>SKCR01023655.1:45000-248494 GCA_019454045.1 Zanthoxylum bungeanum
ACACTATATTTTATTTATACACACTAAGTACACACGGAAAAGTAGATACTCCCTTATTTTTACTCTATATACATTAAAACACTCATTTCTGAGTTTTGAAGTTTTGAGATTTTCATGGAATACAAGAATAGACCAAAGAAATTTTGAGCTTGCAAAATTCGACTCTGCCTTCTTTCTTGCTTTCCTTCATTATTTATAGACCTTCAAAGCCTACACGTGTTCAACGTTTGTGGTGCCGACAGTGTGAAGATTCCTTCTTATCTTCATGCTTTTACGTGGCTGAATTCTATGGTGCCGACAAGGTAGGTGGCCGACACTCATTTTTCAAGGATAGGATTCCCAAATGGTGGGGACCTATCTTTTACGCTGTCTTTTTACATTTTCTTGACAGCTGTCTACTGAGTCTTTCTTTACTTTTTTCCCATTATTGCTTGCTGATGTTGATGTCGCAGCAACCGGCATGCTTCCTTCACGGCTTCTGGAGAGCCTGGCCATTTATCCAAGTTTGACTGGATAACTTTAGCTTCTAGCTTTGGACACCTGGAGGTCTCATTGAATGGGAAAACTATCATCCAATTTTCACCTTCTACATAGGTCTGGAAACCCTTTTCATAGAATTCTCTGCATAAACAGCCGATGACTTTTATCCCAAGGGCTCTTCTATAGCACATCCATTTCTTGTTGAAAAAGGGGACTTTATACGAAGCATCTGAAGCTCTGAGTTTAACTTCTGTGATATACCCCAAAGTGATGAGATGAAAAACAGAAAACAAAGTTTGTTCATGCATCTCAGGACTGATGGAATAAAATCGAAGATAAATATTTTCATTTTGTGAAAACTCTTTTACAGCATCTTGAAGTTCTTGGGGAAAATCAACTAGCTCTTTCAAATTTTTTGAAGGGTAAACACGGTCTAAAAATCCGTAATTGGCTAATTTTCTAACAAATTTTGGAGAAGCGTTATAACAACAAGTTATCCTTGGATAAATACTTGTTTTATCTTGTAAACGAAAACATTTTTCATTCTGTTCAAGTTCATAAACAGATTTTGCAAATTCATAGTAATCTTTTTCCCAAGAAGAAATTGGTTTTTCAATAGAAAAAGTTACCATTTTTTGTTTCTGAAAATTTCTAAAATCACTTATATGAATCTGAGGGTTACTTGTTTCACCACTCTGAGAATGATATTCTGGTCGGAGGACCAATTCTTTAACACCTGAAGCAGGTTGGACTGTATCTCTCTGTGGGAGAGTAAATTGTATACTAGCACTAGGCTTTTCCTGTACATCTGTTTGAGACAGATTTGCCTGTACATCCATTAGAGGATTTTCTTGTTCATCCTCATAAGGATTTTGAGCATATCCAGCTTGGATTGGAGATTGACTTGGAGTCCAGAATTCTCGACAGTAGTTATCGAAATCTGTTCCAAATTGGTCAATTAGATCATACAAAGATTCACATTCATTATTGACTGCATGCAGCTTTCCTCGATAGCTCACTACTGCTTCTTTTACAGTTGTCGAAAGAACTTCATATTCTGCTTTCAATTTTTCCTGTTGATGATGAACTTCAGCCATCCGTTTCATGATGAAATTCATCTGGGCTACGAGATCTTTATTCTCCATGATCCGGATGTCTACTCAAATGATCTGCAAGAAAATTATCAGATCCTTTAATATGTTTTATTTGAAATTTATAAAAACTTAAAATAACTTGCCATCGTTGTAACCTACGAAATTGGGGTTCTTGTGGCAATTTATTAAATATAAGACCTTTTACTTGTGTATTATCAGTTTCAACTACGAAAGATCTAGGTAATAAAAACAGAGTAAACTTTCGAATACCGCGTACAATTGCAAGTAATTCTTTTTCATTAGTTGAATAATTTAATTCTGCTGAATTAAAAGTTCCACTTGTATATCTACAAATTTCTCCTAAATCTGTTTTTAACAATGCTGCCCAGTAATAATCTGAGGCATCAGTTTGAACAATCAGGTTATCTTTTTCTTCAGGTAACCTTAATTTTGGTAAATTTATACATTCAGCTTTTAACTGCCTTACAGCTTCTGTATGTTCTTCCATCCATCCTTTAGTATTATTCTTTTTTAATAATTTTTGTAGTATAGCTCTTTTTTTTAGCCAATTTAGGAATAAATGACTCAGAATAATTGAGACATCCTAAAAATTTTTGTATCATTTGTCTGTTTTCTAATATGTCAGGGAAATTTCTAATTTTTTCAGAAATATGGGGTAATAACTTAATTCCATTAGAACTTATAGTAAGTCCCAAAAATTCAATTTCACTCTTTTTTATCTCTGCTTTTCTTTGAGATAAAATGATACCATTTTTACTGCAAATTTCTGCAAATTCATGTAAATGTTTTTTATGTTCATCATAGGTATGAGAACATACTAGTATATCATCAATATATACAAGTAAATAGTCTTTTTGACTAAATATTTTATCCATTTTTCTTTGATAAATTTGAGGTGCATTTTTTAAACCGAAAGGCATTACTAACCATTCGTAGTGTCCGTTTGGAGCACTAAATGCAGTTAAAGGTATTGAGGCAGGTGATAACTTTATTTGCCAAAATCCACTTTTACAATCAAATTTTGAATAATATTCTTTACCTTTTGCTAAGTTTATCAATACTTGTTTATTAGGTATAAAATACCCATCGAATATAGTAGCCTTATTAAGTTCTTTATAATTAATGACCATTCTGGCCTTTCCTCTTTTAATTTCAGCATGGTTTCTAACCATAAAAGCAGGGCTACTATGAGGACTTTTACTTGACCGAATTAGCTTTAATTGTAATAATTCTTTATTTGTTTTTCAAATTCGGTTTTATCTTCTTGGTTATAAACCATTGGTTTTACCCTAATGATTTGGGTAGGGTCTATTAGCTTAATTTCAGCTATTTCCTTTTGTAAATTCCATTTTTCTATTGGGTTTTCACCATTTTTTTGCTATTATTTCTTTAATAGCTTCTAAACTTAAATGATCTTCATTGATACAATTTACTTGTACTAAAGTTTTAATATCAATACGAGTCCAAATAATATCATCACCACGCTGGTGTTGCTGAATTCTGAATGGTTTAAATTCTCTAGGGAGTTTAAGATAATGACCACAAGGGGTTTTAAGATTTATCATATACAAAGTTTGTCCATACTGAGCAAACTGTTGTATAAAATCATTTCCAAGAAGTACATCTACTTCTAAATGATCATAAGCAAAAACTTGCTTTATTTTAACTACTTTACTTCCCAGTAGAATAGGTAAATCCTTTTGATATAAGGTTATATTAGTATTTCCAGTAATTCCTTTAATAGTTATTGCTCTGATTAATGGTTGCCAATGTAACCAAAAACATTGTTTAATTAATGTTATTTCTGATCCTGTATCTATCAGGGCACAAGTTGTAACACTAGGTTCTACGAATCCTAGTTGAATATATACTGACAAAGGGAAATTAATGCTATTTGGCATTATTCCTCAATAAATTTTGCACAAAAAATTCGTTCTCCTTCAAGAGTGAATTCAAAACCCTCTTTTGTAATTTTATATTCACTAAAAGAATCTAAAAATGAATTGCCTAAAAGTACATGGTATGCTCCTCCAGACATTTCATTATCTACGTAACAGGGAATTATAAGGTCTTTTGATCCTAAACGTATAGATACATCTGCACTTTCTGTGCAGAATGATGTAGTTCCATCAAAATTTCTATATTCATAAGGAGGTACATTTTCACTTTGAAGATTAATATTTTTATCTTGAGCTAAATGATTGTTACTAGCTCCTGTGTCTATCAAAATATAGGGTCCTTTAATATATTCTATTCCATTAAAATATTCACCATATATTTTTAATGTTGGAGCATTTCTTTTTATATTTATGTAACTTTTACTTCGCTGCAACTGTTGTTGATTTTTTCTAGGGAGATCAAGACTTGATCGTCCTTTTGAAACAACAACACAATTATTTTTATATTCCATAGGAATTTCAGGTTGACTTGAACTTCCTAATTCTAGGGTTCTTGTATTTTTAAATCCAATTTTATAGTTAATAGGAGTACTAATGTTCTGTAGCAATGGTTCACGTACCTTGCTAATTTCTTGACATTCCTCCTTAATTTCTATAAAAGGTTTCGTGGAATATATTTCTCCATAATTGGTATTACTCAACGAAAACAAAGCTGAATAATATACACTCATGACTTTATTTCCTGGTTTTAATAAATCTTTCTTTAAGAGTTCAAAATGCAGACTCAATGCATCATTGAAATCTTTATCTTTTAAACTTATACAATATCTAGGATAACAAGTGAATAATAATTTTCTATAGGCAAGATTGCCTTCAACAGTTCCTAAGTGAGCATCTTTTACTTGTTTAAAGCGCTCATCAAATAGACTAATCACTATTGGACTATCAATTCCTTCTTTAAATAAAGATTTAAACAATATCTGAATTCCGGCTAAATATACATATTGAATTTTTTCTCTTTTTTGTTTAGGAACTTTACTAAGTATTTCTTGTATTGATTCTTGAGTAAGAAGATTTAACTTGATATTACCCTTGACTTGTGTAATATCTATACTCCTCTCTATTTCTTGATATTCATGTATGACAATTTTCTGTCGTCTATATAATCCTCGCAAAGTTGACATTATTGTAGAGGGATGCATTTTCTTTAATTGCAATTTTTCTATTTTTGCTAATCTTTTATTATCAAAAGTAGCATTTAATACATATTCGTCTGAATCTTCTTTTATCTGTTGAATATCTATATCTTCATCAAGATCAATTATTTCTTGCTCTCTATTTGTCATTTTAATCCTTGTTACTTTCACTTTCTGAACTAGTAGTTGCTATAGTTTCTATTTCATATACCTCTGATATTTCAGAGTTTTCAGTATCATAAGTGAGATCTATTTCACTTAGAACTGTTTCTATCTCTAAAAAGTCTTGTTCTAATATTCGAACCTTCCTTTTATTACATTCATAACTGAGGTGTCCTACTTCACCACAATTCCAGCACTCACACTCTGATCGTGCTTTAGTTTTATTAGGAACTTTTTTAGCTTTCTCCGGTTTTTTACTCCTTTTATAATATTTCCTTTTGGGATGAAACTTTTTCCGTTTCAAATTTTTATACTTTCTAATTTTTCGATTTTTATTTTTTATGAACCTTTTATTTTTTCTATATTTTTTATTTCTAGTTATAGTACATCCCCATTGTGTTGGCAGATCTGTTTTATCGCAACATAATGCAATTTCTGCCTTTTTACTTTTTTGTAAAAGTCTTCTCTGATAACAAAGATTTTCTAATCTATGTTTTAGAAATTTAACTCTACTACCAAGACTATCACTAGCTCCTGTAGTAGTTTGTTTATATTTTTCAAATTCTTTAATGAAATAAATATCCCAAGGTGATGGAAGTTTAAGAAAATATAATTGTTTAGTTTGATCCATGTTTTCACTACTATCAAATACCTGATAGTAATACTTTTGAAATTCACAAGTATATTCGTTGACATAGCACATTTTACAGATAGTTAACTTCTGCAAATCACTTTGTGCTTTTAATTTATTAGCCTGTTTTACAGCATCTTCATTTCCTATCCAATCTTCTCCTAGGAATTCGTCAACAAGATATTTCACAAATGTGAATATTCCTGAATGATTTGAAACTTCAAATTCTCCTATAACATTATCTCTAATTAGGGTTTTGGTGGTTAAACTAAGTCCTACCCACCATTGATATAAATTACCTCTTAAGGCATATTGTAACATATTAAATTTAGCATTACTACTTTCTTCTTCATCTACGAAGTAAGTGTAAAAATATTGCATGGACCGTGTCCAATCATTTATTGATTGATTTACATCAGTAACACAATCAATATTAAGATACATTCCATTAGGGGCTATGGGATGTTCTTCTCTTATTTTAGGGAAAAATTGTTCTTTCCATTTTGGAGCCGGTTCTGTTTTTGGATTTTTAACAAAACCTCTTGTTACTCCGGGCCAATCTTCTAAGGCTCGTTTCTTTTTATTCGATTTTGAAGAACTTCCAATATCTGAGTAAGTTCTTTCCATTTTAATTATAGGACCAGCAATTTGTCCTATATCATCTACATAAACCTTAGGGTCTAGTTTTAATTCTTCTAAATCAAAAATTAAGTCTTCAATCTGTTGATCCATCTTCATCTTTATCAATTGATGGTTCATTTATAGTTAAAGCGACTTTGAATAGTAACGTGTAATAATTTTAAAAACGAGACTATATGAATAGTAAAATTATTGAATAAACATATTTATTTTATTTATATACACATTATATAAAAATTAGAATTTTACTATACAAAAACACTCAAATTTCCAAAATAATCCTAATAAAGTAATTTATTCACTCCCATTATTATTATTTTTTTCAAAATTGTATAATACAAATGAGTTATAAAATATTAAGGGTGATAAAATACTTAATAAAGAAGAATTAATAAATTATATACTAAAAAACTTCATACTTTTTTAACTTTGATTGCAAGAGCGGTTTTTGGTGAATTAAATTACATGAAGAATTAGTGTTTTCAACAATTTTTAGCGGTTTAAAATGACATTTTATGTAATTAATTATGTCATTTGGATTATAAAAGATTAAAGACTTTTTCAAAATTCTATATGGTGTACATATTAGTATATACTTAATTTAAGTCTATACATAAGTTACATATGTTAATAAATATTGGATTGTTTTAACATAGGGTTGTTATTTCCAAAAAGAAGAAAGAATTATTTAAAATTAAATTAAATTTTTAGGATAAAAATAAATGAAAAAACAAAAGAATTGCGAAAGTTCTTAGGATTATTGAATTACAGCAGGAAGTTTATTCAAAACATAAGCACGTTGGTAAAACCTTTGTATAACAAGCTAGGAAAAGGTGGAAATAATTATTTTAATAGTGACGATATTAAGCTCATATAAAAAAATAAAATATTTAGTGATACATTGAACCATTAGTTTGTTATCATTGTTTCACTACTTCAAAAAATATGAAATAACGAATGAGTACAATAAATATTAAGATATAACATTTTATTATTATATACTTATAATAATTACATTCTACTATTAAAAATATTGAGAAGTAATATTTTATTAAAAAAAACATAGAGTATAACATTTTATTACTAATACTAAAATGTTATTTTTTTAAAGAGACATGATAGTAAAATATAAGGTTTTGTAAAGATAATAGTAAAATGTAAGATTTTATATGTCCCAAAATGACGTGGCTTGGTGGTGTATGACTCAGATCTCACCTTGAGGTCCTGGGATAGAAACCAGAGAGTGCGTTTCTTGTAAGAGCATGGGATATTCGAGGGTTTTACATGCTCCACTTAAGCCCGGAAGGGGTGGTTTGGTAATGAGGTTTCCAACGAATCCAAAAAAAAATGTATGATTTTATAGTAAAATGTAATTTTTGTAAAGATATAATAGTAAAATATTACACGTCAATACTTCTTGTATCCATTTATTTGTAATATCCCAAATATTTTCGAAACGATTCTGGTAGCTTTCAGAATTGAAGTTTAAAATTTGGAACTGAACGATATTCGAAAATAGAACTTTATGTGTTGGAAAATAGGTTGGAATATTTTTAAGTGAATTTTCGTCACATCGAAAAACATGTGATTTCGAGAATCGGTTACGAGATTTTCTTATTTTATCGTTATACGCGTAAAAATTTATTTTTTCGGCTATAAAAATAGAAAACAAACTCCGATTGTGTTGAATTTAAACCATCAGACTCTTTTTTCTAAGACGAATAACTTTTGTGTTGAACACTTTTTGAAATTTTGAGCAGAAGAGCCTCAATTTTACTAAAAACTGAATTAGCCCATATTAAGGACCAAATTGCAATTTCATGCAGGGACCTTTGTGCAATTTTTAGGAAGTTTGTTATTAAAGCCATAATTCCAGTTAATTACAAAAGAAACCCCAAAACTTCATCATTTGGCTACAGTAACCCGAAGAGAGAGAATGTGAGAAAGAGAGAGTTGGCGTCGGCGGACGGCCCTCCGGCCGTCGACGGCGGCGTTCACCGACACCATCATGATCGTCCGGCCACGGCGCATATCGTAGTGGCCGGTGATTGTGCGGTTGACGGCGATCAGCGGCACAGGGAAGAGAGAGACGCGTATGCCTCTTTTTTCCGATCCCGCTTCATTTTTTCATTTCACGGCCCTAGCCACTGGCCAAATCGAAGCTCTCGGAGAGTACTACAAGATGGCAGTGATGATTTTTCCGATCTGTGCTCGATTGCACGCAAACGATGGGAAAAGAGACAATGAATAGTAACATTCATGTGAACAGTAACTTCGATTTGAATTCCATCGATTCCAGCGTGTTCGTGGGATTGTTTGGAGTCCGTATATGGCCTCGAAATCTCGGTTGACCTCCCACTAAAAATCCGCAAATTTCAAGTTTTTCTCTAAATATCCGGATATATTCAGTAGTTTCGTAGAGTAGCGTAATGATCTAAAATGAATTGTTTGAGTATTAGTATATTGAATATGAGCATTTGGTAGAATCCGAATGAAAACGAAACGAGTTGGATCGATCTGATAGAATATGTAAGTTTTCGATAAAAGTGGACTTTTGCGTATAAAGATTTTTTTTGATTTTAATGATAATTATGAGTTATTTATGATATTACGAAAATTTTTAGTTAAATTCGGGAAGGTTCAGGGGGTTCGGGACCCTTCTGTAGCGTTTGCGGAAATTTTTTTGGAAGATTTCCAAAAAATATGTAAATCAAGAATTTAATTTAACTGATTACTTGAGTTAGTTTATAATGATATTTTAAAATTACTAGAACTGAAAGTATTAAAATTGGATTTGTTTTGGTTGTCTCAGAAAGATCCAAAATTTTATCTTAGTAAAGTCAAGAATCTTGTAAAGTTTTGATTCTGATGGCATTTCGTGTTTTGACAGATTTGTCTAAGACCTGGAGCGCTCGCGAAGTCAGGTAAGTAACTCATGCGATGTGTTCTCGAATCGTTCTTTTCGTGTTTTCAATATGTATATATATACACATATGTAAAGACAATTGAAAGGTTTATGATAGTTAAAAGATGGATTTAAGAAAGAACTTCGACATCGTAAACAGTTGAGTTAGTCGACCATTATAGGTATGACCTTGGTCATTTCTATGATATGAAGTGAGATGTTTGATGATCTTAATGCATGTATGTATGCATTGATGCGTTCTGAAGTGAAATATTTGAGGATAATGTTATGATATGAAGTGAAAAGTTTGATGAGTTTGATGGCTACATGTATGTATTGATGCATATAAGTGTATGAACACGTAATGGTTTGTATATGTATGTGATGATAAGCTGTGAATAATTTGAGTATACAAAATTGGTGAATGGAAAAAGTTTGTTGTCGTCTCTTACATGCAATTATTTGTGTTGGGATGGTTAAGTGAGATAAGTAATGAATATAAGCTAAATTATCTCTGAACGAATATGTTTATTTGGTAAAGATATTTTATTAGAAGTTTCTAGATATAAATTCTGAAAAAGAATATGATTGATCGATAAATGAAGAGATATGAGGACTGTGAGAGATATGAGTATTTGAATGATGTTTGTATTGTTTGTCGTGTATGTGCTTATGTATGAAAAATCATGTGATGAGTTTATGTTATATTGTGTGTGCGCCTATGTTTGATTGGATGATTCGCGGTGTAGTAGTTGAGCTGGTTAGGAATCTGCTCGGACAGAATTCATCTCATACCTATTCTAAAATAGGTAATGAGTCACGTACGAGCATTGTGTGTGTAAGCCAGCCGTATGTATGTATTGTTGGATGATGTGAACTTTGATGTATCGATTGTTATGTTTACTTTGTAGTTATTTGCATGATGATTGTGAATATATCTGAGTGTATGTATGTATGTATATGATAGAACTCGTGATATGTATGGATCGTGTATGCTTATGTGAAACGAATGGATGATTTGAAACCGATGTGAATATCATAGGTTATTATACGTGTTTGCTAAGTAGTATTGGTATGTACATATATGTGTGAGGATTCTGAAATTGTATTTGGATGTATATAAGAGAAGTGTGATACGGTATGTGTGAATGTATATGAACTCCAAATGCTAAGCTATTGTAAGGTTATCATGGTTAAAGAAGGTTAAAGAAAGATTATTTTGGTATTGAAGAAATAAGTTTTGGTATTAGAGTTAGTTGTAACCGAATATAAGGAAGTTGGTTAGATTTACCGATTTGATGACATTTCAAAGATATTTATTTGTGATAAGTATTAATGTGTGACCTCATGTTTCAGCATTGAAATAGTTCCGATGTTATGTGACGTATTTTGTGATTTTGAATCCATGCTTCGTGTGCTTTGAATTTATGGCCATTGTATTGGCAATATGTAAATATGAAAAATTTGACATGGGTTAAGTATAAAGGATAATAACAAGTTAATAAATCTGAACTTGTAACAATTTAGTAATTATGATAATTTGTTGATATGTTTGACTTGTTTGTTTGTAATATTAGCATAGTTACTTACTGAGTTTTATAACTCACACCAAACCAGTTTGTTAGTTTTACAAGTTGGCTTCTAGATTGGTCAACCACTACAGCTTTGGAAGTCATGCTCGAGAAGTGGATCACCCAAGCGGCAGTCACCATCGCAAGTGTCATGGGAGAAGTTTTAGAAGTTTAGGATATTTTATTTATGGTTTTGTTTGTCGTGCTGAGCACGCCGTTTGTATTAAGTAAATGATTTGATTGCTTATGATGTTGTAGGTACAAAGCCCTTGAGTGTTGATAGATGATATGGGCATATAGCCCTTAAGCGATGATTTTGATGTATTGGTGTGGACCTAAGGCCATTTTTGATATATGATGTTTATTTCAGGTTCAATTTGATGCTGGGTTGAGATCTAGGTTGTCCGATTTTATGATACATCATGCCGGATTTTTTTTGTAAATTTAGAAGCTTATGACGATGGGTCAATCATGTTTCTTGCCAGTAGCATCTTGCCTGTGGCGGAGTGTTATATTATTATTTCTCAATTTATAAAATGGTAAAAAAATTATAACCTATAATTATATAAAATGATAAGAACAAATGCAAGTACACCTGGCCGCCGGTTCGGTTCCGGTTCGGAACCGAACCGAACCGGCCGGTTCCCGGTACCACAAGTGTGGAACCGGAACCGAACCGGTTAATTCCGGTTCGGTTCCGGTTCCACACTTAAGTGGAACCGGAACCGTAAACCGAACCGGAACCGAACCGGTCGGTTCCGGTTCGGTTTACGGTTCCCCTTCGGTTTTTTTTTTTTTAAATAATAAATTTTAAAAAATAAAAAAATTCAATAATCGTAATGTTTTTTCATACTATCACATCATTTTTATAGAATCTTTTTTTTATAAAATTCTTTTAACATATAATCTTTTTTTATAGCCAACTCTTGGCTAGTGCTTTCTTTATATAAGCGATGTGGGATATTTATTACTTGGCTATTGTGTCCCACATCGCTTATATAAAGAAGTCAATAACCAAGATTTGGTTATATAAAGGATGTGGACATTCATGTTTTAGTATTTCAATTTTAAACCTCATTAAGTCATTATTATTAATTAAAAAAATTGAGATTTACTTGTGGAACCTTACGGTTCCAAGAAAATAAATTTTTTTTTTTTTTACTTCCGGTTCCAACCGGAACCGTACGGTTCCGGTTCCAACCGGTTCGGTCAGGGTAAGAACCCTAACCGAACCGGTCAGGTTCTGGTTCAGTTCCGGTTCCGAACCGGAACCGTGGCCACCTCTAAATGCAAGTAGTATAGGATGTGGAATAATGCTCTTGGAGCTTGATCAAGTGATTTTCAAACAGATAGAGACTGAAAAGTAATTAAAGTTTTGCCATATATATATATATATATATATATATGGATGACAAGAATATTATTACAAAAGAGTAAAAAGACACAAATATCCCTAATATTTAGTCAAATGTACACATATACCCTTTTAGTTTTATATATGGCCACTCCGATTCTTTTTTTTTTCCAACAATTATGTCACTATTCCAATCCAAAAATTGAATTTAACGTGATGTAATAAATAAATATATAAATTGAAATAGATATATTAAATAAAAATAATATAAATTTATAAACTATTTTAAATCTTAAACAAAATTTATTCTAATATTTGCTTATGTCATATATAATTTAATAATATATAGGTGCGAGGTAATTCAATTGGTAAAATCTCTTGAATGAAAATAAGAGGTTTAGGGTTCAAACCCATATTCACATGAAAAGAGTATGAATTAGATTGTCATCAGAATATAACTAAACTAAATAGAGAATTTAATTGTATATTTTTTAGTTAGCTAGATTGCCTTATTATTAAGTACAAGTAATATTTAAAATAAATATAATATATTTTAAATTATTGTGAATACTTAACAAATTATTTAATTATATTAATCTGTTATATTTATTTCAATATCATATTTATAGTTACTATATTAAATTAAAAGCGTACTATTATTTTCACGGGCATAAATAATTGTTAAAAGAATTTTTTTGTGATCATAAAATTAAAATACTCTTGGCGATATTAGTGTCTTTTTCTTTGTAGAAGCCAACAAAAAAGGAACTTTATAGTCCATGCATATTTGATGAGCGACTAATATGCATATATTTGCCGTCCCTCTAACTCGATGTTTTGTGAGTTATCTTGAGTTTTCTGATTGTTTTGATATGTTTTGGGTTCGTTTTGTAGGTAAAAATAATATGGAGACTCAAGGGAATCAACGAGGAATAAAAGCGGCAAAATATGGAGCAATTTAGGGCAAATTCGGAGTCAAAATGTGCGTCCCGACGCTGTATGGCGCGTCGATACGCGCGATTGAAGACAACATTCTAGTGGGCACGTGTTGGTGGCGCGTCGCGACGCGCCGGTGATTTCTGAAGGTGAAGTCGCGAAGCGTTACACATACCAGATGCGGCCCAGACTCGATTTTTAAGCAGAAAACACCCCCGGACCTCCTATATAAATAAAAACTCGTCCCAAAACCTACTAGAGAGTTTCATAACATAAAATTACAGCCTCCAAGAGAGATTTTTGAAGGAAAAGCCAAGAACACATCAAAGGAACACATCACAGGAACTCAACAGCAATGGCGAAGGACTGGCGATCTCGACAAAGTTTATTCTTTCCTTTACTCCATTAATGTTTTGTTTATCATTGAATATATATTTAGAGTTTCTGAGCATGTGTAGTGTAACACCCCGCCAGAGGCAGGATGCTACTAGCAGGAGACAGAATTGACCTATCTCTATAAGCCTATAAATTTATGAAAATTCGGCATATGTATCCTAAAATCGGACAACCTCGATCTCAGTCCAGCATCAAAATGAACCTGAAATAAACATCATATATTATAACGGACCTCAGGTCTACACCAACATATCAAAATCATCACATAAGGGCCTCGTGCCCATATCGTCTATCAAGGGCTATGCCCACCACATCATAATAAATCAAAACATTTACTCAATATTAAAAACAACGTGCTCAGCATGATAAATAAAATATTAATCCCAAATCCTACACTTTCTAAAGCTTATCATTGGACACTTGCGAGGGTGATTGCCGCTTGGGTGATCCTCGTCTCTAACATGACTTCCAAAGTTGAAATGGTTGACCCATCTAGAAGCCAACCTGCAAAACTAGCAAACTAGTTTGGTGTGAGTTATAAGAACTCAGTAAGTAACCATGTTAGTAATACAAAAAAAATATATACAAATCAATCATATTAGTAGTGTTTCATAATTATCAAGTTAATACGAGTTTTAAAATCATCGGCTTTCTATTATCTCTTATATCTTACCTATCTTAAATTTTCATATTTACATGTAGTCAATATAATGGCCAGACATTCAAAGCACACGAAGCATGGATTCAAAATCACAAAGTATGTCTCATAACATCAGAACTATTTCAATGTTGAAACATGAGGTCACATATTAATACTTATCACAAGTAAATATCATCAAATCAATAACTCTAACAAACTTCTTTCTATTCGGTTACAACTAACTCTAATACCAAAAAAATTTCTTCAATACCAAAAAAATCTTTCTTTAACCTTCTTTATTCACGGTAACTTTATAATAGCTTAACACTCGGGGTCCATTTGCATTCACACATGTCGTAGCACACTTCTCTTATATATATACAAATACAATTTCAAATACAATTTCATAATTCTTACATATATACTTACATAATATACTAATACAACTTAGCAAACACGCTTTATAACCTCTGACATTCACACCGGTTTCAAATCATCCATTCATTTCGCATCAGCATATACAATCCATACATATCATAAATTCTATCAAACACATATATATACACTCAAACATATTCACAGTCATCATGAAAGCAACCATGAATCACGCATAACAATCGACACATCCAAGTTCACATCATCCAACAATATATATATTCGGCTGGTTTACACATACAATGCTCGTACGGGACTCATTATCTATTTTATAATAGGTATGAGATGAATTATTTCCGAACGGATTCCTAACCAGCTCGACTAGTATACCTCGAAAACATCAACCAATTAAACCTACATTCATGCATACATATCACAACACACCAAACTCATTGAACGATTTATCATACATAAGCACATCCATAACAAACAGTCTAAAACATCATTCAAACACTCACATACATATACATGTTTGAAATATACGAATATACCCATTACTTCGAATTCAAGTACCATAGCCTTTATCAATCTTCATGTCTTAACATTATGTGCATATATGAATACATGTTCTTATACTTATAACTTTCCAAATTCATTTATATACATGTGTTCATATCGATAAAGATTCATACCCTTGCATCCATACATACATACACATAGCATTACGAGTCCATGTAGTTACATGTATCAATACATACATGTAGCCATTTAACTCATCAATCTTTTCAAAATATATATCATAACATTATCCTTAAACATTCCACTTAAAGACACATCAATACATACATACTGACATTATGATCATCAAACTACTCACTTCATATCATAGCAATAACGAAAATCCAGACCTGTGATGGTCGACTAACTCAACTATACACGATCTTGAAATCATTTCTCAAATTCATCTTGTAACTATTATAAACCTTTCAATTATCTCCACACACGCATATTTATATATATGTTTAAAAAAATTACGAAATGAACAATTTGAGAACTCATTACATGGGTTACTTACCTGACTTCGCGAGCACTCCCGTGCCTAGTCACATCTGTCAAAATAAATGGCGAAATACCATCAGAAACACGACTTACGGAGTTCTGACTAAACTACGACAAAATCTCAGATCTTTCTGGAATAACCAAATCAAGTCAGATTTTAACACTTTTAGTTTCAGTAATCTTAAAACACCATTATAACTAACCCAAGTCATCAGTTAACTTAAATTCTCAGTTTATGCATTTTTGGAAAATCTTTCGAAGAAGTTTCCGCAAACGTTACGGAAGGGTCCCGAACCCTCCAAACTTATCTAGATTTAACTAAACACTATCTTATCATCACATATGACTCATATCCATCATCACGATCAAAAACATATTAATACACGGAAAACCCACATTTACCCAAACTTACATAATCTACCGGATCGATCTAATTCGTTTCATTTTCACTCAGATTCTACCGAATGCTAATATTCAATATATTAATATTCAAACAATTCATTTATATCATTACACTACTCTACGAAGCTACTGGATACATCTGAATATTTAGCGGAAAACTTGAAATTTGTGAATTTATATCGGGAGGTCTTACCGAAATTTCAGGGCATATACGGACTACAAACGATCCCACGAACGTGTTGGAATCGACGAAATTTTGATCGGAGCTATTTTTCACCATGGGTCACTATTCATCTGAATATTCCTCCCTCGTTTCGTGTGCAACCGAGCACGGATCGGAAAAATCATCACTGTCATCTTGTAGTATTCCTCGAGAGCTTTGATTTGGTGGGTGGCTCGGGTCGTGAAACGGAGCGATGAGTCGAGATTGAGAGACCCATGTGCTCGTGAATCTCATCTTCCTGTCGCCGTTGCTGGTGTCCCGGGGGCTGAGGCCGGCCACCACAAGGTGGAGGGGTGGCCGGTGCACCCCCCTGGCTGGTTGCGCCGGCTGGCAGACCACCGGCGCGACCATGGGTGGCCAAACGTGTTTGAGAGCGTGAGAGGGTCGTGTGGGGAGTTTGTAATTGTTTTGCCATTTTCGCAATATGCAGGAATTATGAGGTATTTATAGAAGAGTTTGTGAAAATTATATTCAGACCCCCGAAAATTATAATTAGGTCCATGTCATGGAATATTCTCGAAAATTTATAATTTTGAAGCCCTTCTGATGTAAATTTCAAAAAGTGTTCAACATGAAAGTTATTTGTCTCGGAAAAATGAGTCTGATGGTTCAAGAATCAACTCAATTAAAGTTCGTTTGCTATCTTTATAGCCAAAAAAATAAACTTTTATGCATATAACAATAAAATCAGAAATCGCGTAACCGGTTCTCAAAACCACGCGTTTTCCAACACAATGAATATTCACTTAAAAATATTCTGATATATTTTCCAACCCATATACTCTTATTTTTTATTACCATCCCGTTCCAAATCCTTAAATTTAATTCGAAAATCTTCTGGTATTGTTCCGAAAAACTCGGGATATTACATGTAGTAACTAAACCTCCAATTTGGGGTTGTGATGAAATCCATATTTATGAACTTATAAGTTAATTTTCTTATATTTTGTGTGATGTTGTGGTTTATTTATTGAATCTTATGCTTAATTGTAGGCATTGCATTTTTGCATGTGAAACACGATGATGAGCCTCATTTGGAGGCACTATCTTTTAAGTCGCGGAAATCGCGGGAAACGGACGTCGGAAGGGAAGAGTCAAGAATTTACGGTTTTGTCGGATTTAGTTCACGTGTTTAACTTCGAGTTCGCTGTTGGATCTCCGTTTTAAAACTTAACCTTAGCCCAAGCCCATTAAATCACATCCAAAGAAATAATTAATATATGTCACAAACCAATAATAATTAAACATTTAAAATATATGTCACAAATTAAATTTAAATTAAATATAAGTAAATTAAAACCAATTAAATTCACAAATTAAAATTAATTAACCAATAAATGTAAACTAAATTGAAATTAAATAACTAATTAAATTAAATGTTAAATCTAAAAATCACAAACCAATTAAATTAATTAAATTAAAATTATAATTAAATTAATTCAAATTAAATAAACAAATTAAATATTAATTAAACAATATACCAAATTAAATAGAATAATTAATTAAGTCATATACCAAATTAAATAAAACAAATAAAATCTAAATAATCACTTACCAAAATAATAAAAATACTTACCCAAATTAAAGAAATTGCATGCCTAATTAAAATCAATAAAAATATATTATTCCTAACTTAAAATATTGTATGCCTAATCAACACAAACTAAATATTCAACCTTCCTAATTCACCAAATTTTGTCCCCCCAATCAATCAAATTCTTTCCTTGTTTGACACCAAATCCATGCAAACCCTAATTGATTCCCTTAACTATATAAAACACACACTAAATCAACCCTAGGAGCTCATTCACAACTCTCACCACTCACGGCAACTTGAAAACAAATGAATAAACCCTAGACGGCCTTCTGATTCAAATAACCCTCATCGGCCACGCCCTTGACCTCACCTTCACGCATCACACACGTACACAAACAAAGGCCACGCCCTTGACCTCATCTTCACGCAGCCGACCAAGCTTCACACCATCACGCCTCTGCCTTCACGCTACCACAGCCCGCCATTATCCACGTGAAAAGCTCCCTCACTAACTCGGCAGCAACCATAAACAACACACAACCCTAAAACAAACAACTACCCTTCACAAATACACTCGGCAGCCTCATTCAACCCAACACAGGAGCCACAAGGTCTGACCCTTCAAACACGCCTAAAAACCCCCTCAACACTCAACAACCTCACGCCTAACCATCCCTCCATTAACCCATGTTACTGCCCCTGAAACCAGCCAATCTTAACGCCTGAAACCAGCCCCTTTACACCCCTGAAATTGCACCAAATTATCCCCTTATGCCTCACCAAAACAGCCAGCAAACTGCTCAAAACAGTGACCAGAAAATGCTCCCGAAACCCTTCCAAAACAGCAGCCCTTTACCCTCCAAAAACGCATAAAACAACCCCCAAACAGTGAACAAACACACCTGAACAGTGACCAGAAAACCGCGAGGAAATAGCAGCAAAACGGAGTGAAACCAGCGGGGAAAACAGTGGAACAACAAGTTAAGACGCTAAACAAGTGAACCAGAAAAGTTGCGGAGTGATAGCCCTTCCGACGGTTGTAAACGCGAGTCCGGAAGACGACTTAAAAGGTTAGACCTGAGGGTACCTTTCACACTTGTTTTCTTTTTATTATTTATTCGATTCTTATTGATTCTTTTAATTGTGTTTTAAATTATTTATTGAATATTGTTTGCATGTGATGTGTGTTGTGGCCATTGATTAAAACGGAAAATATGTCGTCTCTCGTGGTATATAGGATGGAAACCCAGACGTAAATTCCGTAGCCGATTCCGAATGGACGGTAGTGCGGTCTGTACTTGGGATACAACTCCACGTACCACTTGAGTAAACGGCGCATCTTTCGCTTTATGTTATTTTGATTATTCTCACTTTATTATTTCGTCTTTTAATTTCCGCATGTTATTTATTTATGTTATGATACGATCGAGCGCATGGGTTTAGTAAGTGGAATGAAAGATCCCCTATGGGGAAGGGTTAAAGCCCTTTACCACGATACTTTGCCGCGCCGGTTGATGTGTGTTCGGTTGAATGCGAAATACGTTCAATCGGACATACTTAGTTTGATATGATTGTCTTTATTTTCATATGCATGATACGATCGAGTGCATGGGCTTAGTAAGTGCGATGAAAGGTTCCCTAATTGGAGGGTTAAAATCCTTCACCACGATGCTTTGCCGCACCGATTGATGTGTGTTCGGTTGAATGCGAAATACGTTCAATCGGACATACTTAGTTTGATATGATTGTCTTTATTTTCGTATGCATGATTCAACCGAGTGCATGGGCTTAGTAAGTGTGATGTGAGATCCCCTATGGGGAGGGGCTAAAGCCCTTTGCCACGATGTTTTGCCGCGCCGGTTGATGTGTGTTCGGTTGGATACAAGATACGTTCAATCGGGCACATTATGTTTAATATTATTGCTTTTCATTCTATGTATGCATGATTCAGTCGAGCGCATGGGCTTAATATGTTGGTCTAAAGGTCATCTCTTTGAGAGATCAAGAGCCCCAAAAGGCCACCTTTACGGCAGTACTTCGCCGAGCCCCTTTTATTTTGTCGTTTATGTATTGCGTCCCATTTCATGCATCAGGTCTGTTTCCGTTCGAACGCGTTTACGAACGCAACTCGAACGCGCAAGTATTTTGCCTTGTCATGCATCAGGTCTTATTTCTGTTCGAACGCGTTCACGAACGCCATACGAACGTGAGCATTCTGTTTCATTTCCTTTCGAACGCGTTAACAAACGCCATACGAATGAGAGCATTTTGTTTCATTTCCGTTCGAACGCGTTATCAAACGTTATACGGACGCGAACCTTCTGTTTACCATTCGAACGCGTTTACGAACGCTACACGAACGCGAATACACTGAATTGAGTCATTTTCATCACATGTGCGTCTGTGTCTATATCTATCTTCTTTTGCACCATGTCATAGCATGCTCACTTTAATGCCTAATTGTATCCCTAAGCGTCTTTTTGCATTATGTACTTAGTTGACCCTGTTATTTGTGCATGGACATGTAATGGCTATTTGTTTATGATATGTCTATGAAATCACATGTTCACCATCATTTGATTCGCCTTTATGTGTGCTTGTGTGGTTAGCATGTGCTTGCGTTTCCATGAATACAATATGCCAATAAAATTGTAGGTTCGTTGTTATTTTGATATACTTCCAAGCATGCAATCTTATATGTGAAATACATGTGAATTTAGGTGCATGTTTTATTTTGTATATGTGAATTTAGAAGCATGATACTCCTAGAAATAAGTGTTACTTAAGCTTGATGAAATTATTATATAAATCCTTTCATTACAAGTGACATAAGTAAGGGACCATTCCGAACCCAACGGTTTGAGGTCTTCCCTTGCGAGGGGTGAGTGCGGCCTTAAATCTCATTTTCCCGGTTCACACCGGGTGGCGACTCCATTATTCTCCGGTTTAGTCCCCCGTGGCTACTCCGTACTCCCGACTAGGCCGCGAGCCTGGAACAGCATGCGTCGCCCAGATTTCCTGTGTCCCCACAGTCTGGCGACTCCACTGGGGATAGAGAATCGGCCCCGAATATTGTCTTGTAATGTTTGGATTTATGTTTTAATTGACCGTGTCTATATTGGATAAAATGAGGGTTTAATCAAAGGAACTTTGAGGCTAGGTAATGGTTTGGTGTCTTCCTTCACTCACTACCTTTCTAGAAGGAAAAGCTGTGAAGGCACCTAGATAGCCATCTACTCGTAGCCTATTGTGATGGACTAATTTGGAGGACTCGTTGTTTATTCCTGACACCAAGCGATAAGAGCCTAAGAGGCTTGGGTATTTAAGTGAGCCTCGCTCCACATTCCCTCTGGGGAATCTACAACGGGAAATCCATTTGATAGTCCGTCACACACCATAGCTCATTGGCACGTACCTTAGTGTATAAAAAAGGGTGCGCTCACTTGGTTGCTCGAACCCTTGAGTGGGGAGACCTAGTTGTGGGACATCCTTCGCCGGTGAGAGCCTTTGTCTATACTCTTGCTAACCCACCCATAGACCGGTTTGTATGGTTAAAGTAACAATTATTTCCTTGAGTATGAGCTTGTGGACCATCCTCATTTGGATGCAGTTGGACTATTGTCAGAAATGCGAACTTGCTGGGCCATTTAAACTGGGGCGAGTTCGTACCTTATGACCATTAGGCCCAAAGCTTCTGAAATATTGATGGGTCATTCTGTAGAAATTATTGTTTTATGTTTGCATTATCTTTCTTGTATGCTTGTGTTTGGGAACATTGTCATTTGGATCCATTCGGACCTTTTATCATAAGATATGGGCTTGTCGGGCCATTTAAACTGGGACAGGAACGTACCTTATGACGATTGGGCCGAAGGCTTCTAAATGACAATGGGCCATTTTGTGATTGTGTTCGGAGTATTATCATTTGGATTTAGTTGGGCTCCTTGCCATAAGATATGAACTCGTTGGGCCATTTAAACTGGGACGTGTTCACTCTTATGACAGTCAGCCCAAAAGCTTCTAAAATGATAATGGGCCGACTTGTTTGAAAATTTTATTGACTTAGTATGATTTATATGTTATATGCCTCTCATGCACCACATGCATACATACATCATGTTAAACCTTGTGTTCTGAAAGCCATCAAAGATTCCCGTTGGGTTAGGGAAAAGAGAAGACTCACCAGAATGCTGGGAACAGACATGAGTGAATCAGATATTGAGGTATCTCGGATAGATCAGTTGGAAAATGGTTTCGCCAAGATTACTGAACAGTTGCAAGCCTTGACTACTGCCATGACAAATATGGTTGTACCCCGTGCTGGGGGAAAATCTGAGAATGTGAGGCGTGAGGATCCTCCGAATGTGTTGAGGGATGATATCCCCGCTTTTGATGATGACACGGCAGAGTATGCAACAGGCAGAGTGATTAAGTATGGGGCGAGGCCCATATCAGTATCAGTTAGGGGCGAGGCCCATATCAGTATCAGTTAGGGGCGAGGCCCATATCAGTATCAGTCTGGGGGGCGAGGCCCACATTATCAGTTTCAGGGATGAGTCCCAGGACCGAGGCCCATATCAGTTTTAGTTTGGGGATGAGTCCCAGGGCCGAGGCCCACACCAATATCATCTCGGAGGCGAGGCCCACATCAGTTTTAATTCAGGGATGAGTCCCAGGACCGAGGCCCACATCAGTTTTAATTCAGGGATGAGTCCCAGGACCGAGGCCCACATCAGTTTTAGTTTAGGGATGAGTCCCAGGGCCGAGGCCCACACCAATATCATCTCGGAGGCGAGGCCCACATCAGTTTTAATTTGGGGATGAGTCACATGGCCGAGGCCCACATCAGTCAGTTTGGGGATGAGTCACAGGGCCGAGGCCCACACCAATATCAGCTCGGAGGCGAGGCCCACATCAGTTTCAGGGATGAGTCCCAGGGCCGAGGCCCACATCAGTTACAGTTTGGGGACGAGTCCCAAGGCCGAGGCCCACATCAGTATCAGCTCGGGGGCGAGGCCCACGTCAGCTTCAGTTTTGGGACGAGTTCTAAGGTCGTGACCCACATCATCAACAGTGTCGGAGTGTCGGGGATGCGTCCCAGGGTCGAGACCCACATTATCAATCAGTTTGGGGATGAGTCCCAGGGTTGAGGTCCATATAAGTATGGTTTCGGGGATGAGTCCAAGGGACGAGACCCATGTCAGTGTCAGCTTCAGAAAGGAATCTCCGGGGTGGGGCCCACATTGTCAGCATCAGTTTGTCCAGGATTGGTACTCCGAAAATGGAGCACGGTTCGGAAATGAATCGAAGAATACCTAACCCAACGGGATAAGAACATTCATACATGCATACACGTAACACATTTTGCATCATTTCGTGTTTGTTCTGTTTTGTATTCATAGGTTTTGAAGAAGAAAAAGAAAAATGGCAAAGACAAGCCAAACAGAAGCAGTAACAGTACGATGTCAGCAGTCTTCAGGAATGAATCACATGGGTAAGGCCCATACCAGCAGTATTAGTCTCGGGGCGAGGCCCATATCAGTAGCAGTTAGGGCCGAGGCCCACTTCAGTATCAGCATTGCCGGGTATGGCATTCTGGGGCCGAAGCCCACTTCAGTATCAGCTTTGCCGGGTATGGCATTCTAGGGGCGAGGCCCGCATTACATCAGATCAGCATTACCGGGTATGGCATTCTGGGGGCAAAATCTGCATCATATCAGATCAGTTCTGCCGAGAATTGCACTCCGAGAATGGAGATACAATCCAAGAATGGAAGCACGGTTCGGGAATGGACCACCTTACAGTAACAGTTCAGGAATGAACAAGCCGGGAATGGCAATCCAAGAATAGAGCAGAGTTCAAGAATGAACAAGTCGGAAATGACACTCCGAGAATGGAGATATAGTCCGGGAATGGACAGTTCAGGAATGAACAAGCCGGGAATGGCAATCCAAGAATGGAGCAGAGTTCAAGAATGAACAAGCCGAGAATGGCACTCCGATAATGGAGATATAGTCCGGGAATGGACAGCTCGAGAATGAGCACGTCGAGAATGGCACTCCGAGAATGGAGATATAGTCCAAATATGGACAGCTCGAGAATGAGCACGTCGAGAATGGCACTCCGAGAATGGAGATATAGAATGGACAGCTCGAGAATGAGCACGCCGAGAATGACACTCTGATAATGGAAGTACAGTTCAGGAATGAACAAGCCGGGAATGGAATCCAAGAATGGAGCAGAGTTCAAGAATGAACAAGCCGAGAATGGCACTCCGAGAATGAAGATATAGTTCGGGAATGGACCACCTTACAGTAAAGGTTCGGGAATGGACCAACTCACAGTAACGGTTCGAGAATGGACCACCTCACAGTAACAGTTCGGGAATGAACACCTCACAGTAACGGTTCGGGAATGGACCAACTCACAGTAACGGTTCGGGAATGGACCACCTTACAGTAACAGTTCGGGAATGAACAACTCACAATAAAGGTTCGGACCAACTCACAGTAACGGTTCGGGAATGGACCCCCTTACAGTAACGGTTCAGAAATGGACCACCTCACAGTAACAGTTTGGGAATGAACACCTTACAGTAACGGTTCGAGAATGGACCACATCACAACACGGTTCGGGAATGAATCGGGGGTCGTAGCACCTCACCACCCAAATCAACTCAACACGTGGAAAGTCAAGTGGCAGTTGGCGAGCCAGGTAAGTGAAAATGCATTACATAACTTTGTATTTGTTTCTGTTTTGTGCTCGCAGGTTCAAAGAAATGAGAAAGCGGCAGGAATGAGCCAAGCAACGCCAAAGCAATTTCAGTTTTCGGGATGAGTCCCAAGGGCCGAGGCCCATATCAGCTTGGGGGCGAGGCCCATATCATGTCATCTCCAGGTATGGAGACACATCATCAGTTCGAGGGCGAGGTCCCTATAGTCAGCGGTGTTGGGTCGAGGTGCCCAGGGTCGAGGTGCCACCGTTGTCAGTTGTAGTTTCGGGTCGAGGTGCCCAGGGTCGAGGTGCCCACTACATCATCAGTTCTAGGGCAAGGTCCCTATAGTCAGCGGTGTTGGGTCGAGGTGCCCAGTGTCGAGGTGCCCCCGTTGTCAGTTGTAGTTCCGGGTCGAGGTGCCCACTACATCATCAGTTCGAGGGCGAGGTCCCTATAGTCAGCGGTGTTGGGTCGAGGTGCCCAGGGTCGAGGTGCCCCCATTGTCAGTTACAATTATTGGGACGCGTCCCAGGATCGAGGTCCGCTGCAGTACCAACTCAACTCGAGGCGGCAGCAGAGCCAGGTAAGTAAAAATGCATTGCATAACTTTGATAGGATTGTTCAAAGTCACACACTGCACAAGTCCCATCAAAGTGGGGGCGACTGTAGGCATTGCATTTTTGCATGTGAAACCCGATGATGAGCCTCATTTGGAGGCACTATCTTTTAAGTCGCGGAAATCGCGGGAAACAGATGTCGGAAGAGAAGAGTCAAGAATTTACGGTTTTGTCGGATTTAGTTCACGTGTTTAGCTTCGGGTTCGCTGTTGGATCTCCGTTTTAAAACTTAACCTTAGCCCAAGCCCATTAAATCACATCCAAAGAAATAATTAATATATGTCACAAACCAATAATAATTAAACATTTAAAATATATGTCACAAATTAATTTAAATTAAATATAAGTAAATTAAAACCAATTAAATTCACAAATTAAAATAATTAACCCACAAATGTAAACTAAATTGAAATTAAATAACTAATTAAATTAAATGTTAAATCTAAAAATCACAAACCAATTAAATTAATTAAATTCAAATTATAATTAAATTAATTCAAATTAAATAAAACAAATTAAATATTAATTAAACAATATACCAAATTAAATAGAATAATTAATTAAGTCATATACCAAATTAAATAAAACAAATAAAATCTAAATAATCACCTACCAAAATAATAAAAATACTTACCCAAATTAAAGAAATTGCATGCCTAATTAAAATCAATAAAATATATTATTCCTAACTTAAAATATTGTATGCCTAATCAACACAACTAAATATTCAACCTTCCTAATTCACCAAATTTTGTCCCCCCAATCAATCAAATTCTTTCCTTGTTTGACACCAAATCCATGCAAACCCTAATTGATTCCCCCCACTATATAAAACACACACTAAATCAACCCTAGGAGCTCATTCACAACTCTCACCACTCACGGCAACTTGAAAACAAAATGAATAAACCCTAGACGGCCTTCTGATTCAAATAACCCTCATCGGCCACGCCCTTGACCTCACCTTCACGCATCACACACGTACACAAACAAAGGCCACGCCCTTGACCTCATCTTCACGCAGCCGACCAAGCTTCACACCATCACGCCTCTGCCTTCACGCCACCACAGCCCGCCATTATCCACGTGAAAAGCTCCCTCACTAACTCGGCAGCAACCATAAACAACACACAACCCTAAAACAAACAACTACCCTTCACAAATACACTCGGCAGCCTCACTCAACCCAACACAGGAGCCACAAGGTCTGACCCTTCAAACACGCCTAAAAACCCCCTCAACACTCAACAACCTCACACCTAACCATCCCTCCATTAACCCATGTTACTGCCCCTGAAACCAACCAATCTTAATGCCTGAAACCAGCCCTTTTACACCCCTGAAATTGCACCAAATCAGCCCCTTATCCCTCACCAAAACAGCCAGCAAACTGCTCAAAACAGTGACCAGAAACTGCTCCCGAAACCCTTCCAAAACATCAGCCCTTTACCCTCCAAAAACGCATAAAACAACCCCCAAACAGTGAACAAACACACCTGAACAGTGACCAGAAAACCGCGAGGAAATAGCAGCAAAACGGAGTGAAAACAGCGGGGAAAACAGTGGAACAACAAGTTAAGACGCTAAACAAGTGAACCAGAAAAGTTGCGGAGTGATAGCCCTTCCGAAGGTTGTAAACGCGAGTCCGGAAGACGACTTAAAAGGTTAGACCTGAGGGTACCTTTCACACTTGTTTTCTTTTTATTATTTATTCAATTCTTATTGATTCTTTTAATTGTGTTTTAAATTATTTGTTGAATATTGTTTGCATGTGATGTGTGTTGTGGCCATTGATTAAAACGGAAAATACGTCGTCTCTCGTGGTATATAGGATGGAAACCCAGACGTAAATTCCGTAGCCGATTCCGAATGGACGGTAGTGCGGTCTGTACTTGGGATACAACTCCACGTACCACTTGAGTAAACGGCGCATCTTTCGCTTTATGTTATTTTGATTATTCTCACTTTATTATTTCGTCTTTTAATTTTCGCATGTTATTTATTTATGTTATGATACGATCGAGCGCATGGGTTTAGTAAGTGGAATGAAAGATCCCCTATGGGGAAGGGTTAAAGCCCTTTACCACGATACTTTGCCGCGCCGGTTGATGTGTGTTCGGTTGAATGCGAAATACGTTCAATCGGACATACTTAGTTTGATATGATTGTCTTTATTTTCGTATGCATGATACGATCGAGTGCATGGGCTTAGTAAGTGCGATGAAAGGTTCCCTAATTGGAGGGTTAAAATCCTTCACCACGATGCTTTGCCGCACCGATTGATGTGTGTTCGGTTGAATGCGAAATACGTTCAATCGGACATACTTAGTTTGATATGATTGTCTTTATTTTCGTATGCATGATTCAACCGAGTACATGGCTTAGTAAGTGTGATGTGAGATCCCCTATGGGGAGGGGCTAAAGCCCTTTGCCACGATGTTTTGCCGCGCCGGTTGATGTGTGTTCGGTTGGATACAAGATACGTTCAATTGGGCACATTATGTTTAATATTATTTCTTTTCATTCTATGTATGCATGATTCAGTCGAGCGCATGGGCTTAATATGTTGGTCTAAAGGTCCTCTCTTTGAGAGATCAAGAGCCCCAAAAGGCCACATTTACGGCAGTACTTCGCCGATCCCCTTTTATTTTGTCGTTTATATATTGCGTCCCATTTCATGCATCAGGTCTGTTTCCGTTCGAACGCGTTTACGAACGCAACTCGAACGCGCAAGTATTTTGCCTTGTCATGCATCAGGTCTTATTTCTGTTCGAACGCGTTCACGAACGCCATACGAACGTGAGCATTCTGTTTCATTTCCGTTCGAACGCGTTAACAAACGCCATACGAACGAGAGCATTCTGTTTCATTTCCGTTCGAACGCGTTATCAAACGCTATACGGACGCGAACCTTCTGTTTACCGTTCGAACGCGTTTACGAACGCTACACGAACGCGAATACACTGAATTGAGTCATTTTCATCACATGTGCGTCTGTGTCTATATCTATCTTCTTTTGCACCATGTCATAGCATGCTCACTTTAATGCCTAATTGTATCCCTAAGCGTCTTTTTGCATTATGTACTTAGTTGACCCTGTTATTTGTGCATGGACATGTAATGGCTATTTGTTTATGATATGTCTATGAAATCACATGTTCACCATCATTTGATTCGCCTTTATGTGTGCTTGTGTGGTTAGCATGTGCTTGCATTTCCATGAATACAATATGCCAATAAAATTGTAGGTTCGTTGTTATTTTGATATACTTCCAAGCATGCAATCTTATATGTGAAATACATGTGAATTTAAGTGCATGTTTTATTTTGTATATGTGAATTTAGAAGCATGATACTCCTAGAAATAAGTGTTACTTAAGCTTGATGAAATTATTATATAAATCCTTTCATTACAAGTGACATAAGTAAGGGACCATTCCGAACCCAACGGTTTGAGGTCTTCCCTTGCGAGGGGTGAGTGCGGCCTTAAATCTCATTTTCCCGGTTCACACCGGGTGGCGACTCCATTATTCTCCGGTTTAGTCCCCCGTGGCTACTCCGTACTCCCGACTAGGCCGCGAGCCTGGAACAGCATGCGTCGCCCAGATTTCCTGTGTCCTCACATTAATATTTCCTGTTGCCTGATCACCAATATGATTGATGTGGTAAACTTAGATGAACTTGACAAGGGAATTTTAGGTTTAGCTTTAGATTCAATAATACATGATCTCATCTTAGATATTTCCTTCCAGGATGGAAATATACATGTAGAGCGGGTATATCCATAATTGGAACTTGTTCTTAATGACTTTAGGGTGATTTAGTTAACATAGAAATATAGTTAATTAATTTATTTTGGATATTTTCACTCGACCATCGAAAGAGGCTTGTGGATATCTTAGTGTTCCAGGTTAATAAACCAATATATTACACAAATATAGGACAACCAATTCATCTTTAGAATAATACTGGGTAGATTCACAACCATGGATGCTTTCTCTCTTTGATTATCTCTACAAACTTCCAATTTATATTTATTTGCATTGGCTTTAGTTCAAACTCAAAATAAAATCACATTTAATTTAATTAGATACCCGTAGGTCATTAGTCTTAAAAACTAGTAACGTAGATGATAAGTCATCATGGGATCGATAACTTTTTATACTACTTGAGCGATACGTGCGCTTGCGTAACTTGTGAAAATTGCGATCAATACTGATAAATTTCACGTTTAACAAACAAATTGCAAGAAGTTGAGAATTTTGGCATGTAAAAAAATCGCACTCTTGCTTTTTTTAAGGTTGGAAATCTCGTTGCCAAATCACCCGATCCAAGCTTGAGCGGAATAAGTAAAATCATCGGCTGCTCCAGGTTATTACAAGAAATGCACCACTTGAACTCGAACCCAAGACATGGCAATCAAGTCCTAAACCATTTACCATCAAACCACACCCATTGGGGCATCACATTCTTGTTTTTCAAAAATGTATCTCAATTATTGATTTTTTTTTTTGTGTTACATTAAAAAAAAATTAAAACTAGTGAGACCAATAATCACGATTTTATAAATTTAGCAAGCAAACGTACATATCACTAAAGTAATATAATGATTGTTAATCGAATGTCGAATCCACATGAACTTAATATTTCTCTTATTAATATTAAAACTAACCTACTTAATTAGAGCTAAACTATTGATGAGAGAATGATTGATTAATCTAAAATTAACTAAAAAGTAAATGAAGAAAAAATAACTAATTTTGGAAAACCTTATAATATAGAAGAACTTATAATTGCAACTTCACCTAAGCACACACGCACGCAGTGAGTTCAGACATTTTTCATTCAATTGGGTTATAGTTATTAATTATTAACCAAACATTAAATTATTCACAAGCCTCTTTCGATGGTCAGGTGAATACATTCAGAATAAATCAATTAAGTATATGTGTACGTTAATTAAATTAAACCAAATTCATTAAGGTCGGGTTCTAATCTTCGCTATGTAATTAAACCAAATTCGTTAAGGTCAGGTTCTAATCTTCTCTACGTACTCCCTTTAGGTATATGTCTATCCTGCAGGGAAATCTATTCAACGAATAAATCACACGCAATTATTCTCACGGCTAATCCAAATTCCCTCTGTCGAGTTCCTAAGGATTTACCAAGACTATTCAATTATTAGCCAAACCAGTAAAATAAGCATTAAAGCACAGAGAATAATAAATAATCAATAACAAACCCAAAAGAATAAAAATATGCAATTAAATTAATTAAACATTCTCAAGATCCATTACAACCATAAATTTAATGATTTAGGTATTCATAATATTCAATAAAAATAGCTAATCATGATAACAAGCCAAGAACTAATAAAAGATAAAACTAGAGAGAAAATTGAAGAAAGAAACTCTCATTTGCAGTATTCGTCTTCAAACTCCAACTCCAGTTGATGCATTCATTCTTGTCTTGCTCTAGGCTTTATTCTATACTCTTGGAGGCTTCAAAATATATTAGAAGACTTCCTCTTAGATTTTGAGATGAACTTGTACTTAAATATGAGGTCCAAAAAGTGTTTCCTACTTAAAAATCGGAATTAGGGTCGAAATTACCATGTCGCGACAAGTGTAACTGGCGTCTTAACATGTATCACTCAATATTTTTCACGTCGCGACGCGTTCATCACTTTGGCAAATTGTCTTATGTTTAAATTTTATGAAGGCTCAGAACGTGCGTTTTGACTCTGAATTTTTCCTGATTTTTTTCGTATTTTGTCGTTTTTATCCCTAATTAATTTCATTGAGCCATGATACTATATATTTTGACCTGCAAAAACGCACCAAAAACACATCAATTTGCTCATAAAACTCGATATCACCCACAAAATATTAAGATAAAGGGGCGGGAAATAACCATGCAGTTATCAATATAGTGAAAAGTAATTGTTTCTTGATTTTTCTCTCTCTATCTCTCTTTTAAATTTTTAAAGAGTTAAAGGACTATGAATAGATGATGAATTTGTATGGGGCAAAAATTCCAAATACCACAAAGTGGGTTGAGAATTCCATCCTAACTTATGGTACGAACCAAAAAATCAAACTTATAATATTCTTATATTTAAGTTACGTATTGTCATTGAATTAATAACTTTATTGTTGGCAACTAGTCATCAATAGCGACAGCAAAAAAAAAAAATTAAAAAACTTTGATATAATATCTTATATATAATATTTTCTTCATCTCCTCCGGATATACATTGAATACTATCTTAATATCGATCATAATTTAATTGGTAAATGTGTTAATAATTTAAAAGGCAAGGTTATGTAAACAATAAAATACTTAAATAAATCTACTTACTCTATCATATACACATTAGCTCTCCTAGTATCCAAATTAACCCTAATAAAGTATTTATTCTCTAAACCCATAAAATTTTCTTACACAATAATCAACCTTATACTTATTTTCCTATCAAACTTTACTATCACAAATCTCTTTATAGCAACCAGACATATAATTTATTTTCCTCCTTGTGATTTTTCTTCTTTTCTGTTGACTTTAAACTTGGAAAAAAAAAATCACATAGCATTAGAATTGATTTTTTTTTTGTCCATTACGTTACCCCCCATTGATTTAGTCATTTGTTGAATTTCATTAACAATAATCATTCAATTTATTTCTCTTTTTATTTTTTTATTTTATATATTATATATTTTTAGCAGTGGCATGACCACAAAGAGACGAGTAGAGGTCCCCAAGGGGTGTGGTTTGGTGGTGTAGGGTCCAGGATCTCACCTTGAGGTTCTGGGTTCGAATCCAGGCGGTGCACTTCTTGTAAGAGCCTGGGATAGCCGGTGGTTTTACCTGCGCCGCGGCCCAGAATTGGTGGTTTGGTGGCGGGGTTTCCATCGTTTTCAAAAAAAAAAAAAAAAAAAAAAAAAAAAAAAAAAAAAAAAAAAAAAGACGAGTAGAGAATAACCGCTCAAACTTAATGCCCTCAATGTTTGCTCAAATACACACATAGACTCTTTTAGTTTCAGAAATTGTCACTCTAACCCCACTTTGGACAATTATGTCATTACTCCGATCAAAAAATTAACTTTAAAGTTATGTAACAAAATAAAAAGACAATATAGAATAAATATATTAATTATAATGATATAAATTTATAAACCATTTTTAACTATTAGACAAAATTATATATTTTAATATTTGTTTATGTAATAGAGAATTTGATAATATAATTTGTTAGCTAGATGGACTTAAAAGTCTTATATTAAATACAAGTAACATTTTAAAATAAATAAAATGATATCGATTTCATTTTTTAAATTATTTTAGTTTAGTATTATTAATCTTTAATGATACTAAAAGAAACTTGTTCAATATTCAAAATGGTAAAATATTTGATTAATAAAATTTATTTCAAAATTATATTTAAATTTATTACATTAAATTAAATGAATACTGTTAGCAGACGAAAATCTCCACCATAGAACGAAATCGCCCTGAGACTAAAGAAAGAGCGAAGGGAAAAAGGGCGATGGACCAAAGGACGACAAAGAGCGTGGGGCGATCGGACCAGCGGTTAGGACGAAAGCCCATGATGCGGTTACGTTTAGGACGAAAACCCATGATACGGTTACTTCCACGATCATGGCAGTTTGACAGTTTTCCTCCACAACCAAGCAGTTGAAACACGCAGCTCAGCGGTTACAGGCACGATCCAGCAACTGCAATGAGATACTGGAACCGCTTAAAACGGTTGACAAACTTCACTATAAAAGCTTATCTATGCCAAGAGAGAAAAACCCCGATCAAATGAAGACTCAAATGATCATATTTTTATTTTTAATTTCTTAAATTGTAATCTTAGGTAACTTGTGTGCTTGCGCCCCACGCATAAAAAATTGCGCAAACAAATTCTGTTGTAATTGTAAACAAAAAATTAAAAAAAATAAGCGAGTGTCTTTTTTCTTTATAAAAGGCAACAAAAGGAGCATTGTAGTTTATGCATGCTAGGGGAAATTTTACTTGGTAGAAAATATGGGTTGATAAAGAAGATTAGAAAGGTCAAGTTTAATAAATTCATAGCAAGAAGTTGGGAATTTTGCACGCAAAAAGTCACAATCTTGCTTTTGAAAATGCAATGTATATGTAATATGTCATTTATTGATTTTATTTTTTGTCATATTAAAAAATTAAACAAGTGAGACCAGTTGACATTGTTGTAAAAAAAAAAAATTCTAGTTTTCTCTCTCTCTCTCTTAAATTTCTAGAATAAAGAACTATGAATAGTGATGAATTTTGTATGGGGCAAAAATTTCAAATGCCACAAAGTGGGGTTAGAAATTACATTCCATCCAACTCATGCCACAAAGTTGGGTATTTTAGTGAATAATAACTTTATTATTATTATGTTTAAGAGACATGACTTGATGGTGCAGGACTCAAGAGTTCACTTTGAAGTTTTGAGTTCAAATTTAGAGAATGTGTTTATTGTAAGAGCATGGGATAACGAAAGATTTTACCCGCTCTGTTTAATCTCAAAATATGTGGTTTGACGGCAGAGTTTCCAACGATTCCAAAAATAATAATAACTTTATTATTGCATATGTTCATATTTGTACTAAAATGCGCGTTTAAATTAGTAATTAGCAAGTAGCAATTATATTAGTCAATAATGATTAAAAAATTTATTAATTTTAATATTATATTTTATATATCTATTGCAGAGCTCTCATAATTTCCAAATTAACCCTAATAAAGTATTTATTCTCTCCCTCTCTCTCTCTTTTCCATCTCAAAACCCATAAAATTTTCTTACACAACAATCAACCTTATGCTTTATTTTTCCAAGTAACTTTACTGTGACAAATTTCTTTATAGCAACCAGACATAAAATTTATTTTCCTCCTTATGAATTTTATTTATTTTATGTTGACTTTAAGATGGATTTATTTTTCATCAATTACTTCTTACTTACCTCCATTGATTTAGTCAGTCGTTGAAATTCATTAATACTCCTTCCCGGTGATTTCTTGAACAAGATTAATTACTGAAAACTACATATCTTTTCACGTGTGTATCTGTAATTTTTGGTCGAAGGATATTTTGCAATATTTATTTTTATTAAGATTTGGTCTTCAGTGAATATAATTATGGTTTTAATTTTTAAACAGTCACGTCCTAATTTTACAAGTTTTATATAGTAATATAATGTTAGGATAAATTTGTGTGAATTTATTCGACATTGTGGGTGTATTTAGAAAAAAAATAATTTTTAAATTTTAAGATGAGTTCATCAAGTTATTTTACCTTTTCCAAAAAAAAAAATAGTAAATAAATATAATATGGGGAGACTCAAACTCTAAGATGCCCAATCAATGAAGGGAAAAAGAGTCATACCCGTTGATGTTTGGTGAAACAAAATGAAACATTTCTTATGTTTAAAAATTCTGAAATTAGTATAAAAAAATCCATAATATCGATCGGGCCGGATTTTAGATCCATAACCATTAGGTTTAGAATTTAATCATCTCGATTTAAAAAATCAGTCGATATTCGAGACGATTTTTTCGTCTCTAATCACAATCGGGATGGAATGAGATGATACCAGTTCATGATAAGATGTCACGAATGTCATCTCTATCTCATATTTTACATTAAGAACTAAGATATTTATAATAAAATCCTAGGTAGATGATTTCAATTAGTTTTAAGAATATTAAAAAGGTTTTGTTTAATTTCACCAAATATCATGAGTTTAGAAGCAAACTTAAGATATCATCCATGCAAACTAATACTTTTAATTCATCATTATAATAATAAAAAATGAATTTGTAATAAATATTTAATATTTTATATCATGTAAGAGATGTGTAGGAGGATTGTTGGAACAAGACCTCCTACATGTCTCCATAAATTATAAGTGATGTTATTTTATGATGGGATGAGCTAACGAGTGCCATAAGGGCACTCATTAATGATCCAATTTTGGAAAGTTTTAATATCATTTTTATGGGGAACGTAAAATATTATCAAAACATTAATTATTTTTTCATTTTTCCTATAAAAACTTTCATAAAATGGATCCTTAAAGAGTGCCCTAAGAGCACTCATTAGCATTTCCCTTTTAAATGATTAATGTAGGAGGTCATTTAAGGAGTCTTGTCTCCAAGGGGCGTGACTTGGTGGTGTATGGCTTAGGATCTTACCTTTAGGTCTTTGGTTCGAATTCAGGGAGTCTGTTTCTTGTAAGAGACTGAGACAATCGGGGATTTTACCTGCTCCGCTTAAACCCGAAAATGATAATTTAACGATGAGGTTTCTAATGATTAAAAAAAAAAAAATTGTAGAAGATATTTATGAGTATTCTTGGAACAAATCATCATAAATGATTTCTCGAATTAAAAATAATATTATTTTTGAGTAGATGTATCGAGCCATTTAGGAAGTATTATTAGAGATGTTCAAACACCTTTTTTTTTAATACTTTAAAATTCTCGAAAAGTTAACAAAATTCTCCTACTTCAACTTTATTTTTCCTATTTACATTCTTAACCTTCATGTTGGTTGTTGAGGTGTCAGCACATTGCTGCAAGTTAAAGTTAAATATCAACTTTGTTTTCCACCATTTACATTTTTAACCTTGATGTTGGTTGTTGAGATGTCAGCAGATTGCTGCAAGTAATAGTATGTGAGTCGGTTTAGTTTTAACAAAAACGAATATGATACTCAATTATCTTACGCATAATCATATTTTACTCTTTGTGATTTTAGAAATATAGGATTTTCTTATAATTTTAAAACATATAAATTAGTCCATGTCATTTGTTGACGGCGGATTTTGGTCTCAGGGTAATATTGGAATATCACTCCCGAGGAAATCCTCCCTCAATAGTGAATTTGTTTGGTTATGGGGGACCAAAGGCAAATTTAGCAGAAAACAGATAAACACACCAATCAACAAAGAGATTTAACGTGGTTCGGTGGATTTGGATCCGACCTACGTCCACGGACACAAAAAAGATGGTACTTTTATTACTTAAACACTCTTCTCGGATCTCTACAAGTCAGAGCTTGAAGATTCAGATCACTAGTTTTTGTTGATGATTTGATCCTGATTTTACACATACTATGCCCTCCTATTTATAGTAATACAGAAATCAGACTCCTATTTGCATAAGAAATCCTAGTTGAACTTAGTCCCTTCTCTTTTCTTATTCCTTTTTTGGATTCTGACTTCATTTCCTTGTGAGAGTAGGATAATCTGCTTATCTTATCCGCAAGAATAGGGTGTCGTCATCTTGAATACGTCTCGCCGTCTGGTCGGTCTTCATGAGGTCGGTCATGACAGTCTTTTATGCTGAGAGTGTTTCTGCCGACCTTATAGTGCTCGGTTATCCGAACCAAAGTGGTCGGTCTTCACATGTTGTGGTCGGGTCGGCTTTGATGATCTCAACCAGTCAGGGAATTACCCTTCTGTCCTCGTCGTGCTGTCTTAAATGCTATAGTGCCTGAAAACACCATCAACATCTGTCCCCTAGTTCTCGGTTCCAACAAGCGTGCAAGTTGGTGCCGGGAACTATATAAAGAAGGTGTTTTCTTATTCGCTCTGTTGGAGGTCGGTCCGGGGTTGAGAAATGCTTTGTTGCCTCTTTTCAAGCGTTTCCCTTGAGACACGCAACAGTCACGTCCGCTTAAATGCCTGTCAAATCAATTTTAGGGTTTTTCTAAGTTTCGACATTTGTCAAACATCCGACGGGTTCCCGCCAAAAAAGGGAACGAATCGACCGTGCAGAGGCGTCTTCACAGTGAGCTGATCTCAGCCGTCTGTTTAAACTTGGGAGACCCCTTTTGCAGTCGACGCTTGGCGTTCATCCGGGCTCTTCCCTTAGATCTAATGGTCACGAGCGTCTTTGCCATGACTATAAGAGGGCGAGGCTTTCACTGTTCAATCTTTTTCGGAAATTTCTTCTTCTTTTCTGCAAATATCTCTGTGATTTGCCCGACTCCGTGCTTTCGAAGTTCAACCGTGGTTTTTTTTCTTCCTCCGTGCTGTGAAAATAAGGAACGGGCACACCCGTACTGAACAACCCTCTGCCTCTTCTGAGAAGAACAAGTAAGTCTTCTGAACGACCTCTGTCTTTTCTGTGTTTTATGAATCTGTGTTTGCTAGGAAAAGATTTACGGTTTGCTGGGTTCTGTTTTATGACACTTTTAGAGACCACCTGCTTTAGCTAACATGGAAACCATGGGTAGTTTCTTTTAGCCGTAGACTAACTTCCCCTTCCTTCTCTGTTTTTGTGGGTGTCAGGGATGTCTGACAGCAGTTCCTCCCCTGAAAAGCCTGCTAAATCTCAACTCCCCCTGCTGAGGAGCTCTCATCGGGCTCGGGGGCACCTAGTGTAGAAGACCTTGACACTACCCCAACTCCTTCTGAGATTGAACAAGACTCCTACCATCAGAGGGTTCCTCGGAAGGACCCAGAGCCCGGTGAACTTGGGTCGTCGGCTCTGGACATGAACCGCCCCTCTAAGATAACTGAGGATGATCTGGCGCTGTTGCGGCAACGATATGACATCCCAATAGATATTGCCCTTGAAGTTCCAGGCCCGATGGATCGTGCTAGTCAGCCTGATGAGGGCTCGGTGGCGCTTCTTCCTGTCTTTTTTGAGTGTGGGCTACGGCTGCCGATGCAACGTTATTTTGCTTGGATGCTGGCCGAGATGGAGATTGCCCCTTGCCAATTGAGCTTGAATAGCTGGAGGATTCTGGCCGGCATATATGTGGTCTGGCACCGGGCAGGTTTAGGTGTACCTTGTTTGGAAGAGGTGAAGAGGTTATACCGTTTGAAGTCTAACCCAAAGACTCACTACGGTTGGTATTACCTCTCTGCTTATGATAGCTCGTCCAACCTTGTCCAGAAACTCCCCGACTCCAACAAGAATTTCAAGGACCTTTGGTTCTGGGCCACTGGGGATTGGGGTCGGGTCCTGAGATCGTTTGAGGAGGACGTCTCGGTTCCGGACATCTTCAGGGCTGGAGGTTAGGAGTTTAATACCCCTTCTTTCTTTCTTTACTCCCGTTCTTAGTTTCTTTTAGGTTTCTGACTTCTCTGGTTCCTCCCAGCTTGTTGGCGAGATGCTCCCAAGGTTTCTCGTCAGGTTCGGAGGCGGGTAGGCTGGGCTCGTCGGTATGCTGCCCACTGGAGGGAATTGGTTAATGATGCGGCCTTTGTTGAGTCAGGCCTTACTCGGGCCGTTCCTTCGGAGGTCTCAGGTCGAATAGGTAGATGATTGCTGACTGTTTAGTTTGATTTCCCTGTTCATCATGTTTGATATCTTTGTTATATGCTCGGGTCCTGACTTTATTTTTTCTTTTTGTAGGTATGTCGAAGAGGCCTAAGTATCTTGAGAAGTTGGCCGATACTATGAAGAAGGCCGGTCATGCTGAAACTGGAACTTCCCGGGCACAGCATGATCCTGCGGAGGCTGGGAGGGCGTCTCAGGGGAGAGTTCAGCCGGCTGCTCGTGATCTGTCTTCTCCTGGTGCACAATCATCGGGGTCTGCTCGTCTCACCAGTCCGCCGAAGCCCTTGAGGAAAAGGAGGCGTCAATTTGGGGCCGAGGAGACCGAGCTGGTCCAAGAGGAGGAGGAGGATCCTGTCCCGGGCAAGAAGAAAGACGCTCGCCGGGGTAAAAAATCATCCGTGGGCTCCTCAAAAAAGCGAAAGGGTTCTGTAATCCTCGGGGTGGATGACCTGGGAGAAAGCATCCGGGAGGCCACTTCCCATTTAGTGCCGGCCTTCAATGAATTGGCCGAGGTGATTCCCCCTGAGGAGGTCTCGAGATATGAGGATATCTCGCCCGAGGCTGTGGTCACCGAGATGAGCTCTCAGATGGCAAAGGTAGTTCTATTCTCTTTTTCTTTTCTTGATTTTTGGTTCCCGGTCTTTTTCATCTCGTATCTTGACTTTCCTTTTTTTGTGCAGGCTACTTACCTCATGGCGAAGAACAAGGACCTTCTTTTGAGCCTGTTGTCCGAGGGTGGTCAGGCCCAGAGACTTCAGAATCGCCTTTCGGAAGTGGAGGCTAAATTGGCTGATCGGGAGGGGGTGATTCAGAACCTTGAGTCGACGGCCATTGAGAACTTCAAAGTTAATAAGGCTCTTAAGGCTGCTGCTGCTGCTGGAGCGAAAGCTTGCTGACAATGCTCGGGAGGATTTGAAGACCGCCCAATCTGAAATTGGCGTTTTGAAGGCCAAGGTGGCCAGTGTTGAAACAAAATTGAAGGCCAATGAAGAACAAATGGCGCGGGCCCGGGATGATTGAGAGAAAGAGGCCGAGCTTGAGGAGAGAGAGGCCGATCTTGAGGCCGAGAAGGAGGCCATCCGCCTTGAGGGGGTTGGTGACTGTGCTGATCTGATACCGATGGTGCTGCCCAGTCTGAATATGGATCCTATTCATGCGGCCATCAGTTTTTGCAAGGGGGACATAGATCCGAGGAGGAGTTCCGGAAGTGGCTCCTCCCCCTACCGAGGAGGTGATGGATCCCGACCCGATTTCGGTCGTTCCGGATTCCGGGGTTCCCCAAGAAGAGCGACCTGATGTTCCAGCCCCCGGCGAGGCTTGCCTTGAGATCCCTCCTCCCGTCCCTGAAGTAGAGGTCTCCCGTGCTACCGAGGATGAAGCAGCTGTTCCTCCTCCTGAGATCGAGCCAGTCCTTCGCCATCTGAGCCAGTCGAGGAAGAAATTCCTGCCCCTGTGCGGGCTGAATGAGAAAGGGTAACCCGACCGGGGCCCTGTGTACACTTTAACCTTTTGTAATAAAACTTCAAGTTGTATTTTGATATACATATATGTATTTTATGTGTCTTTCGTGTCTTTTCTCCTCTTTTTTTTTGTTGTCCGAATAATTTCGAGACCCTTCAGGGGTCGTCATGAACCGGAGGGGTACAGCCCAGCCCCGATCTGAGTAAAAGACTCGGGTTCTGGGGGAATGTTACCTCCCCAATACAAAGGAACCGACTCGGTGGGACATAACCCGACCCCGAGCTGAGTGAGACTGGCTCTGGGGGAATGCTACCTCCCCAGTCCAAGGAAACCGACTCGGGGACGTAACCCTCCCGAGCTGCGTGAAAGATTGGACCTGGGGGAATGTTACCTCCCCAGTCCAAAGAAACCGACTCGGTGGGACATAACCCGACCCCGAGCTGAATGAAAGACTTGGACCTGGGGGAATGTTACCTCCCCAGTCCGAAGAAACCGACTCGGTGGGACGTAACCCGACCCCGAGCTGCGTGAGACACTTGGACCTGGGGGAATGTTACCTCCCCAGTCCAAAAAAAACCGACTCGGTGGGACATAACCCGACCCCGAGCTGAATGAAAGACTTGGACCTGGGGGAATGTTACCTCCCCAGTCCAAAGAAACCGACTCGGTGGACATAACCGACCCCGAGCTGAATGAACAAGTCGTCTCGGCGGAACGAAATCCAGCCCCGAGCCGACTACCCCCTGGGTTTTTATTCAGAAGGGAAGTGAATCAACCTTTGAAACCCTACCGAATCTGGCATGGGCGTCCCTCTGTCAGATCGGCAAAAAACAAAAAACAAGATTTCTGGAAAATAAAATTAAAAGGTGGGGGTGACTTAGCACCTATCCCAAAAAACGTTTTTGCAAGCATAAACAACAACATGGATGCCTCAAAACAGCGTCCCGTCTGAGGTTTCCAAAACACAATTCTGAATCTTTCAATTCAGTGTCCCGGCGAACCAAGATTTGGATCAAAAAGAGCGTTTGATTGGTAAGGGCACATCCTCTACACGTCGGTCCACTGGGGAGCCTGTGTGTTTCATGAGGGCTCCTCCTTACCACGCTGGAGTAGGCACACGCCACAGGGGCTCAACGCATCCCCGTGCTGTGCCTCTCACGGATCCAAGTGATGAATGGATCAAAGAGTGTCCGGGACGCTAAGGGCATATCCCTCCTTAGGTTCGGTATCACTGGAGCTAGCAATCGTCACGGGGGCCTCGTCACTCCCCGTGCTATGCTTTCCCACGGATCCATTACATCGGGAAATGAGGATCAAAGAGTGTTCGATACATTAAGGGCATATTCCTCCTTATGTTCGGTAACACTGGAGCAAGCAATCGCCACAGGGGTATCATCCCTCCCCGTGCTATGCTTCCCACGGATCCTATGCATCGAGTATGTCCCTGAGGACCCCGAGCTAAAGAGATATTTGGTCCTGGGGGAATGTCTTGTCCCCAGTTCAATGAGTATGACCCGGTGGGACGTAACCCGACCCCGAGCTGAAGAAGGCACTTGGACCTGGGGGAATGTTACGTCCCCAGTCCGAAGGGCTGACTCGGTGGGATGTACCCGACCCCGAGCTGAAGAAGGCACTTGGACCTGGGGGAATGTTACGTCCCCAGTCCGAAGGGCTGACTCGGTGGGATGTACCCGACCCCGAGCTGAAGAAGGCACTTGGACCTGGGGGAATGTTACGTCCCCAGTCCGAAGGGCTGACTCGGTGGGATGTACCCCCCCGAGCTAGACGACCTCGGCGAAATAAGATCCAGCCCCGAGCGGTTGATACATTAAGGGCGTATTTCTCCTTATTTCTATTGAGTATGTCCCCGGAGGTCTTTGCAAACTTTTATTATATTATTTTTTTTTTAAAAGAGCGGATAAATAAAAAGGTTTTATTGATACTTGGGGACATACTGCCCTTCTTACAACTCTCTGTGGGTCATTTTGAGAGAGGCTCTGTTTTTGAATTCATGTCCCTTGTTCGTAAGGGGAAGTCTACTGGAAGTATTTTCTCAACATCTCGGCGTTCCATGGCTTTTTCAGTCTTGTGTCGTCCAGCCGTTCTAGGATGTACACTCCGGGCTTCACCACTTTTACCACCTTGTAGGGCCTTCCCATTTGGCGCCAGGGAGCCTTCCTCTGGCCTCCGAGTATTTAGGGTGACTTTTCTTAGCACCAGGTCGCTTGGGATGAAGGTGCGTATCCGAATCCTTTTATTGTAGAAGCGGGCCATCCTTTGTTGGTAGATTGCTGTTTTCATGGCCGACCTCTCTCTCTTCTCTTCGATCAGGTCGAGGTGGTTTCTGATAAGTTCTTCGTTCTGTTTACTCTCATAGTGCTGAACCCTGTGGGAGGTCACCCCGATTTCTGCCGGGATGACAGCTTCATACCCGTATGCTAAAGAGAACGGGGTTTCTCCCGTGGAGTCTTTATAAGTTGTCCGGTGTGCCCATAGTACTTCCGGTAGTTCCTCGACCCATAGGCCTTTGTTGGATCCGAGCCGAGCCTTTAGGTTAGCCTTGATGGTTTTATTGGTCGCCTCGACTTGTCCGTTTGACTTGGGATGGGCTGGTGTGGCGAACTTTAGGGCGATCTGGAGGTCCTCGCAAAGTTTTCTGAAACCTTTGCTGTCAAACTGCTTCCCGTTGTCAGTAATGACAGCTCGGGGGATCCCGAACCGGCAGACGATATTTTTCCTCAGGAATTCTGTGGCCTTTTTCTCCGTTATGGTGGATAATGGCTCTGCCTCCACCCATTTGGTGAAATAGTCTATGGCCACGATGGCATACTTCGCCTGTCCTTTCCCTTGTGGCATTGGTCCAATGATGTCCAGTCCCCACTGGGCGAACGGCCAGGGACTGAGTAGCGTGGTCAACTGTTCTGCTGGTTGGTGGTGGAGGTTTGCGTTTCTCTGACATCCTTCGCACCTGCGGGCCACTTCTATGCCGTCCTGGTGCATGGTCGGCCAGTAAAAACCTTGTCTTAAGGCTTTGAAAGCAATTGAGCGACCTCCGGCGTGGCTTCCGCATATGTCTGTATGTATCTCTCTGAGCACATAATTTGCCTCCTCTTCGGCAAGACATCTTAAGAGGGGGACTGAGTAACCCCGTCTGTAAAGTACCCCGTCAATTAGGGAGAATTTGGTGCTTTTGTACCTTAACTTTCTGGCCTCTGTTCTGTCCTCTGGTGTTTCTCCCTTTTCCAAGTATTTTCTGATGGGCTGCATCCATGATGCTTGACTTTCTTTATCTAGAACTTCTACTTTGGATTCTCCCACGCTCCTTTCCCGGATGTAGATCAAAGGGATTATCCTGGGGTGCTCGGCTTTTGTTGAAGAGGCGAGCCGTGCCAGGGAATCTGCCTCACAATTGTCCTCTCGGGGGATTTGTTCGAAGTGTACATCTCCATCTTCTCGGTTAACTTTCGTACTTCGGTCAGATAGGCCATCATGCTAGGCTATTTTGCTTGAAATGCTCCGTTTAGTTGCTGAACGGCTAATTGCGAGTCACTCCTTACTACCACATTTTGGATCCCTAGCACCGTACATAGTCTCAAACCACCCAGTATTGCTTCATACTCTGCTTCATTGTTGGTTGCTATGAAAGCGAATTTCAGGGCGAGTAGGATTTCTTCTCCTTTGTCGCTTTTTAGGATGACTCCCGCCCCATTGCCTTGTGTGCTGGCCGAGCCGTCTACGGACATTTCCCATTTGTCCTCGTCTATGGCCATGGTCTGGGGGTCGGTATATTCGGCGACAAAATCTGCCAAGGCTTGTCCCTTTACTGCTGCCTTGGGAGATAGGCGATGTCGTGTTCACTTAGTTCTACCGACCACTTTACTAATCTGCCGGAAACCTCTGGCCTCTGTAGAATTTGTTTTAGGGGGTGGCCGGTGTATACCCTGATAGGATGGGCCTGGAAGTAAGGCCGTAATTTTCGAGCTGCCGTAACCAGTGAAAGGGCGACTAGTTCGTGAACTGGATACCGGGTTTCAGCGTCTAAGAGGGCTTTGCTGATATAGTAGACAGGCTTCTGGATTTTGTTGGTTTCCTGTATCAGTACTGAACTCACTGCTCGGTCCGAAACAGCCAGATATAGGTATAATGTTTCACCTGGGAGCGGTTTAGCCAGGAGTGGAGGCTGCATCAGATACTGTTTCAGCTGCTGGAAGGCTTCTTCGCACTCTGCTGTCCAGTCGACATCCTTCTTTGCTTTTTGAATTACTTTGAAGAAAGGGTGGCATTTGTCAGTTGCTCGTGATATGAACCGGTTGAGCGCGGCCACTCTACCGTTCAGACTCTGTACCTCTTTTACTGTCTTGGGAGACTTCAGGGCCAGAATTGCCTGGATCTTCTGTGGGTTTGCTTCAATTCCTCGGGCACTTACCATGTAGCCTAAAAACTTCCCTGAAGCTACCCCGACGGTACATTTTTCCGGATTGAGCTTCAGGTTGTGTTTTCTTAGAAGCTCGAAGGTCCTTTTTAGGTCGTCCATGTGGTTGTTTGGTTCTTTTGACATTGTTATCATGTCATCGACATAGACCAACATTGTAATGCCGATGAGTGGTTTGAAAACTTTGTTTACCAACCTTTGGAAAGTTGCCCCAGCGTTTTTTAGCCCGAAGGTCATCACTTTATAGCAGTAAAGCCCCTGATCTGTGATGAAGGTTGTCTTCTCTTCGTCCGCCGGGCACATTTTGACCTGGTTGTATCCGGAGAAAGCATCCATGAAGCTCAGTAAGCCTTGACAGACTGTGGTGTCTACTAGCTAGTCTATGTTCGGTAAAGGAAAGCTGTCCTTTGGGCACGCCTTGTTTAAGTCGGTGAAGTCGACGCACATTCGCCATTTGCCATTGTTCTTCCTGACCAATACCACGTTTGATACCCAATCCGGGTACCTTGCTTCCCTGATGAGACCCGCCTTTAGTAGCTTCTCGACCTCGGCTGCTATTGCTTTACTCCTCTCTTGATTGAAGTTCCTTCTTTTTTGCCTGACCGGCTTCCGAGACGAGTCTACTGCTAGATGGTGATTGATGAATTTCGGGTCGATCCCCGGCATGTCATTGTATCCCCAGGCAAAGACGTCCGGGTATCTCTTCAGGCATTCCAGAAGATCTTGTCGTATGGACTCGCTCAGGCCTCCCCCTATCTTTATACTTTTTCCTGTCCCGTAAAGCTCTATCTCCTCGGTTTCCTCAGCTGCAGCGAGTCGGGCATTTTTGTTTGGCCAGACGCCTGGGCTTTTGTCTTCTTCTTCTTCTCCCTGGTTCCTTTGTCGTTTTCGGTTGTCTTCGGTGATGCAGAGAGTTTCTCGTGAGAGGGTTGCGAAGCAGCTGCGAGCTGTTTTCTGGCTTCCACACACAATTCCGATCCCTTCCCGAGTGGGGAATTTCAATTTCAGGTGGTAGCATGACATTGCGGCTTTCGTTTTCATCATGAAGGGACGCCGACGATGGCCTGGTAGCTGCTCATGCAGTCTACTACAGTGAAGTTCGTCATAATCGTCCGGGTCCGAGGGTGTGTCCCGACAGTTATCGCCAATTGTATTCTTCCCAGTGGGATGACAGCTGATCCTCCGAAACCGTATAAAGGAGTGCTATCGTTGGTCAGGGTTGCATATTCTACCCCTAGGTCGTCCAGTGCTTTTCTGGAAATTATGTCAACCGCGCTCCCGGGGTCCACTAGGATTCTGTCTACCTCCGACCCACTGATGACTGCCTTGATTATCAATGCATCGTCATGAGGGAAACTTACTCCTCGGGTATCCTCATCAGTGAACATTATTGGTACCGACCGGCCTCCGGTAGCCGCGTGCCCTGCTCTGTTTCTAAGACATCTGGTCCTCGGGTTCTGCTGTAATATTTTCTTGACCGGTTAGAATTTCCGGCCAGTGTTCTTCCTCCTGCGATGATATTGATTTGGCGACCACGTGCTCTTTGTTGAGATACACGTTTCGTGCTAGATCTTCCATTTGCTCTCGCAGATCTTTACATCCGTCTGTTGCATGTCCTTTGGAGTTGTGGTGTACACAATAAGCCTTTTGGTTTCTTTTGTCCGGGGGGAATCTCCTTTGGTCGGGTTCCACTAAGAGGCATTTCCCCTGGATTTCCATGACAATTTGCCCTACGTCCACGGACACAAAAAAGATGGTACTTTTATTACTTAAACACTCTTCTCGGATCTCTACAAGTCAGAGCTTGAAGATTCAGATCACTAGTTTTTGTTGATGATTTGATCCTGATTTTACACATACTATGCCCTCCTATTTATAGTAATACAAAAATCAGACTCCTATTTGCATAAGAAATCCTAGTTGAACTTAGTCCCTTCTCTTTTCTTATTCCTTTTTTGGATTCTGACTTCATTTCCTTGTGAGAGTAGGATAATCTGATTATCTTATCCGCAAGAATAGGGTGTCGTCATCTTGAATACGTCTCGCCGTCTGGTCGGTCTTCATGAGGTCGGTCATGACAGTCTTTTATGCTGAGAGTGTTTCTGCCGACCTTATAGTGCTCCGTTATCCGAACCAAAGTGGTCGGTCTTCACATGTTGTGGTCGGGTCGGCTTTGATGATCTCAACCAGTCAGGGAATTACCTTATGTCCTCGTCGTGCTGTCTTAAATGCTATAGTGCCTGAAAACACCATCAACATCATTATATATATTATATATTATTGAGTCATTTTTTATTGTTGACAAAAGAAAGTCACCATAGAGCGAAATCGCCATAGAACGAATGAGTAAATGGCGAAGGCGATCAGAACGACAGAGAAATCAGGACGACCGAAACAGTTATTAGAACGACAAGGGACTCAGGATGATCGAACACATGATGCAGTTGATCCCACGATTACAGCAGTTAGACAGTTCCCTCCACGATCACGCAGTTAAGATGCACAACCCAACCGTTGAAGGCAGGACCCAACAGTTGCAGGGAAGTTACGAACAGAAACTGCCCGAGCGGTTTACAAGTTTCACTATAAAAGGCTCACTCATGCGAAGATTAGAGCCCCCGATCAAATGAAGACTCAAAAGAGCATATTTTTATTTTTTATTTCTTAGTTTCATAATCCTTAGGATGGTAACTTGTGTGCTTGCGCCCCTTGGAGGCTTATTCACTTAATCAAACACCACTTGCTGGGACTTTGTCTCAGGAGGTTTGAACTTTACACGTGTTCTTTCTTCAGGCAGAAAATTGCGCAAACAATTTTTGGCGACCACAGTGGGAGAATTGGTGTAAAAGTGGAGATGTCTCCGAAAAGAAACACTCAAACTGGCTCAAGTATGGAGGAAGCGGGACTGGAGCAAACCAACCAGCCCCACGTTCCAGCCATAGTGGGCCATTTCGAGGGTCTGGCAGATGCTAGTCGATATGAGCCTATGTGAGAGCTCAGCCCTAACGCGGTTCGCGCATTGTTCGGTGAATTCACGCAGGATGTTGTCGAGCAGGTTATGCTTCAAAATGCTCATATCATAGATAAGTTTACTTCGACTAGTAACTCACATTATGAAAATATGGTCAAACACCTAAGCTCATTAAATGAGTTAATGGCCAAATGTGTAAACGGAGGGACATCCCTACCATAGACTACACCTCCTCCTGCACCAAGCAGTCAGGAGGCTGGCCCGAGTAATATTCCTCTGCAAGGGGTCACTGTCCCTACGATCTCCAGGGAGGGAATAAGTCCTGGGGGAAATGGCCTATATCTAGGGCCAAACCCACACCAAGGGCCAAATATGGTACAACATGAAGTGGTGTTGCCCCAAGGTCTTCAGGCTTCTCAGGGACAGAACCACGACTATGTCCCACTTGTGAGAGGACCGCCACACATAACAATGTTATTTAATGGCAATGATATATTGAGAGAACAGATGACCGAGATCCTTCAAAATCAATTCGGTCTGGGAGTACGGCCAATTCGGCCAAGATATCGAAAAATATATCCGGATTGGATCGATGTGGCGTATCCGTGGCCTAGAAATTATAAAATATCATATTTTTCTCTGTTTACAGGGTCTGGGGAAGTTTCTACCATGGAACACATATGGCGATTTACCCTTCAGTGTGGAGAAGTCACTGATTTCCATAAGTTGAGGTTATTCCATGGCTCACTGTCAGGAGTAGCTTTTTCATGGTATATCAGCCTGCCACCCAACTCGGTAGAGAATTGGCAACAGATGGAACAGTTGTTCCATGCCCAATTCTAGAAGGCCGAAGCTGAAGTGGCATTGGCCGACTTGGCGAACCTGAGACAGTTACCAGGAGAATGGGCTGAGACATTCTTACAAAGGTATGTGGCTCGAGGCCGATGTTACGTGCCTTTGCCAGAGAAAGAATTTGTGAGATCGCCCAAAGCTGTCTCAATTTCGGTTTGAAAAAGAAATTTCAAGATCTTGAATTTTGGGATCTCCCCCAACTCACCACTAGTGTGGTGCGTTATGAACAGTTATTAAGAGATGAGGAACAAATGAAAAATTCCAGCAAATGAACTTATTACAGGAACATCAATTATGAAATAGGCGAAATGGACATCGAATCGGCCGACTTATGTTTGGCCGAATTGGTTAAAGGGAAGTCGTACGTTTGCAAGGCGTGGGCTGAACCCCAAGCCAAAGAAAAGAACGTCAAAAAGAGTAGGAACTTCTCGTTCGATATCACGAAAGTCGATGCCATATTCGATCAGTTATATAAAGACAAGCAAATTAGTTTGAGCGACTGCCACACATTGCCAAGCGCTGAGCAAATAGGTGGGAAAAAATATTGTAAGTGGTATAATGCATGGTCACATTCAACTAATGATTGTCTCGTTTTTCAGAATGTTTTGCAGGATGCCATAGAATTTGGATGAATAATGTTCGAAAAAAAGATGGCGGTGGACGACAACCCTTTTTCCAAAGCCGATAGAATTAAACATGATCGATTCAGACTTTACCAAAATGAACTTGCCAAAGTTCAAGTTGGTCCTGGATGAAGATCAGGACTGTCATCGTCCGAGCGCTCTGGAAAGTATCGAAACACCCCAAGAAGGGAAGGATGGGCGAAATCTGTGTGCACGGTGTAAGAATAGTGTAGAGTGGATGAAGGAGTTGGAGGATACCTGTGAAAGGCCAGTAAAGAAGGAACCAGTAGCATGGCAACCGAGAACCTACGCGCCGAGGTTCTACGGTGAGAATTCAAACCTCGTCCAAAACGTAAATACATTTAGGCCGAAAATTCATCGGCCCAACGTATGACATTCATACCGGAAGCTATCTTCGGGGCAGCGTCTGGGAAGGAACTACCCTCCTGTGGATGAAATGACAATGACACAACTGAGGCGACACCAGAGAAATTATGGCCGTATGATGCGCCAAAAAGATGAAATAAAGGCCACTACAGGGCGTAGTGCTCATGCAGGAAAGAACCCTGGTGTAAGTAGTAAATAGAGTGATGACAAAGAAGGGACAACAACGAACTGCGAGGAGCACACCAAATTTGACAGACGGAAATGGGACGAGACAGACGATGAAGACCCCCCTATCGTCATTCAGTTCGGCAGTATGCCACCAGTTGTGGCGAATCATTACTTGTTGTCCGAGAAATTCAAGGGGGACAAAAATGAAAGGGCTGAAAATAACGAAGATGTCTATGATGGTGATGAAACAGAATTTGCAGCACTCTCGATAACAGACAGGGGGGCTTCAGACGAGGAAATTACTGACATAGAAGAAGAAATAAACATCAGGATTGAAGCACGAAGGAGGGGAATATCACATAATCGGTTTCTCAAAGAATTGTATGAGGCCGGAAACCCTACAATCGGAACATTAGGAGAAGACTTGGGACGATCCCCATTCGTCATCCTATACGGAACACCCAAAGTAAAGCGGACCATTACCAAGGCAGAAAAGAACAAACTGGTCATCAATAATGTCTCTCAATGCGCCGGTCACTTTACGACCTTCTAGATGAGACATGGAGGGAGAAATGCCTCGGGCCAATGCTGGGAACGAACCAACAATGGAGGTATGCCTATCAGAGAAAGTGATATTCCCAAAACCACCACCGCAAATGACTAAACACTTGCGGCCATTGTATGTAAAAGTAAAGGCCAACGAGATACCCATCATCAAAGTGTTGATTGACAATGGAACAGCCATCAATGCAATCCATGTTAGGATGCTAGGGCGTTTAGCAAAGTCAGAAGACGACCTCATCCCTACAGAAGTGGTGTTTACAAGTTTCAATGGAGGCGCGACGACGGCCAAAGAGGTTGTCCCGCTAGACTTACAAGTAGGAAGCACTACGAAGACAATAGTGTTCTTCGTTATAGATGGGCCAACCACATATAACATGCTCTTAGGACGAGATTGGATACACGGCAACCGATGCATTCCTTTATCTCTTCATCAATGCCTAGTTTTCTGGAACCAGATAGACGAAATGGAAATAGTACATGCCGATAACAAGTCTTTCGCTGCAGAGACAAATTCGGCTGAATACTTCATGTACGAAGGAAATTACGGGCCGACCAGAGTTCTAACTGAAGGGGAAAATTCAGCCATAGTGGCTCAAAATGACGAGCCATACCCCGCAAATCTGTTAAATGATTTGTTTGCACAAACAAGGCCAACTACAGTGGTCTTTAGAGAGCCAACGCACAGTAATTCAAATGAAGAAGTACAAGCAGAGTAAAGAACAAGCCGCACTCGCGGCCACCATGGCCAACTTAATGGCCAATGTAACGGAACAAGAAAATGAGGCCGAAGCTCAGGCCGTAATTTCGACCTTAAGGGATAAATTGTTACCACACCAGACAGAAGACAAAATAAGAGAGGCATGCGGGGTAGATTGTTTGATGGAAGGAAGTCATAAGAGCGAACAACCACTGGAAGAAGAAGAATACGCTATGAACGGACGACATAAGGCGAGCGTCTCGAGAGAACATGATGTGTTGGATGAGGTCAATCTGGGGAGCGAGGACGATAGACGCATCACTTACATCAGCAATGAACTAGAGGCCCAGGTACGCGAAAAACTGATCCATTTGTTACAAATATATAAAGATTATTATGCTTGGGACTACAATGAAATGCCTGGTTTAGATAGAACGTTAGTAGAGCATAGGTTGCCAATCATGTCGAGCCATAGACCACATAAACAACCTCCCCGGAGGTTTGCACCCAATGTCATGCCTGACATTAAGAAAGAGGTTGAACGCCTTTTGGAGGCGAAATTCATTAGGACGATCAAATACGTAGAATGGTTGTCAAATATCGTCCATGTCATGAAAAAGAATGGAAAGCTAAGAATATGCATAGACTTTAAGAATTTAAACTTGGCAACACCAAAAGATCAATACCCTATGCCGACGGTAGATTCCCTAGTAGACTCCACCACAGGGTATCATGTGTACTCTTTTATGGATGGGTATGCACGTTATAATCAGATCTACATCGCCGGAAGCGATATACATAAAACGATTTTTAGGTGCCCAGGGTCTTTCAGATGTTATGAGTGGGTGGTGATGCCGTTCGGTCTAAAAAACGCTGAGGCTACTTACCAGCGAGCCATGAATCTAATTTTCCATGATATGATCAATAAATTCGTAGAAGTCTATGTAGACGATATAATGGCTAAGTCTGTGACCATGGACGAACATTTTAGCCACTTGACGATGGCTTTTGAGCGAATAAGGAAATTTAAATTGAAGTTAAATCCTGCCAAGTGTGCTTTTGGGGTGAGTGCAGGAAATTTCCTGGGTTTTCTAGTACACCAACGGGGAATTGAGATTGATACCAATACATCTCGGGCAATCACTGAAGCCAAACCACCCCGAAATAAGAAAGAGTTGCAAAGATTTCCAGGGCAAATTAATTTCTTAAGAAGATTTATCTCTAACTGTGCAGGAAAAACTAAAGTGTTCTCATCTCCATTGAGGCTAAAGGATAAGGACGAGTTCGTCTGGACCGAAGAACATCAAAAGGCTTTCGAGAGCCTGAAGAAATATTTGTCGCAGCCGACAGTGATGGTACCCCATGTGCTAGGACGGCCAATGAAGTTATACATATCAGCCGAGGAGCAGTCCATAGCTGGGATGATCGCACAAGACGATGACATGGACGTCGAAAGAGCCATCTATTATATCAGCAGATAATTGCTGAAATATGAATGTAATTATTCTCCAATGGAGAAATTGTGTTTGGCTTTATATTTTACATGTACTAAATTACGAGTCTATCTTAGGCGGACTACAATGTACTTAATTACTAAAGTTAATATTATAAAGTATATGTTCTCTCGTCCTATTTTGCACTAAAAAGTTGGTTTCTGGTCATTATCATTGTCAGAATTCGACATACGGCATGAACCTCAAAAGGTTGTAAAAAATCAGGCCTTGACATATTTCTTAGCCGACCACCCATGTTTAAGTACCATTAGAGAAATGGAAATGGAATTAGATGAATGCAGCTTGAAACCATGGACAATGTATTTTGAGGGATCTAGCACGATGAAAGGAGCAGTGATATGAATAGTTTTAGTCAGTCCATTGGGAGAATCATTCCTTTTCATAATCAGGTTGGACGAATATTGCACCAACAACCAAGCCGAGTACGAGGCCTTGATATTTGGGTTGGAATTACTCCTCAATATGGGAGTAACACACGTGTCCATTAGATGAGACTCACAACTAGTAATCCAACAGGTAACATGAGCCTTTAAATGCCAGAGCCACTCAGTCATGGCACTATCAGATGTAGCCAAAGAGCTGCTAGATCAATTTGACTATGCGGAGCTAGAGCACGTTCCAAGAACGAAGAACGAAGTGGCCAACAATTTGGCCCAAACAGCTTGAGGATATAAACAGACAAGCATAGATGGCGTATATAGGAGCGAAGAGGTCAAGCCAGCCCTGATGAGAAGAAAGAGGGTGACATATGTCATGACCGTTGAGGTCCAAGACGAGGACGTTTGGAGACGAGAGATCAAAGAATTTTTAAGACAACCCAAAAATGGGAAAGATCGAAGGCTGAAACTCAAAGCCTTGAATTACGTGGTGTCAGGAGACGTGTTATATAAAAAATACCAAGACGGTCTATGGTTGAAATGCATGGGGCCATCGGAATCCAAAACTATTATGGCCGAAATACACGAGGGTGTTTGTGGAGCTCAACAAGCCGGAATAAAGATAAGGTGGATGATCATGCAGAGCGGATATTATTGGCTGAAAATGGGAGAGTCGTGCATATCGTATGCCAATGGGTGCATCGCTTGTCAAAAGCATGGGCCCATTCAGAGGGCACCAGCGACCGAAATGGTCACTGTCATTAAACAATGGTCGTTCATAGGATGGGTGATAGATTTGATAGGAAAAATCTATCCTGCATCTAGCAAGAGACACACCTTCATTATCGTTGCCACAGATTTCTTTACCAAATGGGTAGAAGCAATTCCGGTAGTAGAGATCTCTCAAGAGCAAATTATCAAGTTCATAAAAGAGCACATCATTAACTGATTCGGTATACCACAAGCAATAATGGTGGATCATGGTACTTAGTTAAATGGCGAGAAGGTAAAAAGCTTCCTGGCCGAATACGGGATCCGGCTAGTAAACACAACTCCATATTACCCCCAGTCAAATGGCCAGGCAGAATCGTCCAATAAAACCCTTAAAGGGTTGATCCGGAAAATGGTAACGGACAATGCCAGGAAATGGGATGAATGTTTGAGTCAAGCTTTATGGGCATATAGGACGTCACCGCGAACAAGTACCTCGGTCACGCCATTTCAATTAGTATATGGTCAAGAGGTCGTTCTACCAGTTGAAATTAATATTGAATCCACCAGGGTGATGTTGCAAAAAGAATTGACAAAGGAAGACTACAGCGAAGCAATGATCCAAAATTTGTTGGAATTGGACGATATTAAATGCGATGTCATGAATCGTCTGGAAGCACAAAAGAAAAAAATGGCCAAGGGATATAATCAGAAAGTCATGGCTAAATCGTTCAGAAAAGGCGAATTAATGTGGAAAACTATATTGCCACTTGGTGCCAAAGATCCGACATATGGCAAATGGTCGCCTAATTGGGAAGGCCCTTTCGAAGTAAAAAAAGTGTTGCCAAACGGGGCCTATCATTTAAAAAATTTGAATGGAAAAGGGCATGTTAGAGCGATAAACGGTAAATACTTAAAAAAATATGTGCCCTCATTATGGGAGCACGAGAACTTAATGTCTTTGCAATAAGGACAAAGCTGAGAAATATGAGAACACAGGACGAAAACGTCCTCAAAAGTACAACGTCTGGACGATGAAATGTCCTACATTATTACATAATTATTGGCCGACCGAAGATCGCTGAAGCTCGTCAGGCTAATCCTTCAGAAGCGAGAACTTCTTCCCCAGGTTCCGCCACACTCTCAGCATCCCAGCATCGATTTTTCACTAGATCGGCCACGCCCTTCTCAAAACCAACTCGGGCCAGGGCAGAAGTGATTTTGGGAAGCTCGGCAGTTTATCTAGCCGCTCATTTGGCAACCGAAAGAAACCTAAAATCTATGATTTTCCTTTACATGTGTCAACGCGAGTCGTTCCCCGGAAGCATCGTCCAGGCTGTCACCATTATTGTTGCGTGTGGCAGAGGAGAAAGCAGAGTTAATGTGACAAAACCATCAGGCTGCAGGCTTACTTTGGCAAAGTCAGGCCTAGGGCAGAGAACCCGTCAATCGGTTAGGTAGCATATGGGAAGCATTGCAAATGAGAACAATATCATGTTTTGGAAGTATATAAAGGGGAGGGTCTCCGAATAACAGCTTGTAAATAATAGAAACGTAACGACTGTAACCTCTTTCAACTGCTCGGCCATAATCCAACCCTACTCAAAACATCTTGGCTTGATCTCCCATAACCAAACAAATCATTATTGAAGGAGGATTTTTCCCGGAAATGGCATTCCCATATTGCCCCCTGAGACGAAAATCAGCCGTCAACATTTGGTGCCGTCTGTGAGGAACCGACGAAAAACAACTTCCATAGTAGGATGATAGTGTGAGGTAGAGACTGTAGGTTGGTGAATAGTTCAATAGCAGAATGGATGGAAGGGGGAATGAACGGAAGGAGCAGAGCAGAGCCGGGAAAAGAAAAGATCTGTATGGAAAATGGGCTGTCGGAAACAAAAGATTTTCTTTAATGAGTTGTGGAATGTAATGTAAAAAGGTTAGCCAACGGCCATCCACACGGGTTGAGTTGTGAAATGGAATGTAACGATGTGGATGGGTTACGTCCGTTGGCAGCGGCTGACCGAGTTCCTCTGTGGGAAGGTGCTGCACCCTTGGTTTCGCAGATTACCTGTACTGAAAGATCGGTCGGGTAGCTAGCTAGCCGAGGGAGAGAAGGAATGCCCATCAGGACAATCCTCAATTAGTGCAATGGCCTCCCCCGAACGAGAAGAAAGAGCGCCAGTCCTCAATTAGGGCAGCCGAACGAGAAAAAAAAGCGCCAGTCTTCAATGAGTGCAGCCGAACGAGAAGAAAGAGTGGGGAAATGAGGAAGAAACTATAAAGTCACCCTAGACATGTGTTGTAACGCGAAGACTTGTAGGCCAACGTCTATCACCCTGATATGAAGAAATTCACCTCGATTTCATTTCCAATTCAATCAATGTGAATTTGGGGGACAATTGTTGACAAAAGAAAGTCACCCTAGAGTGAAATCGCCCTAGAACGAAGGAGTAAATGACGAAGGCGATTAGAACGACAGAGAAATCAGGACGACCGAAACAACGATTAGAACGGCAAGGGACTCAGGATGACCGAACACATGATGCAATTGATCCCATGATTACAGCAGTTAGGCAGTTCCCTCTACGATCAGGCAGTTAAGACGCACAACTCAATGGTTGAAGGCATGACCCAACAGTTGCAGGGAAGTTACGAACAGAAACTGCCCGAGCGGTTTACAAGTTTCACTATAAAAGGCTCACTCATGCGAAGATTAGAGCCCCCGATCAAATGAAGACTCAAACAAGTATATTTTTATTTTTTATTTCTTAGTTTCATAATCCTTATGATTGTAACTTGTGTGCTTGCGCCCCTTGGAGGCTTATTCACTTAATCAAATACCACTTGCTGGGACTTGTCTTAGGAGGTTTGAACCTTACACGTTGTTCTTTCTTCAGGCAGAAAATTGCTCAAACATTTATATATTTTTAAAATAAGGTTTTAATATATTTATATAGTTTTTGGGTATTCAAGTTATTTAACACTAATCAGATTAAAAATGATTCAAAATTAATGGAATATATTTAACGGTTTGGACTAATACTTGTATTTTAAAAACTGTAGGAACTCAAACGTAATTATGACAATGTATAAGATAGTTGGATATCATTGTTTTTTTGATAAAAAAACTTACCACTAAGTTCAATCATTGAAAAAAAAAAGAGATTAAAAATATATTTATTACCTTAATATAAAAAACTGGGAATTTTATTTTTCCCTATTTACATTTTAATCCTTGAGATTGGTTGTTGAGGGGGAGATAACTAACTATTGGAAGATGGGATTTAGGCCGGGGTGGCCCTCAGTTGTCTCAAATTTTATAGGGTTTTATACAAATTTTTAAAATATAGTCCATAACAATTAAAGTTAAAAGGCATAAAAGTTATTATATATGTTTAAAAATTCAATTTTTATTAGATTTATGGACCAAAAATTGGGTAAAATTTCATGATTCCAACTTCCAACTATCCTTATATGTCAATTCTTTCCAAGATCACCTTCTCACTTGGGAGACATTAAAGTATTAAACCATCATTTAATAAATATTATTATAATTTCTAATAGTATTTTATTTTGTTTACAATATGTTATTTCCTCTTAAAAAGGAAAAAAATATATTATTATAAATCAAAATTTTTATCTAACCAATCGAAAATTAAAAAAAAAATTAAAATAGAGATTCACTCCCCTTCGCAAATCGCAAACCCCGTCACATAATTAGATTGCACACCGAAAGAAACACAAAAGTTCATCAGAAATACAACGACAATGAGAGAATTGAGTGCCCGCGGTGCTGGCCACGCGCAGCCTTAGGCGGTGGCAGAATGAGGTTAGACTTGATATTTTTAATAATTCTTCCAATCAATTTTTGATTATTTTATTTTACGTTTCTATGATATCATACTTACTATTATTTTTATCATCTATCTCTTCTAATGCTGCCACGTGGTACCAAAACAATTAGGGGACATTTACCCTATATGAAGTCTCCACTTTAATTAATATTTATAATACATTGAGTTTTAATAATACATTAATGTTTATGGTACATTGTATTTACACATATCTCGATATCTGCAACATATTTAAATTAATATTTTTGATTTATTGAATTTTCTACCAGATTTATGTATATTTTTTTGTGTTTCATATATCACATTATGATCATATCATATCATATCATACTTACTATTATTTTTTTTATCTCATATCTCATCTTCTGCTATCACGTGGCACCAGAGAAATTATGGGATAAATTTATATTTCAATCTACACTTTATCATGCTTACTATTATTTTTATCCCCTATCTCATCTGGTGCTGCCATTTGGCACCGGAGAAAATAAGAAAATTTTAATTAATATTTATATTAAGTCCGCACTTTAATTAATATTTATTATACATTGAATTTTCATAATACATTGAATTTAATCAATGTTTATGGTACGTTATATTTCCACATATCTGATATTTACAACATATTTAAATTAATATTTATGATATATTGAATTCTCTACAAAATTATGTATATTTTTCGTGTTTCATGTATCTCATTATGATCATATGCATATATAAAATGATATTGAGATGTATTAAAAATACATGATAAAATTAGAATATCGCACTTTTACTTTGATAGATGACTTCATTTAATGAGACGGTGGCTTAAACTTGACGGACTAGACCGGCTTTGATTAATACTATCTATCTTTTGTTCTTTTTTTAAAAAAATAAAAAACTGCAGCAATGTGTGGGTCTATCTGAATTTAGTTAATATTATTACTGTCCTTGATTTTTGGCCGTGAAAAAATGAGGGGATTAGTGTGAATTATTACACTCTTTTTTGTCAAAATTGGCGTTCTTGATTTTGTCGACGTCAAACCACAAGTTGTTTAAATTTAATGGTGTTACTTTTTGCCAGGCATTTTCCTCGGCTGCGTTTTCACCATGCGTAGGCTTGGGTTGAAAATTAGTTTAACGAAATATCAAGGATTGTATTGAAATTTTCTTTTATTATATATTTTTTTATAAGGCCTCAAATGTTTATGTTTTCAATCATTTATGAATTTATGATATTCACTTTTGTCCTCCTTTATTTTATGATTTATGTTATAACCTACTGAAGTTTCTAACTTTTAATTATGGCCCCATTTAACCAAATGCTGGTTCGGCCATTGCTTTCACTCTTGATGAAGAATAACACAATGTTGGCGCCCCACACTGCCCTTACTATGTTGGAGCAATTTTAAACAACTTCGGTCTCGTTTTTTCCGTTATCTGTAGTAATTTTTTATTTTCAATTTTATTTGGTATAACTTTTTAAATATATTTTATATTAGTAGAGTTTTTTACAAAAAAAAAAAAAAAAGTAATTCACAATAAAATTATTCTAATAGATAAGTTTTTTAAACTGATATTATGAAATCAATGAATTAATCTTGTAAACTAATTAAGGGTACTTTAGATAATTTAATTATTTAAAAAAAATTCAACAACTTCTATTTTGAAAAGTCAAAATTTTGAGTTTTGGTTGGTAGATGATTATAGTTTTTTGAATCTTAAAACTGTATTGAAAATGCAACCAAACAACACTAATCTAGTATTTGTTATAAAATTTTGTGAGTTTATAAATTAGTTTATACTCTCATTATAATATTTATAAGCTACCTTATATTGGTAAAAATTTTAAAAAGAGCTTTTGCCATTAAAATGAAAGAAACTCTTTTATCAAATATTTGCGAGAGCTGTTACTTACAAAAGACGTAACCGCAGTATAACTCAACCACACAACTCATTTTGTGTTCCTCAGCTGAGATTTGGAAGTCTTGTACTAAACCAGACTTGGTCAAAGTATGTTGAGTCCGTGTTCATTTTTAAAATATTTTCGCTTCCTCTTCTTGCAATAAGACGAGGAATGAATTTTATGAGGTGGTATATTATGTGTCGGGTATATATGTCATCTCTCTCATAGTAGGTAGGCCTTATAATTATGTGGGGCTCGCTTATTGTGAGAGAGATGTCATATACACCCGGCACATAATATAATTTTCGGGATCTTATACCAAATTTACTATTCCTCTGTCTTAGTACCTTATCAATGCATGACAAGTTAAATCAGATGACCAAAACGACTCGGAACCAGCTTTGGAAATTTTTAATTAAAAAATTCAAACTGATATTAATTCATATTCTGCCAAAAAAGTCTACGGTCAAAAATCCCATCTGTTTATTTTATTACAAATTACAAGATATTACATTGAATTTGATTTTCATAGTGGAAAAAACCAACTGCACCCATCATTGTTTAATAGTATATAAGACTCATTCATAAACGGTAGCTGATGTGGAATGATTGTTTATGAATATTGTAGCCGCCAGTCAATTTCTTCTGATGTATGAAATTATATATATATATTATTAATATATGGTAATTCATCGATATATTAAGACATAGTGGGAGACATAGCTCTGTCAAAACTAAACACATTTCTGTGCTTGAATTTCTCTCTGTTTTTGAATTCATTCAACAGAAGAGAGAAAAGCACTTGTGGGTTTTGGTTGGTTTTAGTAGCTCTGATCAATATCTTGAGTATTGAGCCATGGAGGGTAGTCATGATATTTTCATGGCTAGTACTAGTTTGCGCAGGAGTGCTTCTAGATGGAGAACAAATTCTGTGGGTGCATTTTCGAGGTCTTCGAGAGATGAAGAAGATGATGAGGAGGCTCTAAAATGGGCTGCCCTTGAGAAATTGCCTACCTATAATCGTTTGAGGAAAGGGATTTTAACTACTTCCAGAGGTGAAGCTAATGAAGTTGATATTTATAATCTTGGACTGCAAGAAAGGCAGAGGTTGATTGATAAATTGATTAAAGTTACTGAAGTTGATAATGAGAGGTTCTTGTTGAAGCTCAAGAACCGTATTGATAGGTAAAAATTTCTCTCTTTCATCAGCTGCAATTGATATTCATGTAAATATTTCATCTCTCTTTTCATTTAAATAAATAGAAAAGTTACATAAAACAGAAATTGGGTATGCATGAACTTGTGTTTACATCTGTTTATGTTATGATCAAAGTGTGCAATAAGAACGTAGTGGAGTTGGTTTTCAATCATCTTAATAAAAAGCTTAACTTGTCATCCGCGTTAAAAATATATTTGGACTTATCATCCCCTTACATATTACAGAAGATGTGATAAAGTGTTTTTTAACAGTTGAGTGCGTAAAGCACTAGTGTTGTATTTAAGTTCTGATTTTCATTTTTATTTGATTTTTCTCAGAGTTGGAATTGACCTTCCTAAAGTCGAAGTTCGATATGAACATTTGAATATTGAAGCAGAAGCGTTTTTAGCAAGTAATGCCTTGCCATCATTCACTAAATTCTATACCACCATCGTTGAGGTAGCAATCTTCAAATATAAAAATCTTAATTTTATAAATTTATTTATATTTTGTTAATTTTTCGGCTCAAATTATAATAATCTGTATATGTTTGAAGGATTTTTTGAACTTTCTCCACATCCTTCCAAGTAAAAAGAGACACTTGACAATCCTGAAGGATGTCAGCGGAACCATAAAACCTGGAAGGTGAGAATTAAGTACCTATATATGGTTTCTTCATTTGATTGTATTTCCTCGAATATTTGGGAAGTTACCACAAATTGTGTGTGTGTGTGTTTTTTTTTTTTTTTTGGGGCAGATTGACATTGCTTTTGGGTCCCCCTAGTTCTGGAAAGACCACACTATTGTTGGCTTTGGCTGGGAAGCTTGATCCAACTCTAGAGGTGATTATATAGTTAAAAGCTCTAATTATTTACGATGGGTTTGGATTTTAGCATTGCTTTTCAATATTGAATTTTATCTCTAATTCGAGAATCAAAATGTCTCTTTGAAGGTTTCCGGTAGGGTAACATATAATGGCCACAACATGGATGAATTTGTGCCTCAAAGAACAGCTGCTTATATTAGTCAACATGATAATCATATAGGCGAAATGACTGTGAGGGAAACCTTGGCCTTTTCTGCTAGATGCCAGGGGGTTGGAACCCGTTTTGGTACGTTTTGATATTTCTCTTATTTCTTTTATTTTTTCTTCGAGGATTCAGATTGTGTGAGGATTAAAGGTATTTGCCTTTTGGGAAAAGCAGAAATGTTAACTGAGTTGGCCAGAAGAGAGAAGGCAGCAGGGATCAAGCCTGATCCTGATATTGATGTCTACATGAAGGTGAGAAAAGCTGAAGTTTGTTTAAAATATTTTTAGTATTTAACCAAATTAACTGCTAAAAAAAAAAAAAACTAAATGAAAAAAATAAAATTAGATGAAAAGTGGGTTTCTGTTTTAAGCCTGCTTCAATCAGGTGCTCATGTGGCTTCAAGTCCTAGTATGAACTTTGAGATTCAATTCTTTATGTCGGTTTCCTGAATTAGATAAGTTTTATGCTTGGTATTTTACCTTTTTCTCAGTAGAATTAGATTGGAATCAACCTTATTGTGATGGATTTGAACTCTTGGTGATTGAGTTTCTTGTATTTCTCTGTCAATTTTAATGTCTCAGGCAATAGCAACTGAAGGTCAAGAAGCCAACGTGATCACTGATTATTATCTAAAGGTAACTTTATTATGAATCACTCTCATATTGCGAATAATTCTCAAGAACAAGTTACTAACTTCAATTGTTTGAATACATTTCATCATAAATATATAGGTTCTGGGACTGGATGTCTGTGCAGATACCATGGTAGGCGATGAAATGATAAGAGGTATATCAGGAGGACAAAGGAAGCGTGTTACTACTGGTAAATACTAAACTCTATAAATTTATTTGTGCTCACAGATAAAGAAATTAAATATCCCTATTTATTCAAACATTTGAAAATTTGTAATTTGAATTATAGGTGAAATGATGGTTGGACCAGCATTGGCACTATTTATGGATGAAATTTCCACTGGTTTGGACAGCTCAACGACTTTCCAAATTGTGAATTGTCTCAGGCAAAATATTCACATCAATAGTGGAACCGCTGTGATATCTCTCCTCCAGCCAGCACCAGAAACTTATGATCTATTTGATGATATTATCCTTCTATCTGATGGCCAGATTGTGTATCAGGGTCCCCGTGAACAGGTGCTTGAGTTTTTTGAATCCATGGGCTTTAAATGCCCTCGACGGAAAGGCGTTGCTGACTTCTTGCAAGAGGTATGTCCAGATATAGTTGTTTTTTTTTTTTTTTTAACATTTATAAATATTACAGTGGCTAAAACTAAGATGAGTCTCACACTTAACTTCTCATTTTCAATCTTTACTAACAATATGTTGCCAGGTGACATCGAGGAAAGATCAAAAGCAATATTGGGCACGTAAAGAGAAGCCTTACAGGTTTGTTACAGTCCAGGAATTTGCTGAGGCATTCCAATCATTCCATGTGGGACTGAAACTTTCTGATGAGCTTCGGACTCCATTTGATAAGAGCAAGAGCCATCGAGCTGCTTTGACCACAGAAGTGTATGGTGTTGGTAAGAGGGAGTTGTTGAAAGCTTGCACCTCAAGAGAACTTTTGCTGATGAAGAGGAACTCATTTGTCTACATCTTCAAGCTCACCCAAGTGAGGATCAATTTAATTTTAACTCGTTTTAGTTGTTTCTTTAAGTGATAATGATTTATTGATTATTTTTTCTCCCTGCTATTAGATTGCGTTTGTTGCATTGGTCTATATGACACTCTTCTTCAGAACAGAGATGCACAAAGATTCAATAACTGATGGAGGAATTTATGCTGGCGCCCTGTTCTTCGCTGTTGTGATGATCAATTTTAATGGATTTTCGGAGATTTCAATGACCATAGCAAAGCTTCCTGTCTTTTACAAGCAAAGAGATTTCCGATTCTTTCCTCCATGGGCATATGCTCTTCCCTCATGGATCCTCAAGATTCCTATCTCATTCCTCGAGGTTGCTGTTTGGGTATTCTTATCCTATTATGTAATTGACTATGATCCCAACGTTGGAAGGTAAACAGAGTGAAAAAGAACCAAATTTGCTAGTGAGCAGGGAATTTTTTATTACATGATCTATTTGTCCAACTAGTTTACGTGATGGTTTTCTTTTCGCAGGTTTTTTAAGCAGTACTTCATACTCTTGGCTGTTAACCAGATGGCTTCTGCGTTGTTCCGATTCATTGCAGCGACAGGCAGGAACATGGTTGTTGCTAATACATTTGGTTCATTTGCACTACTCATCCTTTTGGCTTTGGGTGGATTTGTCCTTTCACGAGGTACAACTATAAAAGTATAACAGAATAAATTAGATTCTTTATCAAATTCTAACTATAATATTTCCATTGTTGTTTGATTATGCAGATGACATCAAAAAATGGTGGAAATGGGCTTACTGGTGTTCGCCTTTGACGTATGCTCAGAATTCAATAGTGGCTAATGAATTTCTTGGGCACAGTTGGAGAAAGGTAATTCCCTGAATGAGCCTTGTCCATGATTGTTGTGTTTGTCTTATAGTAAAATGCTGATGTCTGTAATTTCTTCATATCACAGTTTACTCAAAACTCAAATGAGTCACTTGGCGTGCAAGTTTTGAAGTCTCGTGGGTTCTTCGCACATGAATATTGGTATTGGCTAGGATTGGCGGCTGTGGTTGGTTTCATACTACTGTTGAACCTTACTTTCACTCTGGCTCTTACTTTTCTTGACCGTGGGTATCTTGACCTTCTTTATTTTAATTACTTCTAAAGCAGTGAGTTTATGCTCTAATTTTGGGAAGAAATATATGAACAGAATTTGAGAAGCCTCGGGCTGTTATATCTGAGGAAACTGAAAGTGATGAGCAAGATAACAGAATTGGAGGAACTGTTGAGCTATCAACCCAGGGAGCTAGTTCTAGTCACAAAACTCACTCAGGTGATAAAACCATTTTGATAAATTTGAGTATTGAGATAATATTGCAAATGCATTCTGACACTGACAATTTAATTTTCACTAGCAGAGAATGGGAGAAACTCCTCTTCTCAGTCTTTATCCTTGACAGAAGTAACTGTTGATTCAAGGCCAAAGAAAAGAGGAATGGTTCTTCCTTTTGAACCTTATTCTCTTACCTTTGATGAGGTGGTATACTCTGTTGATATGCCACAGGTAACTTTAAATTAAAAACCAATTAGGATATTTAGAAAGTTTGACGATATCTTGATTCAATACAATGTACCGCAAACATGATGATCAATTGGTTTGATTTATCTTTGCAGGAAATGAAACTTCAAGGCGTTCTTGAAGACAAATTAGTGCTTTTGAATGGTGTGAGCGGTGCTTTCCGTCCAGGTGTTCTTACAGCTTTAATGGGTGTAAGTGGTGCTGGTAAAACTACCTTGATGGATGTGTTGGCTGGCAGGAAAACGGGTGGATATATTACCGGGAACATAACAATATCTGGTTACCCGAAGAAGCAAGAAACATTTGCTCGCATTTCAGGATACTGTGAGCAAAATGACATCCACTCTCCCTTTGTTACTCTATACGAGTCATTGCTCTATTCGGCATGGCTCCGTTTACCATCTGAAGTTGATTATGAAACTAGAAAGGTTGGTAGTGCAATCTCATGAAATCTTGGTACATTGAAAGTTAAAACAAGTTAAACATAGTTTGATTTCCTAGAATCATTCGTGGATATGATCATACTAAGTTTTACCTTTGTTTTGCTTACAGATGTTCATTGAGGAAGTCATGGAGCTTGTGGAGCTGAAACCACAGAGACAATCACTAGTTGGCTTGCCTGGAGTAAGTGGTTTGTCGACAGAGCAGCGTAAGAGGCTTACCATTGCAGTTGAGCTCGTGGCTAACCCATCCATCATTTTTATGGATGAGCCAACCTCAGGGCTAGATGCAAGGGCTGCTGCAATTGTTATGAGAACTGTCAGAAACACGGTGGACACTGGAAGAACGGTAGTATGCACCATCCATCAACCAAGCATTGACATATTTGAAGCTTTTGATGAGGTAGGAAATGTTAATTCTGGATCAAACGATCTTAAAGTTTTTCCTTTTTCCTTTCTCTTCCTCTTGATTGATTACAATTGTTCAACAATGCCTTGCAGCTATTCCTAATGAAGAGGGGGGGACAAGAAATTTATGTTGGGCCATTGGGTCGCCATTCTAGCCATCTCATCCGTTATTTTGAAGTATGGCCTGATGAACATTTTCATATTAGAATGGAATCTAACTTGAAATAACATTTATTAAGTGATTTGTCTGGTTTTCAATGTGGAAGTAACTGATGCACATACATGTTTTTTTAAGGCAATTCCTGGAGTCGAGAAAATTAAAGATGGTTACAATCCGGCAACTTGGATGTTGGAAGTTTCAGCTGCTTCACAAGAATTAGCTTTGGGGGTTGATTTTACTGATATTTACAAACACTCAGACTTATACAGGTATGTTTATGATGTACCACTAGGTTACAGCCTCTAGATCAAAATCCATTCAACACTGTGCCAACGCATTTGTTTAGCTTAACATTGATGTATGCCATATATACAGGAGAAACAAAGCACTCATTGAAGATTTAAGCAAGCCTGCTCCAGGTTCAAAGGACCTCTATTTTCCTTCTCAGTACTCTCAGTCAGCTGTCACCCAATTTATGGCTTGCTTATGGAAACAACACTGGTCATACTGGCGAAATCCACCATACACTGCTGTCAGATTTTTTTTCACGACCTTCATTGCATTGATGTTTGGGTCAATATTTTGGGACTTGGGCGGTAAAACGTGAGTTACACAACTTTGAAATTGGAACATTATACATTTAAATGTTTCAAAGTCCTGTTGTTTCATCTGCCTTTTAATCTTAATTTTGACTTGTCAATTTATAGGAAAAGGAGGCAAGATCTTTTTAATGCAATGGGTTCCATGTTTACTGCAATTCTCTTCCTTGGCGTTCAATATTGTTCATCAGTTCAGCCAATAGTATCTGTTGAAAGGACAGTCTTTTACAGAGAAAAAGCCGCTGGCATGTATTCAGGCATTCCGTGGGCATTAGCACAAGTAATTGTTTGACATGTTACATATATATTTGAAATGTTAACAGAATTGTTTCATTACTGACTTTTTTTTTTTAAAAAAAATAAAAAATTATTTCGTGCAGGTAATGATAGAGATTCCTTATATATTGGTCCAGGCAGTGGTGTACGGTCTTATAGTCTATGCTATGATCGGATTTGAATGGACAGCGGCTAAGTTCCTTTGGTATATATTCTTCATGTACTTCACATTATTGTTCTTCACCTTCTATGGTATGATGGCTGTGGCTATGACACCCAACCACCACATTGCTGCCATTGTTTCAACTTTATTTTATGGATTGTGGAACGTCTTTTCCGGTTTTATAATCCCAAGACCTGTAAGTATTATCTTCCTATTTCTATCTTATATACTAGATTTTCAAGCTTACAGATACTTTGTTACTAACTCTTTCCTTAATATTTCAACTTGTCAAAAAACAGCTGATTCCAGTATGGTGGAGATGGTACTATTGGGCAAATCCTATAGCTTGGACCTTGTATGGATTGCTTGCTTCACAGTTTGGGGACGTGGAGGACGAAATGGATACTGGTGAAACAGTGAAGCAGTTTATTAGAAATTATTTTGGTTTCAAACATGATTTTCTGGGAGTAGTTGCAGCTGTTCTTGTTGTCTTTGCTGCTCTCTTTGGATTTCTCTTTGCCCTTGGAATTAAGCAGTTTAATTTCCAGAGGCGATAGAAACTTTATTTCACTTTGCACATCTGGTTTGTGCATAATGCCAAAATAATTGCTGCTAAATATGCGATGCTTACGCGAAATGGTGTTGCGTATGCCTTGGCAGGCAATTTCCTGAGTTTAATGGTATTTTGTATTTTGTATTTTGTATATATATTATCGGTTTACTCTTATGCTGAAAACTGCTACTGTCTTGGCATTTTTCTTGCTGTTATTACTGTTGAGGTTTTCTTTATATACAATTGTGTAATCAGTTTCCTTATGTACCGTTTGATATAGAGTTTGATAAATTTATAAGTTAGTTTATATGTTCAACTCAATACTTATAAGTTAGTTATACTTTTAATCAATATTCTCTATCAAACAATGCATTAATATTTATTTTTTAATAAATAAAAATTTCCATAGCCATTTATGGTGATCTATAGCATCCTTTGTGTTATGAAAGTATCCCGTGAAGTTCTTGTACATATTTTCAAAAAATAGTATATCTCTATTTGGAGTATTTTTCAAATACCTCTCCAAAGATCTTTAAAAAAAAAATCATATTTAGATGAATCCCTATGATTTATTCACAGGCATACGATGGTACCTCAACGTGATATAAGCGTGAAAGAGGTTCAAGAATCCGTTTTTTTTTATTAGGGTTAAAATAATTTATTTTGGCTTTTGATCCCATATTGTAGAGTTTTCTCTTCTTTAGATTCTCGAGGCCTAATGTAATTTTTACATTTCGGGGTCCTTAATCATAATATATTATTATAATATTAAAATTTTGGGGTCTTTATCCGTTAATTAAAAGTTATAATAAAAAAAATCCAGGGTCATAGGCTGGCGTCTAGCTCGCCTTAGCCAGAGGCCGGCTCTAAACGCTGCATCCTCTAAACGCTGCATCTCATCATAGGAGAGGACTCCGCTGATTGAGGATAAGACATCAATCATTTGAAAAACAAAACCAGGTCCAGAGCTCATTCAAAGTCAAATTAAAGGGAGGAATTGACATCTTGTATCAGATTAGAATGGAAGACGAATTTTCAATTGTGGATACATATGTATCCTTACTATACTGAAACGACTCCCATTATTGATATTAAACCAATAATGATTCATAAAAATTAAATCTTCTAATTGAGAATTGGACTAAATAAAAAAATTTCAGGAAACTTTATTTATTATGGAGTGGATGGCACGACAAACCTATATTTCTTAGTATTATTAGAACTTCTTACGAATGTTTTTTCTATCTATTATTATCTAAAAATATTAATGACTTGACAAAAATAAGAAATAACTCATAACGTGTGAAATTATAGATGATCCATTTTAAGATCAAACTCCTCCAAAGAAGGAGGCCTGTTGAAACTGGAGCAAGTAATGACCTATCTGAAAGTGATTAGCTCACTTTTAAACTTGAATAATTCAATAAACAAGATCTATCTATAAGAGTTCAAACTAGCTTCAGTTCAACCGGACTAAAGCGCGGTTATGATTTCAGATATGACGTCCTCCAAATATTTTTTATTATGACTATCAAATAATTAATGATCAAGAGCTTCAAAATTTTTATATTATAATATTATTTTATGATTAAAGGCAATAAAATGTAGAAATGACATTAGGCCCCAATAATATCAGGGCCGACCTTGTTCACAAGGCATGAGGTGATGAAATTCCCTACAAGCATACAACAACCAAACTCTATATTCCTAAGAGGGGGGTGAATTGTGTTATTGTATAATAATGCGAAATTTAAAATTTTTGCCGATTTTATCTTGTTTTACCGATTTAGCTTAGGTCGATTTTCTCTATTTCAATATATCATCTATATGCAAGTTTCTAAGCAATAAGCATGTATATAAATGAAAGCTTGCAATAATTAAAGAGTTAGGGATAAAAAATAACACCTTGATTTATAGTGGTTCGGCCAACAATGCCTACGTCCACTCCCCCAAACCGCGCTTGAAGATTTCCACTATCAACCGAGTTTTTCGTGGCTCACCCACAACTAAGAGTTTTACACACTAGGTTCACTCTAAACCTCTTACAATGAGTTTTAGATATAAGCTCTCTCAAAAACCTCTACAATGAATTTTGACAATAGGCTCACTCACTAACCTTTACAATTTACCATATTGAGTATACCGACTCACAAAGAGATTTCACACCCTCAAGTGTTTGATAAAAAGATTTACAACTTCACGTGGGTACTCACAAAGATAATGAAGATTATATGTGTGAGTTGCTTACCCAAGTGTTCCAAGCTCACTACTTATGAATATGAAGGTGTATTGTGTCAACTTGATGTATGAGAGTGTATGAATATGAAAGTTTTGAAAACTCTATGTTTTTGCCTTAGAATAATATGTATGAAGGTTCAAGATCAGTTGCAAAAACGGGCTCAATTTATAGTAAAATGAGAACTGCCCCAACTTGCCTGTCTAAGACTGGTATGCCGGTCTCCAGACACCGATATGCCGGTCTGGCAAAGCAACGGCTCTCAACGGCTATATTACCATTTGAATATATTTGTTGGGATCAGTATGGTCACCGATATGGGGACCGGTATGGGCCTCACTGGTTCCAGTGAGCATGCAAAATCATAGGGCTCACCGGTATGGGAACCGATATAGGTACCAGTATGGTACGTGCCGGTTCCAATAAGCATGCAAAAGGTTATGATCACCGGTATAGTGATCGGTATGATGCATGCCGGTTCCAGTGGCTATGCAATCTCCAGGAAGACCGGTATGGGCTGTGCCGGTTCTATAGAGCTTGCAAACAGAGAACTCCACCGGTATGGTTACCGGTATGAGACCGGTATGCCAGTCTCAATACAAAATGCAGGATATTTAAAGGTTTAAAATATTTTGTACATGAGCCTAATGCATCTATATGAATGTGCATGTGCCCTATGAGCTTAGGTATTTAGATAAACAATTCATAATACATATAAAGCTCTAAGCTAAGACTAAACAAGATTTTCTTCGTTTTGTCGTCAGTATTCACATTCACGCTCTTATCACCAATGTGCTTCGACATCTTTTTGTAATGTCTCGCTAATGTGTGTCGAAGACTTCAAGTGTTGACGACATCAAAATCCATCATGCGACTATGTCGTTAACATGTCTGTGAGTTCCATTTTTATTGGCAGTTTCCGTGACAAAACAAGTTCAATTACGTTGTAATAAGTCTTGAAGAACTTGGAGCAATTGGACTGGTTTTTGGCAAAGCTGGAGCATTTTCGTTAGTGCTACATTCGTTGCAGCATTCAAACATGTGGCGTTAGTGGCACGTTCTCCATTGGGTTTGAACGAAGTTTTCCAGAGAGAAAACATTCGTCGTACGTTCGAGGAAGCGTTCGAACGAAATATTCCAGAGAGCAAGCGTTCGTGGTGCGTTCGAACGAGTCTTTATAGTGGGCACACATTCATGGTGCGTTCGAGTAATCGTTCGAACACGACTGCGATCTGAACGCGTTTTTTAGCCTTTTCACTTTGAAAAACCCTAAATCTTCACCATACCTATAAATATAACATGTAGCCACCATCCCTAAGTGTTGAAACACAAATCATTTGAACCAAAATCTCTCAAAGCTTTCAACCTTCTTTGATTCCACCATTGAAGACTTCTTTCATCTTCTTGTCTTCTTTGTTAATTGTGAGAATCTTTATTTGATAAACCTTCAACACAACATAACCCAAAATTCCTAATCCTTCAGAGTTCTTTAGGAGGAAGTTTGGTAGTCGGAGTTCCGGTGTTTAGAGTTGCAGAGACAATCCGCTCAGAGACTTCAGAGGTTTTGAAGAAACCGTGGGATACGAGCTTGAGGAGTTCCTTGAGTTCTTGCAGTCTAGAGGTACTAGAGTCGGTGGAGTTGCCACCATAGGTCTTTACCATCGCTGTGAGTTTTTCTCTACATAGTGGATTGGGCTGGTAGCCAAGATACCCAGAGTGGTTTTTTACTCGCACGAGTTTTCCACTTCGTCACCAAAATTATTGTGTTGATTTTGTGTGATTGATTTATTTTCGGTAATTTATTTTACTTGTTTATATTATGGTTGTTTGTTGAGAATCCATAAGCACATTAATTAAGACTTGTCTTGATTAATTGTGATTAATTCCGTATAGGGTCAGAACCTTGGATAATTACGAACTCACAATTGGTATCAGAGCCTGAACTCGATCATTGACCCGTTAGCTGTGGAACATAGTCAACCCTTAAATCATCTCCCATTCTTGATGAGACTGAATATTTACATTGGAAGGTTTGCATGAGAGTGTTCCTTAAGTCCTTAGATGAAAGGGTCTGGATGACAGTAGAATACGGGTGGAAATCTCCCGTAGTTATAGTTGATGAGGTCTCTTCCCCTAAAGACAAATTGACTTGGAACAAGGATGATTTTGACGCTAGCAATAGGAACAGTAAGACAATTAATGCCATTCATGTTAGGGTTGGTGCTCGGAGTGCCAATCCGGATCATATTTATGTCTGATTCATGAATACGAGCAATTCAATTTTCCATAATATTACTTATTTAATGGTAGCACCTCTTATCTTTTATACATATATTCGATCTAATTACGATTAGATATCCAATTACGATTAGATTGAAACTAAATCTGATTTAGTGATACGTGTATATTAGACAAAGACTTTAGGATTTACAATGTTGTGCGCATTTACAATGTATTTTGTAATTGACATTGGGAAGCACACTATAAGATGTATATCCTTAATTAAAGTTCCCGGTCAAGATTTACTAACACGGGTCGGTTAGTAAAATCCGCTGGGACCAATACATGTCGTATATCGTGACTTGGTCCGATGGTTTATCCTAATGAACCATGAGTCTCGGGAGACTCGTATAGACATGTAGGTGTTTATTTGATAAATATTGAACGACTTACTGAAGATTTCCTAATAAATGGTACACCAACGTCAATAAAAATCTTCTCGAGTTGAGCGAGCATAATGGTCCTTTAACTTGAGATACCACAATGGGATATATGAGTTATCCTCCACACTTTGATGACAATCACGTCACCGATCTATTCATGATCAGACCTATGCCTGTTCGTTGGGTGTGGACTAATGCTCATGATATCCAGTGCGTATAAAGAGAGGATCCTTCAGTCCTATGTACATGGCATATGCATCCTACACATGTTTACGATCTAGTAAATCCATGGCCGTGGTATAACTTCAGAAATCAGTTCTGAGTGTTATTGAGAGATCGGAAATTGAAAAGTCGACTATATTATACCGAACGAATTTGTCGTTCTCATCTATATCCCAGGTATAATATGGATAGCCTGTGACAGAGTGATTATACGTATGCCATGACCTCGACTTGCATAGTTTAACGAGATTATCCGTGGTCGTCATAATTCATGAGTGGGTGAATTATGGACACGAAATTGGATTTCGTGACAGATAAACCTAAACTTAGAGATTCCCACAATATGAAGTGTACTCGCTGAGCACTTGGGCAACGCATTATGAATAATACAGATTATTCATAATACTTCATCGGATTAAATGAGTTAATTCAAATCGTTTAATCGGTTAAACAATAACACATGCTTTAGGGGATTTTGGTCATTTAATAATTATCGTGTATTTATATTTGATACATAATTTGATTAGATACACATTAATTAATTATCAAATGAGATTTTGACACATGCCATTAATATATGTATTTTTTATTTAATGTAAATAAAAATACATATATATAATAATTATATTAATTAATTATTTAGATATTTAATTGTTAAATATTTGAATAGTTAAATAATATCCATATTTCATAAATGTTATGAAATGTGTTTAATTATTATTGATACACATGGCATGATTTAATTAAGCTAAATGTGTGTGAATTTGATTTTCCACCAAAAAGCTTATTATTTTTAATTGGATTAATTTTTTGTAATTGACCAAAATGACCCTACTTGAGTCGGTCATCACCTTTTAAAATAATTTTTTTTTTCTTTAGCTTCCAATGGAAGCATATGGCCGAACTTCACCTTAAAAATTAAAGCTCTCAAATTGGTTTGTTGAAACAAGAAGGAAAATGAAGAAAATCAAGGAAAAGCTTGAGGAAATTAAGGAATTAAAGGTAATCCTATAAGTCTCTAAGCTTGAAAGCATGTTTCTTATTTTCTTGATGATCTAGTAAGATTCTAGGGTTTCCTTTTCCTTAAGAATTTGGGGCTTTTGGTTTTGGTGGATTGATTTGGAAGTGAAGTGCAAGTGTGAAGTTGATTTGGATGGAATTATTGTAATTATTGTCCAATTTATTCATTTGATGATATGTTTCCATTCTAGAGTGTTATAACCATTTTGGTTGGTGTTTTGATTAATTGGATTAATCATGAAAAATTGGATTTAAAGCATGAAAAATCATATTTTTGTGTTCTGGATCAGATCTGGAATAAATTCTATTTTGGTGATGAAAATAATATCTTATGAATGTATTGGATGTGTTTTGGGTGTTGGAACAGTTATCGGAAATTGTTTCGGAGTTGAAATAAGCGAAAACGGCGAAAAACGGCGTTACCAGGTGACTTTTGAGCCAACCGGGTGACGGCTGTCCAAACAGTGAATTTGTCACTAATCGGGCAGCCCATGAACTGCCCTAACACTATTGGGGCTGACCTGGGCAGTCCCCATAAGTGTTGGGTGGTCGGTTCGGTCAAAAACGTGTTTTACGTCATTTTGCGGCAAAACATTTTTCGTAAAAGTTTTGCGAAGTTTCTAACTTATTTATTTCGTTATTTGATATCGAATAAATATGTTTAGGTGAAATATAAATAAATTATTCATATTAGATATTGAATAATTTGTTCGGTAATTTGAAAAAATTTTAAATTATGATTTCGCCTGAACTGCGCTTCCGCTGCGCCCTTCGCCCAAAACCCCAACAATTCATGGTGCTGTTTGTTCTGCTGAGTTTAAGAGAATCTCAAAGTGTGAGATAACTAAGGATGCTTGGGACATCCTGTAGATTTTGCATGAGGGTACATTGTCTGTTAGAAAAAATAGACTCCAGGATCTTGCTACTACGTTTGAGGTTGCCAAGATGAAAAATGATGAGATCTTTGATGAGTTCTATGCTGAGATTATCAATGTTGTTAACTCAAGCTTTAACCTAGGTGAGACTATCCATACCAGTATGATATTTAGGAAAATCCTTAGATCCTTGCCTGATAAGTTCCTACCCAAGATGACAATCAGCTTAAATTAGATGAGCAAGTTTATGAGAAGAAACTTCCTGATTATAAAAAGTCAAAAATTATAGCGATGAAGATCGCGAATGAAGTTGCTCATGATCCGTCTAGTGATGATGATAATACTCTCACATATCATGATTTGGCCATGTTTGCAAAAAAGTTTACGAAATTTTTTAAACTGAAAAAAGAATGGCCATTGCAGTGATATGGATATGGAGGATAGGCCTAGAGATAGTAGGCATAACTAGAGAGAGTCTAGAGAGGTTATGGGTAGTAGACCCTGTGGTATCCAGTGCCATGAATGTGAAGGATATGAAGACATTAGACTTGAGTGTCCCACATACCTTAATGTTAAAAGTAAGAAAGTCATGACAACCTCCCTTAGTGATTCAGAAGGTGGCTATACTTCTGATGAGTCTCCTCAAGACAATAGCAATTTTATGGCCTTTACTGCTAGTGGGTCTGGTGAGAGAGAGATTATTGTTAGTGATGCTGATGCTAAGTCAGAATTCGCTCACGATGAGTCTGTAGATGAGGATAATCTTCAAGTAGCTTATGCTGAACTATTTAATGAGAGTTTAGTTATTAAAAAGACTAATATAGAGGTCAATAAGAGGCTGAAAGGAATAAAGCTAGAAAAGAATGAAGCTCAAGCTATGTTTGAGCATAGCCTTGTGATGATTGATGACATCGAGGAGAGGAATAGAGGCCTAGTTGATAGGATTCAAACTTTAGAGGCCGATCTTGAAAATACTAGAACTCAGTTGTCTGTATTTTCCAGTGGGAATAAAAAACTAGACCGCATGCTAGGAATTTGTGTTGAGCCTAATTGTAATAAGGCGTCATTGTCTAGAGCAGTGCCTAACCCTCCTAAACATGACTTAGGTAAGAATCATGTTGAGTGTAGTCATGTGTCTCCTCCTTTTGTTCCTCGTATTGTGACCTAACCTTGATCTAGAGGTGTTGTGGGTAAACCTCGCTCTCATCCGAGGTTTGTGCATGTGTGCCATCAATGTGGCAAGGCAGGACATATTAGGCCAAAGTGCTACATGTTGCATAAACATAAGAACATGCCTAAGATTGTGTCGCCTAGATTTGTTACTTCAAATCTAGTTTCTCAAGTTTCTGCACTAACTAAAGAAGCACAATTCCTTAGTGAGAAACTTGCATTGTTGATTAGGAATTCTCAAATGGAAGAGATTCCTAGAAAATTTTCGGTGAGGAAGCAAGATGACTTCCCTTCTACTTCTGAATACCTTAATAGGCATGATGTGAGTGCACATCGGTCCAACTCTTCTTAGAAATTGCATTCTTCTTCCTATTGTATGTGTGTGTGCGTGTGTTTTATGTTTTTGCACATTTATTTTCTTTTCACTGCATATGGGTGTGTGTGTCTTGTTTTTGGTTTATATTCCTTAGTATATAGGATGGAAACCTGGACATAAATTTCATAGCCGATTCTGAATGGACGATAGTATGATCTGCACTCGGGATACAACTCCACGTACCATTGGATATTGACAAACCATGTTGTGTCTTTGTAATTTTTTATATTGTGTGCGTGTTAAAACTGAATAATCAAAAATATATATATAAATTGAAAAAGACCAAAAATATTTTTTGTGGATTGTTCGAGCATGAATAACATGTGCATGTGATCCTGGTATGTAGGATATATGGTTATGCATGTATAATATGCTTTTATTTTTCTTGATGCTCTATATGCATGTGTGTATGATAAAAACTCTTGGTATATTGTATGCTTGTACCTCACATACACCATTTTATTTTGTCAAGTCTTGATCGCATGTATGAGTTTTTGGACTAGCAATCTAATTTCTACCATACTTTGTTCACTAAATAGTGTGACCTTTGACTAAATGACCTTTCTATCCCCTTGTAAAAGCAAAAAGAAATAAAAAAAAGGAAATATACATGAGACTCAAGTGCAAAAGAGCCAATGAGGCCAAATTCAAAAGATAATGGCAAAAACCCTTCACTCGAAAGAGTTATTATTTATGAGCTCATGATAGTTTTGGGGAAAATAACATAGCATGCCACCAATGTTGCTTAATTTCAGGTCCTAGTGGTGCTAGGTTTGAACATCTATTTTGTGGACTTGGTTTGTTAAGAAATGGATTTCTTTGGCTTTGTCCAGCTCATAAAATAAGGTCTTAAGCCTTGATTCGTTGTGCACTTACTTTTTCACACAAGTACCAGTTATGCTTTGGTGTTTATGTCATATGCATAAATGTTGTATTTAGCCAAATTTAAAGTGATGCATATTATTTCATGTCATAAACAGCTCAATACTGACTGAGTATCATTGTATTTGCTTGAATTGTTGTTTCAGTCAGTTCTTGATAAAATCTTTTTTTTATCTCATTGTGTGCTTGTGTGTGCTCTTTGTCATTGCATACCATTTGTTTTGCATATCTATGAGTATTTACTTCCCGTTTGATTTTAAGCTAACTATGTGGGCCTGTTGGTGAGAGGGATTAAGTTTTGTTTGCTTTTTACTCTTGCATAAGTTATCTCCTATTGTATATCCTGGTACCTTCATCATTTGTCATTTCGTGAAAAAAATGGGGAGAGTAGATTAAAGATGAGTAGTAGTGTAGATATCTCCGTTTTAAGGAGAGTTAAGATTAAGGGGGAAAAATATCTACTTGTATATGCATGATTTTTATACCTGCTTTATATTATTCTTGATAATCACAATACTTTTCACGGTATATTGTTGTTTGTGGATGTTTCAGGTAAGCAGGTTTGTTGCTGAGGCGGCATTGTTTTGTAGACTACTCTATTAGGTTTTAGATCGAGTTCTAATGTAATAAGTCATTGTTTTGATGGTTGACAGTTGGCTATTTTCTTTTTGGGTCTATTACTGTAGTCTTTGTATTAGGTAGTGTTTTATCACGAAATGTCAAATATGGAGATTGTAAGTTCCATTTTTATTGGCACTGACCATGACAAAAAAAAGTCTTAAAGAACTTGGAGCAATTGGACTGGTTTTTGGCAAAGCTGGAGCATTTTCGTTAGTACTGCGTTCGTTGCAGCGTTCAAACGTGTGGCGTTAGTGGCACGTTCTCCATTGGGTTCGAACAAAGTTTTCTAGAGAGCAGACGTTTGTGGTACGTTCGAGGAAGCGTTCGAACGAAATATTCCAGAGAGCAAGCGTTCGTGGTGCGTTCGAGTAGCGTTCGAACGAGTCTTTCCAGTGGGCACACGTTCATGGTGCGTTCGAGTAATCGTTCGAACGCGACTGCGATCTGAACGCGTTTTTTAGCATTTTCACTTTGAAAAACCCTAAATCTTCACCATACCTATAAATAGAACATGTAGCCACCATCCCTAAGTGTTGAAACACAAATCATTTGAACCAAAATCTCTCAAAGCTTTCAACCTTCTTTGATTCCACCATTGAAGACTTCTTTCATCTTCTTGTGTTCTTTGTTAATGGTGAGAATCTTTCTTTAATAAACCTTCAACACAACATAACTCGAAATGCCTAATCCTTCAGAGTTCTTTAGGAGGAAGTTTGGTAGTCGGAGTTCCGGCGTTTAGAGTTGCAGAGACAATCCGCTTAGAGACTTTAGAGGTTCTGAAGAAACCGTGGAATACGAGCTTGATGAGTTCCTTGAGTTCTTGCAGTCTAGAGGTACTAGAGTCGGTGGAGTTGCCACCATAGGTCTTTACCATCGCTGTAAGTTTTTCTCTATATAGTGGATTGGGCTGGTAGCCGAGATACCCGAAGTGATTTTTTACTAGTACAAGTTTTCCACTTCGTCACCAAAATTATTGTGTTGATTTTGTGTGATTGATTTATTTTCGATAATTTATTTTACTTGTTTATATTGTGGTTGCTTGTTGAGAATCCATATGTACATTAATTAGGACTTGTCTTGATTAATTGTGATTAATTCCGTATAGGGTCAGAGCCTTGTATAATTACGAACTTTCAAGGTGAAATCAATGAATAAGTCTGAGAAAATTTTAAGTGATAATCATGTAAATGTATTATTATTTTTTAAATTATAGATCTCATCGAACCAAAGTCTGCCTCTAGGAAGGTTGCAATTATTTTTGCCGAAATATTTGGTTTGTGAACAAGTTGCTTATTGATGTGCAAAATCATGGACAATGGCATTTTTTAATTCATATTTTGGCAATTGAAATGAGTCTTAATCAAACTTCAAATTTCAAACCGAACCAGACAGGACAAGCGGCAGCATAATTCAGTCCATAAATGTTATTGTTCAAAGTTCAAACTTCTAGTAAACCAAAATGAGAACAACTTTAATATTATTTTTTTTAACATATGGGAATTAATATTATATGATTGTGTCATTGTTCGTTCATCAGTTTTATATGGCACAAAACCACAAATAAAGTCAAAGTATTGTAAATATATGATAAAAAAAAAAAAATTGCCACAAAAAACTGAATTTGACATCAATGTCTATTAATGGGAGCCGTTAAAAACTTCCAATTCAGAAACTTAAACCTCAATAAAACGAATTTAAGAGTTATCTTGTAATTTTTATTTAATAGTAAGAATAAAAAGGGAAACTTATATTAAAATTTTAACTATTATTTTTTCTAAAATTTAAATTTGAGTTACTAACCAAATCAAATTATTTAAAAATCAATCAACCAAGACGTTGATTATCATGCCATTAGCAAGTATATATGTTGTGCCAGGAATCTGACCTAAGCTTAGTTGAACAAGAAGGCTACAAGAGGAGGTTGATTAGCACGAATTTTTGACTAGGTCGACAAAAATCAGCTTGACCTGGACTATCTATTTACACAAGATCATCTCCTTTGACCATTTGTTTGTGAATAGTATCTTGAATTTTAAAATAATTTTTAAAAATGGCTGTAAAAGACAATTAATTCTTCTAATATATTATTATTATTATTGATATAGCTTGAACAAGCAGTATTTATAGTTTTACCAAAAATCATCCTTAGGATTTCAAGTGACTCGATCCTAGCTATTTCAGGTAACGATAAAGTTGGATATTTGAGCACAAATATGAGGGTAATTTAGCAATATTCTATCCCTAGGTAGGGATTGATTGAGTGGTTTTCGGGAAAAAAAAAAACACTCATCGAATAAACCTCCATCAATTGTGATTTTTTTTTGATTTGTTGGGGATCAAATGTAAATTTGGTAAAAAATAGAATACACACAGATAAACAAAGGATTTAACGTGGTTCGACGGAATGGATTCAACCTACGTCCACGTGCACAAAGAAAAATAAAACTTTTATTACTGGCTCGGGTCTGACCGACCTCTTTTGTTTCTCTAGCTCGAGATTCTTTTCTCTCTATTACAATTTACAAGTGCTTGTGAATAAAATTGCTCAACCCTTACAATAAACTCTCAACCCCTTTATATACTAAGTCTAATTACACTGTTACGCTATCTCCGTGACATCAGCCACGTTGCTAAGCCATTATTGCTTAGGCTCTCTCCCCCAAATACCCTACAGATTATAGCCCAGCCGCCTGACACCCCTACGACCTACCATCTGAACTTCATAAAATTACTCATTCTTGGTACTTGTTACAAACTTATTCCCATATGACAACCGGTATTCTAACTGCTCCCTTGCGATAGCGTATGCCAGAGGATAAACTGGTGGCCCGCTTCTGTCACATCAGACCATTTTGAGGATACGAGTTCTCATGCAGGGCTTACGTCATTTAGGCTTGAACGTAACACCCTCATCCCGACTGGACTCATCGGGTCGGGAAACTGAAGTAGCTACTGAACTACCAGGTTGGGTCGGTCATCTTTCTCTGGATATTTTCACACCTCGGGTCAGGTCACCAGGTGCAAACTAACCCTAATCTTCTTATCAAGTCGGGTGCCTATACCTCTTGGGCCTGGTCCACTGACTATGGAAATGGAAATCCCCTTGATACCCTTCTTCATATTCTGGCTTTTCTCGGGTCAAGAAATCACCATCAATATTTGTCCCCTAGTTCTCGGTATCAACGAGTTTGCGAGTTGGTGTTGGGAACTAAAATAAAAGTGATGTGAATTGCCCCATAGTCCTCGGGTCTGGATCTTGCTATCAATTAAACTGCACCCTCCTCGGGTCATACAGTCACAAGGTTCTATCTTGGTGACAGTTGCTTCAATGAATGCCTCTATCGGGCTCTTAAACCACCCTTTGGGAACTGTGTTGCCATCATTGCCTTCTTTAAATGCCTGTCACATCACTCTAGGGCTCACCCGCTTCATCTCGCCAAGACGTCACACGTCGCGCTCCCGTGGCTTGCACACCAAAACCAAATGTAATTGGATAATTGGATGTCGACAGAACAATCACTCTAATCTCGTCCCTCAATTTGAAATTCAACCGATGAAATTCTTGCTACACATGGCGCTGATCTGAGTCATTTGTCTTTAATTGAACGGCCCGTATCAGCTCGAGCTACCATATAGAGGACCATTGTACGCCATTTCATTCTTTTTAACAAATTCATCTTCTCTAAAGAGCTCCAAAACCCCTCATGTTACCTGCAACTCTGGTCCTTCATCGTATTCCTTAACATCTCAGAATCTTCTTCTCAGCCAAATAAGTAAGTTTTTCTCTGAACACCATTCTATTTACTCTATGTCTCTGTCATTTTATGTTGATTGAATGTTTGCGCATGTGTTTTGGTTTTCTGGGATTTTTTGTGGTGATTGTGGTATGAGGGTGGGCTTCTTTATGTGGATATATGTATGTCGTTTGCGCACATGGGTGAGTATATTCTTTCTGGGTTTGTGGGGCATAAAATACATGTGTTTCTGGTTTTCTGGATACAGTTCATCTGTTTGTGCTCGAAAACTTACTATTCCATCATTGTTAGGGTATTTAGGGCTTTTTTAGGGTTAGGTACTTAGTAGGGATGAAGATTGCGACCCTCATCTATTAACATGCTCCACTAATTGAAAATGTGAACTAATCTTCTGCCTCGGGTCTTACCCTGTCAGGAATGTCAGACACTGAATCTTCCTCCCTTACTCCTCTCGAGGTCATGACTTCTACCCCGCATGCTCACACAATCATCCATAACTCAGGATCCAATAGTCTCGATGACCTCGACACGACTCTGACACTTTCTGAAAATGAAAGTCAGACTTATCACAGATGGGTACCCCGACTTGAGCCCAGTCACAATCCGCCTGACTATACATATCTGGACATGGATCGGGCCTCCACGATCACTGGGGCCGATTTGGACAACTTGAGGGAGAGATTCGCCATCCTAGAAGACATTCGACTAGAAGTCCCATCTTTATTTGAACTTGCGAGCCGACCCGAGGAGGGTGCAATGGCATTGTGTTTGGTCTTATTTGACATGGGACTTTAGCTGCCCATTCAAGGTTACTTCGCGAAGATGATGTCTTCAATGCACTTAGCCCCCTGCCAGCTGAACCTGAATAGTTGGAGGATCTTGGCCAGGCTATATGTTTTAGGGATGGTGCTCGAAGTGCCAATCCGGATCGTATTTATGTCCGATTCATGAATTCGAACAATGCATTTTTCCATAATATTACTTATTTAATGGTAGTACCTCTTGTCTTTTATATACATATTCGATCTAATTACGATTAGATATCTAATTATGATTAGATTGAAACTAAATCTGATTTAGTGATACGTGTATATTAGACAAAGACCTTAGTATTTACAATGTAGTGCGGTGTTACAACGTAGTTTTTAATTGATATTGGGAAGCGTCACTATAAGTTGTATATCCTTAAATAAAGTTCCTGATTAAGATTTACTAACACGGGTCGGTTAGTAAAATCCACTGAGACCAGTACATGTTGTATATCGTGACTTGGTCCGATGGTTTATCCCAATGAACCATGAGTCTCGGGAGACTCGTATAGACATGTATGTATTTATTTGATAAACATTGAACGACTCACTGAAGATTTCCTAATAGATGATACACCAACGTCAATAGGAATCTTCTTGAGTTGAGCGAGCATAGTGGTCCTTCGACTTGAGATATCACGGTGGATATATGAGTTATCATCCATAATTGATGGCAATCACGTCACCGATCTATTTAAATCAGACATCCGCATGTTCGTTGGGTGTGGACTGATGCTCATAATATCCAGTGCGTATCTGTAGGAGCGAAGCATGGTTTGCCATTATGCCTATGATGTTCGGTGACCATGACATTGTTGGGCTCGTAGCTCGTAGAGAGTACGGAGTAGTCTGTGGGGGACTAAATCGAAGAATAAATGAGTCGCCACCCATTGTGAACTGGGAAAAGATTTAAGGCCGCACTCACCCCTCGCAAGGGAAGACCTCAAACCATTGTGTTTGGAATAGTCCCTTACTTATGCCAATATAATGGACGGGTTCACACAATGGTATAGCCAAGTCTTATGCAATTCATGTAAGATAATTCAAATAAACACAAATTTGCACACCCATAAACATTAATAAAAAAATAAAAGCATATTACATTAAGAAGTACGAGATGCAGTAACGAAAACTATAATAAATAAAGATAGGCGGGAAAAGCATCAATAAATAAATAGTAAATAAAAAAAGGGGGGTTAATCATGCATATGTGAGTATTTCCCGAGTGGTACGTGGAGTTGTATCCCAAGTACAGACCGCACTACCGTCCATTAAGATTCGGCTACGAAATTTACGTCTGGTTTTCCATCCGATATACCACAAGGGATAATAACACACATGACCATTAATGCAATGTAAACGGTCATAAAAAGGGCGAAATAATAAAATAACAATAAAAATAAATAGACAAAAAGCTAAATAAAAAAAATAAATGCGGAATAATAAAATGAACACTAAACAAATAAAAAAATAAATAATAAAATGCCGAAGAAGAAAGAAAAAATAATGTGGCCAGAAATTTGGCCGTCTTTAATGTAGGACTTCGCATACCCGGCTGGACATATTTTACGTCCAGCCAGACATGCAGCGTCCAGAACTATAAAATAAATATGGTAAAGGGTGCCCTCAGGTCTTACCTTTTAAGTTGCTTTCTCGGAAGCGCGTTAGGCCGTCGCCGGAAGGATTGCTGGTTCGCTATTTCTGCTTGCTGTTTCGCTGTTTCTGCTTGCTGTTTGCTATTTTCTGGTTGCTATTTTGTTGTTTCTGGTTGCTATTTTTGCTGTTTCACTGGTTGCTATTTTTGCTATTTTCTGGTTGCTGTTTTTACTGTTTCACTGGTTGTTGTTTTTGGTTGTTTTTTGGCTGCTGTTTTGGTTGTTTTTTTTGGGCTGTTTTTGGTTATTTTTAGGCTGTTATTTTGTTTTTTTTGGGCTGCTATTTTTCTGGCTGTATTTGTGGTTTTAGGATGCTGTTTTTCTGGTTATTTTTTCGATTTTGGGTTGCTGTTTTGGGTGATTTTTGGCTACTATTTTCACGGTTTTTTGGTGCTGTTTATGATAGTTTTTGGCTGCTGTTTGTGTGTTTTTTTTTTGGTTTCGGTCTTGGTGGTTAGCTTGGTTGTTCTTGGTTTCGGTGATGCTGATTTTTGTGGGCTGTTTATTGGTTGATTTTCTTGGTTTTTGGGTGGTTGTTTTCAGTTTTGTTTGTTTGTTTTTTGTTTCGGTGATTAGGTGTTGTTTTTTTTTGTTTTAGTTTCGGTGATTGGGTTTTTTTGGGGGCTTTGGTGTTTTCAGTTGGTTGTTGTTCAACAAAAAGAAGAAGAGAGAGTTCCTAGTGTTTTTTTGGGTGATGGTTCACGTCCCCAAGCCTCATTTGTGTCAAGATTTGATCCCTAATTTATAGTTTCTTGAAGGGATCTCTAAATAAGGAAATAAATCACATTGATTTGGGGAATATCTTATGAAAATTATTTTTGGCATACAATCTCCTAAATTTGGTGATGGGGATCTCAAATCTTGTTATTTGGAAAGGATGAGATATCAAATCTTATTAAATTGGAAAGTGATTTGAGAGGATTTTAGCATGTGTTTTGCATGGGATTTTAGCTATTTGGGAAGGTTTGGGCGTGTAGATGGTGGATTGTATGGGCCTTGGGTGTGTGGATGGTGGATTGTATGGGCCTTGTGTCATGTTTGGCGTGGGCATGGATTGTATGGGCTTTCATGGGTTGCAGGGTTTTGGGCCGAGGCTAAGGTTTGAAACAGAAACTGACTGAGCGAATCTGAGGCTGGCTGGTGAGTCCGTATCCAATGAGGTGTTAATTTATGAGTATTTCCTTCCAGCATTCATTTCCCGCGACTTCCAAAACTTTTTAGGTAGTGCCTCCATACGAGGCTCATCATTGGGCTCATGTAAAAATACAGTGTCTACAGTCGCCCCCACTTTGATGGGGCTTGTGCAGTGTATGACAGTGACAACCCTATCAAAGTCATGCATGTATTTTTGCTTACCTGGTTCGTCGGCCATTGCCAGACTTACCTGTTGTTTCGCTGCTGGTGTGAGATGCTTCGATCTCTAAGTTGAGTTGGTGGTGAAGTGCTGCGACCCCTGAGATTCATCCCTGTGAGATGCTTCGATCTCTAGGATTTATTCCCGGACTGAGTTAATTTGATGGCGAGGTGCTTTGACCCCTGAGGTTCATCCCCAAACCACCGGGTGTGAGATGCTTCGATCTCTGGTTCATTCCCGAACTGTTCCTAATTGAGTTGATGGCGAGCTGCTTCGACCCCTGGGCTTTGTTCCCAAACCACCGGGTGTGAGATGCCTCGATCTCTGGTTCATTCCCGAACCATTCCTAGTTTAGTTGATGGTGAGGTGCTTCGACCCCTGGGATTTATTCCTGAACCACCGAGTATGAGATGCTTCGATCTCTAGGCTTTATTCCCGAACCACCGAGTGTGAGATGATTCGATCTCTAGTTCATTTCCAAACCGTTCCTGGTGTGAGATGGTTCATTTCCGAACCGTTCCTGGTGTGAGATGGTTCATTTCCGAACCGTTCCTGAGTTGAGATGGTTCATTTCTGAACCGTTCCTAAGTTGAGATGGTTCATTTCCGAACCGTTGAGATGGTTCATTTCTGAACCATTCCTGAGTTGATGGCGAGGTGCTTCGACCCCTGGGCTTTATTCCCGAACTGAATTGATTATGTGGGCCTCGACCCTGGGATTCATCCCTGCGAGATGCTTCGATCTTTAGGATTTATTCCCGAAGTATGTTCTCCATTCCTGGAGTGCCATTCCCGGCTTGCTCGTCCTCATTCTCGAGGAGTTGCTTGTCCTCATTCCCAAGGTTGTTCTCCATTCCCGGAGTTCTTCCCGGCTTGCTCGTCCTCATTCCGATGAGTTACTTGTCTTTGCCATTTTTTCTTTTTCTTCAAAGCCTGCGAACACAAAACAAAAAATGTGTGTATGTGATGTGTATGTATGTATGCATGGATGCATTCCCTATTCCGATGGGTTTTCTTTGTCCTATTGGCTTGATGTTATCATTGGTTAGGCATTCCTTGTGCTAGAGGGTTTTCTTCACCCCTTTGGGAATCCTTTTGGCCTTTGGGCGCCCCCTTGGCCTGCTAACAGTTTCCTTCTACCAATTCTACTCTGGTGATTGCTAGTTTTCTTTGGTCTCATGGCTCAAGATCCCGTTGTGTCCTTTATTCACGGGGTGGTAGACTGGTCGCCCCCAGACCTGGCTCAGCTTTCTGCTCTTCGCTACCTGCACTAGGTCAAGGTGGATTACGCCTTTGTGAAAGCGGCCTCATCCTTTTGGGATCATGTCTTCTGATTCCCAAATTTCTAAATGTGCCTTATCCCTGAAATTGGACTCCATTGTCCGTCACTATGTGATGTGGCATTTTGTATTGACATATTATATTACGGGCTATGAAGTAGTCCCAACAGTTACACATTTTATTGTCCTTAAAGAATGCCTAGTAATGAAACCAGAGAACCTTCAAAAAACTCAATGCAACTCAAATCCAAGTCTTTGAATAAATCATCTAAGCCAGACTCACAGTGTGTGTGTGCAAATGTTCATTTACAGCTTGATTCCTAGGTAAGCCAACTCAATGATTTCATTTCAAAAATTGAGATCGATGGGTCAAACCAACCTAGATATCTCAATTATGCTCTGCAATTGCTCTTTCTGTGCTCAATATGGTATGATTTTCTTTTTTCTTTTCTTTTGTATTTTTTTTCAACACACCTACCCTTTAAGGTAGCATTTCTCCTCATGGTGGTCCTAATACTCGCCCATGGGTAGCTTCACATTTATCGGTTATAGGTGGTTTAATTTTTTTTCTTTAGAGACTTTTCTTTTATTTTCAACCATACCACACATCATAACACAAGTGAATCATGATAGACATATAAGCAAACGGTCATTCATTGACTTGCAATTTCTTCGACTAGTCACTTTGCCAACTACTCAGGTTTTCACTGCTAAAAACCTATAATTAAGTGCTTACGAGTCTAACATAGATCAACTACTCAAAGTGTCAGATAAAAGTACATCAAGAACTTATCGTTTCTAAGATTTCACCCTAAAGTAAAAATTTCATCATTGGACTCATGCTTAACTATTAAGGACTAAAAACAAATAATTTTTTTTTGGCTGAAGGCCCCCCAATGGTCTTTCTATTCTGGCCGTAAAATTTTCTGTTTCTCGGCTTCCTCTTCCTCGATATCCATGACAGCTTCTCTTAACTGTCGAAAGTCACTAATCATGGACGTTATCCTTCTCAGCTTGTTATAAATGGAGGGCCCAGTCCCCTTAATGATCATCTTAATCTGGTCCTTCTCCGAGGGCCGTGTCTGCATCTTCAAGAGCTGGCTTCTCCAGTGATCCACATAATCTTTGAAAGTCTCTTATGGCTTCTGCTTGGTGTTCTCTAGGTCACGGAGCGACAAGTCTATCTCCAGGTCTGTGATATATTGGTTCAGAAAGGCCTCTGCTAATGCCCTCCAGTCATCATTGACCTTTCTCTCCAGGCCATGATATCATACTACGGGCGCCCCTTCCAGTGGCATCCCCAACATCATTTACGCCTGGCGTTTTGACAAACCCACTGAACTCATCACTGAAACATATTGTCAGAGATGGACCCTATGATCTCCGTTTCCATTGAACTTGGCCAAGTCAGGCATCTTAAACTGGGGAGACAGCTGCTCTTCAAAAGTCATCGCATCACAGTCTAACAGATCTTCATGTTTTCCCTTCATCTTGCGGGTAACTGACTCTACTTGTTCTCTGAGTTTCTATAGCTCTATCTGAGACTCGGCTATTCTTTCTGCAACATACTCAGCCATGTCATCATCAAAAATAGGGATTTCTTCGCTCACCCTATTCGGGGGCACCTCCCGTCTTCCATCCTCATTATTTTTTGTTCCCACTGTGCGGGGTACTGTCAGATTGGCCATAGCGCTGGTCAAAGCTTGTAGTTGCTCAGTAATTTTGATGATGTTGGACTCCAATTGATCCATGCGGGAATCTTCACTGCTTGACGCATCCATATATGCTAACCTCTTTTTGACAAGTCTTCATTCTTCTCTAACCCAATGAATATCTATGATGGCTTTTAAGACAAAGGGGTTAACATGATGCGTGTATGCATGCGATGTATGAGATGCATGTGGTTATCAAAACAACATATATCCTTCCGACCTTATTCCTCCCATACTCGTGGTAAGTCCATTTCTGTCCTAGGTATGGCTTATTTTATGCGCCAATGTGGGGTACACAAAATCATTCTCTCTTATGCTACAAGGGTGAACCTTGGCTACCTCAGTCCATTTCCATCGGTAAAAGACAAAGACCGCCTATTACAATATTGACTAAGCCTATTATAGGGATCGTGCCATTGTCTAGAAACGACGAATTGGGCCCTCGGTAATCACGGTTGTGGGGATGGACTTGGAGATATCCAAAAGTATACAAATATGCCATAACAAGTCGTACCATTCCTGGATGAAAGCCATTGCGGATATCAGACTCATGTATTTGGCATATTCAGATCATGTTTGGACCTTCTAAGCCCATCAAGGTTTTCATACAAGTTGGCCCGTTATCATTTTAAAGCATTCAATCAGATTATCGCGAGGTGCAAACTTGTCCCAGTTGAAAAGGCCCAACAAGTTTACACTTTTGCGATAAGGTGGCTAAATGACTTCAAATGATAGGGGGCCCAAACACAAGATGGCCCATTGTCATTTTGAAAACTTTTAGCCCAATCATCATAAAATACAAACTCGTCCCAGTTTAAGTGGCCCAACAAGTTCGTATCCTATGACGAGAGGCCCAAATGGATCCAAATGATAATGGTCCCAAACACAAGCATAAGGGTAGCTTCTATAGGACAAATAACTATGGTTCATATGTGGGCTTTCAAGGGTATGTATTAAGCTCCCGCCGATGAAGGGTTGCTCACAACTAGGTCTCCCCACTCAAGGGTTCGAACGACAAAGTGAGAGCGTATTTTTTATACCCTAGGGTACGTGCCAACGAGTGATGGTCATCACATAATGATCCGCCGCCTTGAGTGAAATCGACTTCACGATACATGACGCCATCGGGGTAAAAAGGGTATGCAAAATATATGAGACTTGGGTAACCAAAGCCAAAGCCATGGACACTACAAGACATTATTTCGGGGCCGATTCTCTATCCCCAGTGGAGTCGCCATATGTAGGACCGAAGCTATGCCTATGATGTTCGCTGACCACGACACTGTTGGGCTCGCAGCCTGTAGAGAGTACGGAGTAGCCCGCAGGGGACTAAACCGGAGAATAAAGGAGTCGCCACCATGTGTGAACTGGGAAAAGATTTAAGGCCGCACTCACCCCTCGCAAGGGAAGACCTCAAACCGTTGGGTTCAGAATGGTCACTTACTTAAGCCAGTATAATGGACGGGTTCACACAATGGTATAGCCAAGTCTTATGCAGTTCATGCAAGATAATTCAAATAAACACAAATTTGCACACCCATAAACATTAATAGAAATAATAAAAGCATATTACATTAAGAAGTACGAGATGCAGTAACGAAAACTATAATAAATAAAGATAGGCGGGAAAAGCATCAATAAATAATTAGTAAACAAAAAATGGGGGTTAATCATGCATATGTGAGTATTTCCCGAGTGGTACGTGGAGTTGTATCTCAAGTACAGAACGTACTACCGTCCATTCGGATTCGGCTACGGAATTTACGTCTAGGTTTCCATCCGATATACCACAACGGATAATAACACACATGACCATTAATACAATGTAAACGGTCATAAAAAGACGAAATAATAAAATAACAATAAAAGTAAATAGACAAAAAGCTAAATAGCAAAAATAAATGCGGAATAATAAAATGACAATGACAGTGAATAAATAAATAAAAAGATAAATAACATTAAACATATAAAAAAATAAATAATAAAATGCCGAAGAAGAAAGAAAAAATAATGTGGCCAGAAATTTGGCCGTCTTTAATGTAGGACTTCGGATACCCGGCTGGATATATTTTACGTCCAACTAGACATGCAGCGTCCAGAACTATAGAATAAATATGGTAAAGGGTGCCCTCAGGTCTTACCTTTTAAGTTGCTTTCTCGGAAGCGCATTAGGCCGTCGCCGGAAGGATTGCTGGTTCGCTATTTCTGCTTGCTGTTTCGCTGTTTTTGCTTGCTGTTTTACTATTTTCTGGTTGCTGTTTTGCTGTTTCTGGTTGCTATTTTTGATGTTTTATTTGTTGCTGTAGATGGTGGATTGTATGGGCCTTGGGCGTGTGGATGGTGGATTGTATGGGCCTTGTGTGGTGTTTGGCGTGGGCATAGATTGTATGGGCTTTTATGGGTTGCAGGGGTTTTGGGCCGAGGCTAAGGTTTGAAACAGAAAATGACTGAGCGAATCTGAGGCTGGCTGGTGAGTCCGAATCCAATGAGGTGCTAATTTAGGAGTTTTTCCTTCCAGCATTCGTTTCTCGCGACTTCCACAACTTTTCAGATAGTGCCTCCATACAAGGCTCATCATTGGGCTCATGTAAAAATGTAGTGTCTACAGTATCAAGAGGAAGCTCCGAGCAGAGTATCAGCAACCCAAAAAAACAAATCTCTTACAGCCTATCCTCAGCCTAGGGAGTGCCCCCAATCTTCAGGGTCAATAACTTCACTGAGGATGTGAGGGACAAAGTTGCCTACCTCCTCCCAACAATCAGCAGCATGGCCAAAATCGTGACCCTAGAACGGGCCTGGTCCTGTGAGGATTTTTTTCATGAGGTGCTCATCAATAGAACCTGTCAGCTCCACGCGCAGGTAATCGAACTTCTCTTTCATAACTGGTTCCCATTTTACTTAACCATATTAAACTTATTTTTTCATCGCCGCAACTAGGCTACATTCTAGCCACAAGTAAGGACCTGCTGACAAGCCTTCTTTTAAAGGGGGTCAGGCACAAAGACTCCAGAGTCGCCTAATCGAGAGGGAGCAAGAATTATCTTGGCGGTTGGAGACGGTCTAAGCCGAGAATCGGAGCCTCAAGTGATTCGAGGCCGATGCAAAGGCTGAAGCGGATTCCCTTCGTCGAGCCTCGACCTTTACAAAGAAAGAGAGGGATGATGCGAAGGCTGAGGCGGATTCCCTGTCCCGCACCTTGGCCTTTACAAAGAAAGAGAGGGATGATGCGAAGGCTGAGGCGGATTCCCTGTCCCGCGCCTCGACCTTTACAAAGAAAAATATGGATGATGCGAAGGCTGAGGCGGCCCGGTAAGGTGAGGAGAATAAATCTTTAAAGTGGTGGCTCAATTCATGTAAGACAAAACTTGGCGAAAAGTCAGAGCAGCTCGAGAAGGCTTTCGACATATATTTGAAATGCTCCAGCCCGACATAGATTTGGGAAGGTGCGCATCCTTATAAGGTTGTGCAAGGGGGAGATAACCTATGATGAGGCTCTAAACCAAATTTTTGGAGACCCTGATCCCTTACAAGATCCCGAGTCGGTGTCCACAGTTCATCCTACTCAAGAAGACTTCAGCCCTTCCCAACCTGCCGCGCCGACTAAATGAGTCCACGACTCCTCATCTGCCACTGATGTTTATGTGCTTGCCACCGCTGCTGTGCCTAATGCTCCTGCTGCCAAGCTTGATGCTCCTGCTGTCGAGCCTGATGCTTCTGCCGCTGCTGAATAACTTTTTTTTTTCTTTGTTGTATTTTATGCGGGTGATCTCGATGGGGCCCAGTGTATCAGACACTTATGAATTTACAATTTTGTTTTTTGCACTTCTGCTTCTCTTTTCGTTTAATGCAAATCTGACTAAATCCCGAGGCCTGACCTATTTATTGAACAATTAGCCGATTTTTGTTGGGGTTTTGGGCGGTATATTCGAGTAACGCAGCGGAATGCGGGAAAATCAAATTTTCCGATTTCTTTGATTTTTGTTGGGTAATTAAAATAAACCTATTTATTCTAATTACTCAATACTCAAAAATAGAATTTTTTACCCAAAAATAAGAATTTTAGTATATTGTTGTGAAACCCCAAAACTTTCCATTTTAATCATTTTAGTCCTCAATTGTTAAATACAAGCTTAGGTGATTTTCAATCACAATCAAATGATTTGTACATCACATATCATTAAAACACAACTCTGAAAAATTTTCCAGATTTTTTTATAAATACCGAAAAGCCCAAAACTTTTACATTTTGATCATTTTAGTCCTAAATTGTCAAATACAAGTTTAGGTGATATACAATCACTACCAAAATAATTTTTACATATTATATACATCAAAATACAATCTATATTTTTTTTTTCCAGATTTTTAGCTAATTGCCGTGAGCCACCAATTTTATCATTTTGGTCCTAATTTGTCAAATACAAGATTAGGTGATTTCCAATCACTACCAAAATAATTTATACATTTTATATACATCAAAACACAACATATATATGAAAAGCCCCAATTTTAGTTTAGGTTAGAAATTCTAATTTTTCAATTAATCAAATAAACTAAAATTAACCAAAATTAATACAATCCAACACTTTAATCTAATCTATATAACACCAAACAAGTCTCACCACTTGGAAACAACTCAATAAAAATTCTAGGTCATCATTGAGTGGCCTAACAACTCTAGAATAGCAACCAAGTCATCAAATGACTAAAAAGTGTGCTTATTAACCATTAATAAGCAAACTTTGTTTACATACATGCATACATCTTTCATGCAAGCTTCCAAACTTCATAACACAAACATAAGAGAGTAGAAAAAATTTGTGAACAATATATGTTATAGTCAAGAATAAAAGAAATAATTTTTTATCTAATGGAAAGTTGGAAATACTTACTAATTTCCAAGATTTCTACACTTTCTTCTTGGTTTCTTCTCTTTTTCTCTCAAGTCTCTTTTGTTTTATGTTTTTGAAGGCTTAGAAAGTCAAGCAAAATTAAAATGAAACCATTATATACTTAGGACAGCTTGGCAGAAAGTGATAAGGCTGAAAGAAAAGATATTTTGCAATTTTTTTTTTAACAATTAACGAAGCAAAATTCAATTTGACTACATTTTCTTTATAGTAAACTTACAAGTGTAGCCAATTACAATAATCCACCTACAAGCATAATCAAAACTTTAGATATTTATATTTAATTATTTAATAATTAAATAATTACTTAAACATAAATATCTAGATATATGTATTATATTTACACTAAATATTCAAAATACATATATTTATGATATATATATATATATATATGTCAAATACTTTATTTGACAATTAATTAATGTGTATCCAATAAAATTATATATTAAATCCAAATACTTATTAATTTGGAAATAACCAAAAAGGCCTTATACATGTATCTTTTCGTTTAACCGTTAAAACGATTTATAAATAATCAATATTATTCATAATTGTTGCCCTAGTACTCTATGAGTATATTTTATTATGTGAGACTCTCTAAGTTCAGGCATATCCGTCACGAAATCTAATTTCGTGTCCATAATTTACCCACCTGTAAATTATGACGACCACTGATAAACTCGTTGAACTATACAGGTCAAGGTCATTACATATGTATAATCCATCTGTCACAAGTATCTGAACTATTTCAGAGATATATATATTAACGTCAAATCTCTATAGGTATAATCATGTCAATGTTTCTATTAGTGGTCTCTTAATAACACAGAACTCACTTCTATAGTGTACCACAAGCCCACAGATTAAACAGATTACTAATCTCAAAATGAATACCTATGCTATGTACACATAACTAACATATCTTATCACGATACACACAGGAATCCTGAGAATCAGTCCACACCCAACGAACAGGCGGAGGTCTGACCTTAAAAAGGTCGGTGACGTGACTGCCATGAAAGTGTAGAGCGTTAGATTTGGTGTTTGGAGTGCCAATCCGAATTGTATATTTTATTATTTATTAATAAAATAACTATATTTTCATTTTATTCTTATTAAAGGTATTGTCATTATATGTATTAGATTGATATATAGATATGCTAAGAATGACATCGAAATTAGAATAGTGTTGTAGTAATACTGGACACTAGGTGGTCCGACATTGGGACATTATTACTATTATAAAATATTCTTAAAGTAAATATTCATAGTCGTTGGTTTTGGAATATGGTCGAATTCTTATAACCTATAAGACTAGCACATGTCGTATATTGGAATTGGAGTTCCAATGGTTTAACTCGATGTACCATGAGTTTTGGAAACTCATATAGACGTGTGGGTATTGATTGGACCGAATATTGAATGACTCACATGTGATTCCTAATAGTTGGAAGTACACACCACCGTCAATAGGAATCTCCTCGAGTCAAGTAGCATATGTAATTCTTTGACTATATGATATCATTGATTTTATGTGAGATCCTCCATACTTTGATGCCATGTATGTCATAATCATTTCATGGTCTGGCCTCTAGATGTTCGTTGGGTGTGGACCGATGCACTCAGTAATCAAGTGCGAAACAAGATAGGATATGTCGGCCCGTATGTGTACCATAAATGGGTTTAGGTATCCATGTGAGTAAAGTCATGATTCTTAAAGCTTTGGCCAAAGTCGATCACGTAGGGTGGATCGCATCAGTTATGAAGAGTCGTGGACATGTCGACATGAGACGTGTGCCTCGAAAACTTGACGGTGTATTCTATGTTTCCTAAGCACAACTTGGATAGCCTATGACAGAGAGATTGTTAAACATATGTGATGACCTTGACTTGTATAGTTCATAAAGTTCGTTCGTGTTCTTCGCGAATTCGGAGGTTGTCGAATTGCGTACATATTAGCTAGGCTTATATGACGAACGTGTATGAACTTAGAGAGTCTCGATATGAAATGTACTCGTTTAGCACTTGGGTAGCTGATTAATTTGATAAAAGATAATATTTGATATTTTAATTTTCAACTAAGATAATCAAGTGTTATTGGATAACATTGATTATTTACTTTGACCTAATTGGATTAATTGGATTAATTCAATAATTACACAAGGGCTTAATTGTAAAATCATAATTATCTCTACCATTTGAGAATATTATAGTCATTGTAAGTATGTAATAATAGGTGATTTTGACTTGATTTAATTGGATTAAATCAAAGTGGCAAACATTTAACTAATCCATTTCTTAATCCTTGAATTGATTTAATTGGATTAAATCAAAGTGGGACACAATGAAGATTAGTCATACCTAATTATATATATTTGGACAAATTAGATTAAGCCCACATAAAAGTTGAATACAACTTTTATTAATTAAAAATTACCTAAGTTTTGCTATAAATATCAAGTTTTAGGAAGGTTTTAATTAAGCAAAGAAAAAACTTGAGGAAGCTAAGTACAAGAAAATTATTAGAGAAATTATCCTAAGTTAGTGAAGTGTTTATAGAAGCTTGTGAGGTCTCTACAACATTTCATCTATGAGAAATCAAGATTGGATCTTGGATTGAAGCTTGCTAACATTGGAATCAAGATTGGATCTTGGAGTGAAGATTGCAAACCTTGGAGGTTCTCCTACCATTTCAATAAGAGAATGAGATTGGATATTTGCATCAAACTTGCTAGGTAAGTTTGAACATCTCTTAAGTTTTGTTTTCGTTCGTTTCTGAGCATCCAGACTTCGATTCAGCCCCAGTTTTTTCCTATACACTCGTAATGAAATATAATATTTTATTAAATTATTTAAATTTACTCCCATACTTAATATCTATGGGTTAGACCAATTTCCGCTGAGGGTACACCGATTCAACTCTATGGGTTCCACATCTTCCCCAACAGAATGGTATCAGTAGCAAGGCTTAATCACACAACACATATTTTTGAATCTAGGCCATAGTAATTTTAATTTAATTATGCATAAGACATTAGATATGTAAAGCATATTTTAAATTAAAATTTTGACCTAATTAAATTAGTGACTTGATTGTCATAAATCTCACATAATTAGGTAATTACTTTATTTAAGAAATAGTATTAGTAATGTTGGGGTATTATTGGATGGTTCGTCTTGTCAATACGGAGATGAATGAGTTCTTACTACTTATATCCAAGACCGTCATTATTGTGAGGATATAAGTGCTCGGAATTTAAGTCGCTTCGGTAAAATATTAGATGTAGCGTGATGAGTTAACATAGTCACCCAATATCATTATTATTATGAGGGTGTACATACGAAGCTCATTAGTGCACATTGATAAGTATACACCTGGAATACGTCTTAATCCAAGACCGTCGATAGTGTGAGGATAAGAAACAATTCGGGACCAAACTAAGAGTTAAATGAATGTGATTGACCTTGGAGGTCTACCTAATGAGTTTATAAAGGCAAAGACCGTTGATAGTGTGAGGCTGGAGTAAATATCATAGGATCTACTTCCCGCTATGGAATTTTGATAGTCAAATTCCTATTTTCCGTTAAGGGAGATTACATAATTACGTATAGTAGTGGGGGGGGCACTAATAGATTTAAAATTTCATAATCAATTAGTGTTAATATTTTTGAAATGAAAAATATTTTGCTACTGTTTAAAATATTATCTTGTAAATGGATGCCGTTAATCCATTAATGAGAACCGAGAATAATATCGAATAGGAAATGAACATACGCCTTGTCTTGGAGTTTGAAAAGTTGACTTATGTCACTGTAAATCCATTGCATGTTGAAATCAATCTTAACTCCACTCTGGAAGAGCGAGAAACTTTTAATAGATGGAAAGATGATAACCTTAAGGTGAAATCCTACATCTTGGGATCGATGGTTCTAGATTTTCTAAGATAGTACATAGATGTACCAGATGCTTGGAGCATCATGCAAATACTCAAAGAGTTGTTCGAGGCAAATCAAGAGATCGAACTTTATTGAAGGTCTAAGGAATTATTCCGTGCTAAACTCAAGGATGGAGGAGCTGTCAGCATTCATGTTTTGAACATGATCGACCAAATTCGATACCTGGAACGACATGGCATTGTGATTGATGAACAGTTGAGTCGTAACTTGATTTTGTCTTATTTCCCTATTTCTTATGTTTGATTTGTATTAAACTTTCATATGCATTCGATGCAAGATAGATATGAAGAACTTCATAATATGTTAAGCACAAAGGAGCCTGATATGAGAAAAGGCAACCCCACTTTGTACCTCCATGGTGGAGCTGGCTCTTCAAAGACTTCTGGGAAGTCAAAGAAAATCAAGATGGGAAAGAAGAATATTACAAATAAGAACTCCAAGAAGCAAAAAGGCGCAAAACCACAAATAGCTCGTGATCAATGTCTACAATGCAAGAAGTCTGGACACTGGATGAAGGACTATCCAGAGCTGATACGAAAAGCAGGACCCTCAGGTACACTTTGTATTTTTCCAATTATTGACATCTCATTAGCCTTAGATGCAAATAGTGGATGTGTGTTAGACACTGGTAGTCCTACTCATATTTGCAACTCCCTGCAGGTAATGAGGGTAAAAAAAAGACTGAATAAAGGGGAGATCCAATTTAGAGTTGGCAATGGCGAGACATTGTATGTTAAAGCCATAAGAATGGTTGTTTTAGATCTCCCCAATGGATGTAAATTAGATTTGCATGACTGTTATTATGTTCCCTCACTTATCAAACAAATAATATCACTGCCAATATTAGATAAAGAGGGATATAAAATAAACATTAAGAATAAAACTTTATGTTTGTATGATAAAGATAATTTATTGAAATGTGAATATTTTTTATCTAACGCCACTATGTTTTGGAAACATGTAGAGATGTCTTTAATGTAGAGGAAAATACAAATATGAAATTTGAATTAAATAATACTGAATTAGAGCATATGAGATTGGGGCTCACAGGTGTTAGAAGTCTATCCAAATTGGTAAAGGATGATTTAATTGAAAATCTTACCTTAGATCCTTATCCAATTTGTGAGTCACGTATCTAAGGAAAGATGACAAAAGCCCTATTTCTAGGTGTTGGACACCGTGCTGGAGATTTATTGGAGCTAATACAGAGCGATGTGTGTGGTCTATTAAATCATGCCGCTCATGATGGTTCAGCATACTTCACTACAAGAAAAAAGGCCTTTACTGACACTAAGGTTAGTGACACTAGGCTAAAAGTGTCAGAAACGACGTGTAAATGGGCCTATTTCCGTGTTTTTCACTTAAATATCAATAATTACTGACACTATGGTATCAGCGATTTTAGTGTCAGTAATTACTATTACAATAGTATCAGTAAGAAATAAAAAAAAAAAAAAAAACGCGTAGTCGTCTGGAGTCGAACCAATACCTCGCGGAAGTGACGTTTTTCGCATATATTACTGACACTAGAGTATCAGTAAATTTAGTGTCAGTAATTAATGATACCTTAGTATCAGTAAAAAAATTAAAAAAAAAAATTATTTCCTTAAGTCTGCTGGGACTCGAAATTGTAACCATTGATATAATTTTTTTTTTATTGTAAGACTTTACCACTGGGCCAATCGTGACTTTTGTTCCTTAATCATATTAACTTTATATTTTCATTAATTTCCTATCATGTCAACTTTATATTTTTCTAATAATTTCTGATTATTTTCAAATAATAATCACATATAGCTCTTTCAGTTCTCAATGGACATGAATTGGTGGTGTAGGGTTCAAGATCTGATTTTTAAAAATTTATGATTTTTAATAATTGCGCATTTTCTGTTACCAAGATCTGTACCAATTGTAGGAATGATTTCAAGTTTAATAAATATCGACAACATATATATGTTGAATAAAAGAATGGGTAAAAGAACTTGCAAAAATCATGGTCCATGTGATGTAATATACGGGGGCTTCAGTTGGGCCATGTGAAGAATCTATGGTCGTTAGAACGCCCAATGTAAACCCCTGATCTCGAAAGTTACAAATGCAGCCAAAAAAAAAAACCTAATTGAAACTTTTTTGCTCAACGTAGCTAATCAGAGAATGGACAATCAAATTGAAGAGAGAGAAACTAACAAAGAAGTCGAGGTAGCTCCAGCCTTAATTGCGGTTCACCAGAACCAGAATTCCGTCGCCGTGGCCATTGGGTCGGACCTCCGAGTCTACGATCTCCTGTAAGCTATTCTCGGTTTTTTTTCTTCTTCAGTTGAAAACTCTTGAGCATTCGTGTTAAAGTTGAAGCTTTTCAGTTAAGCCAATTAGTTTTATTAGGTACAGTTCAAAGTGTTTGTGCAGGTCTCAAACCTTAAAATTTTGAATAAAATAAGTTTAGTATAATATTAATGGCTCGTTTTCCATATTATGGTGTTTGATAGAAAGGGTAATTTTTTTTTTTTATGCTTGCATGCCAGTGGAGATTCAGCGGTTTCTTTGTTGGATGATTCCGGTGAGCCTCCTCATAAGGATTCTATAAGAGCTATCTGCTATGGAGCTAATGATAAGCTATTTGTATCGGCTGGTGATGACAAAGTTGTCAAGATATGGTCAGCCGAGACTTGGCGATGTATTAGTGCCGTGTAAGTTTTTGTAGCCTGCATGAGGATTTATAAGTTTTAAGGAAGAACTATATTTTCCATGTGTAGCATAATATTTCTGTCTGCTCCAAGTGTTTTTATGGGAAATTTCCTTAATTATTGTGAATAACAGGTGTTCTGAGAAGAGAGTAAGTGCAGTTGCTATAAGCAATGATGGGCAGCACATTTGTTTTGCTGATAAGTTTGGAGTTATTTGGGTTGTGGACCTGCATGACCTTGATGGGAATCAAGCAGTTGATAAGAAGGCAGCACCGCTGCTTGCTCACTATTGTAGCATAATTACTAGCCTGGTGTGTCTTTCACATAATCTGATCTTTTCTCTATTTCTCCATGTGCAAATGGGTACATTTACAACTAAATAGATGAAAGTTCCTTTGAACGTAGCAGTGGAATTTTCATTAGTGGCATCTTTGTGCACACTTCGGTTACAGTACATCAGTAACTCAGTTGTAGTTTGTCGGACTTTTATGAATTGATATAGATTCTCAGGATTATTTTTTCCCATTTCCACCTTATTTCCCTCTTAGTATGCCAGTACGACACACATACATACTCCTTGTACAAACTGATGTTTAACTACTATATTGCATATTAGCCGTATTATGTTGGGTCGTGAGCCTGGGACTACCCCAAACCATCCTAGAATTTAGAAAAAAGTGTTCACACCCCTGCAACATTATCTGGATCCTAAGGGGAATAATCCTACTGATGAGTTGATGCAAATTGTTAATCAGTTAAGTTATAGTTGTTTTCTCTTTATTTTAACATTGGGTTTATTGTTGCATTATTTATATGATATCCAATTATAATTTTTTGTAGGGGAATTAGAGTGTATCAATCTTTACATTCTAATAATAAGAGCGGTAGTGTGACTTGGGTATCTGTGAAGGTACAAAGTTATGATATATATATATATATTTTTGTGATATGCAACAATGAGAATATTTAGAATATGTCTAAATGAACTAATATTGATATGATAATTCTTTTTTATAGTGTCCAATGCAGCCTGGAAGTTTTGAATGCGGTTATTATGTGATGAAATACATGCAGCAAATTGTAACAAATGTGAACATTCTAAAAGACAATGTAAGTTAACAATAGTTAAGTTTTATCACTAGTCAATTAAGATATCTTTTCAATTAAGATATCTTACTGTTTAAAATTCTAACTTATAAATATTTTAAAGTTCAAGGGGATTAATGAGTACACTCTGGAAGATATAACGCAACTCCGTGATGATTGGGCAATATATGTTGCACATATAATCACACAGTATAATGAAGAGGTAATTACAAGGACATGTTTTACAGAGGTGATTATTACTTCCTATTTTTTCACTTTAATTCATGACATATTGGGAAATCTTCTATTCTTGCAGAATACAAATGACAAGGACAACATAGCTATTGTTCGTTGAGTTAATGAAGTAGTATGGTATTTCTCTTTTCTGTAAATTAATACATTCTTGTTTATACTTTTAGCTTAGAATTTTTTCCCCAGATTTTTTACTTCTGTGAAAGCAATATGAATCATATCTTTTATTTCAGTTTTATGCCCTGATGGGTTTAATTTGGTGGGTTAATTTGTTTTATTTGTGAGTTTTGCTAGTGGGTAAGATTGCTTTGAGACTTGAAAGTTAAAACAATCATGATGTAAAATATTCTATTAACAGTGTCTCGATGTTCTCTATGTCAGACATGAACTTGGAGATAGTTTTTTACCTGATGAAGTTTTGCCATGTTCTGATTGATACTTGTTGAAACCTTTGGGGGATATGGCACCTGTCATCTGATGTGCTTTGAGGTGCAGCATGAATGCTATGGAAGCAGTATTTGATATATTGAGATCTAACATGTTTATCTCATCTATTTTTATGGCAATTACCTGGAATGTTACATTCTAGTACTTTTGAGCTTTGAACTTTTAGTTTCCAGGAATTCCATAATGAACAACTATCTTGTCATCTTGATTTGCTTCCTGCATTTGGAAACAGTATTAGATCATGTCATCTGATAAACTTCATCTGGTTCATGAGATCCTTTTATTTCAGTTTTATGTCCGTCTATATATATATATGTGTGTGTGTGTGTGTGTGTGTGTTATTGATTTGTTTGTTTTGGTGATTATGTAGCGGTATGAAAGATACAACTTGTTATTATGGATGCCATTTGGTTTTTTATATGCATGCTCTTAGGTTGTTGGTATGGTTATTGTCAATAAGTGCTTTATGTGACAAAAATTAGATTAGGGTTATATTTTGTATTTTTATTTGGATGTATTTAATGTTTTTATTTATGAAGATATCAATTTTTTTTGGAAGTCCATCTAATTCTTAACATTTGGTTTATAATTTCAGATTTTGTGCCAGATATCATATTGTTGGGGGATTGTTGCAGGCTTCTCAACAAGTATAATGAATTTTGGTGGGGGCATGACATTTTGATGGGACTTTAAAAGTAGTTTTTGAAATATATATATGTTAATTTAAAGATTGTCTATGGAGTTTTTGTATTCATCATGTGATACTGTTGAATTGATTAATACGATTAATCTATTATATTGCGAATTTTATATAAATGTAATTTTTTAGTTTTTTATTTCATTGAGTTGGTATATATATATATATATATATATATATATATATTTTATGATTAATTTAATTACAAAAAATAAGAAATATAATTGTGAAATAATACGATTTTTAAATTTTAAAAGATATTGACGGATATTGATGCTATAGTAACAATAATTACTGACACTAAAAATCAAATATATGCGATATACTGATACTGCAGTAACAAAATTTACTGACACTATAGTATCACTAAATACTGATGATATAGTGTCAATAATTTACTGACACTAAAATAGTGTGAGAGATTACTGATACCATAGTGTCAATAATTTTCTGATACTACAGTATTAACGTTTACTGACACTAAGAATCACTGACACTAGAAACTAGTGTCAGTGATTTCTGGCTGCGGCAACACTGACACATTTATATAGTGTCAGTAAAACCCTTTACTGACACTAATTTAGTATCAGTAAAAGCCTTTTTTCTTGTAGTGCTTCATGACTTTCACGGATGATAAGTCTAGATACAGATATGTCTATCTGATGAAACATAAGTTGGAAATATTTTACAAGTTCAAAATATTCTGAAACAAAGTAAAAAACAAACTAGTAAATTCATCAAGTGCCTTAGATCAAATCGAGACGGTGAATACATGAGTGAAGAATTCAGAAATTATTGAAGAGAGAATGAAATTCTTGCCCAATATAGCCCACCAGGAACACCTCAACACAATGGAGTATCAGAGCGTAGAAATCGTACTTTATTGGATATGGTGCGAATAATGATGAGCTATACAAATCTTCCTTCTTACCTTTGGGGTTACGTTTTAATTACTGTTGCCCACATACTTAATAGGGTTCCATCAAAAGCTGTTTCTACGACCCTCTATCAAATATTGTTCGGTAGAAATCCAAGTCTTAGATATTTAACGATTTGAGGTTGTCCTGCATACGTTAGAATTACGCAGCAGGATAAACTAGCACCCATAGGGTATAAATATATGTTCGTTGGATATCCTGAAAACTCTTTAGGATATCAATTCTATGATTCTGAGCAACGAAATGTATTTGTTGTTCGGTTTGCCACTTTTCTTGAAAAGGAATTTTTGAGAAATAATAGAAGTTGTAGAAAGATTAAACTTGATGAGTTTGATCCCAACAGTAAGGAACCTGAGATAGAATCAGAGATCCAATTAGGTGAAGTATTTACAACACAGGTTTTACGTAATTCGAATAGAATATCAAGGCCTCATGAAAGAGTATTTTTAACATATGATATGAGCCTTGATGTTCTCCTTTTGGAGGAAACAGATTCAACTACTTATAAAGAAGCGATATTGGATATCGATTCGGGAAAATGGCAGGAAGCCATGCAATTAGAAATGGATTCAAGGCATGACAATCAAGTTTGAGACTTAGTTGAATTTCCTGAAGGATTTAAACCTATTGGTTGTAAATGAGTTTACAAAAGGAAGCGAGGGCCCGATGGAAAGGTGGAAACCTTTAAGGCCCGACTGGTAGCGAAAAGTTACACTCAACGTCCTAGGATTGACTATGAGGAAATATTTTTCACTAGTAGCCATGATAAAACCCATTAGGATTATTTTAGCCATTGCTGCATATCACGATTATGAGATATGACAGATGGGTGTGAAAATCTCTTTCCTAAATGGATTATTTGAGGAGGATATCTATATGAAACAACCAGATGGTTTCGTATCCAGTGAAACTTCAAAATTGGTTTGTAAGCTCCAAAAGTCTATTTATGGAATTAAACAGGTATCCTGAAACTGGAATCGTAGTTTTGATGAGATAATTAGATTATCTGGATTCATCAAGAATGAGGAAGAACCATGTGTTTATAAGAAATTGAGTGTGGGCATGATAGTTTTCCTAGTCTTGTATGTAGATGACATCTTTATCATAGGAAATGATATATGATTTATGCAAAGTGTGAAAGCCTACCTTTGTAAGAACTTCTCCATGAAAGATATGGGTGAAGCTTCCTATATACTATGTATAAAGCTCTACCGGGATAGAGTTAGGAAGCTTATAGGATTGTCACAATTGACGTACATAGATAAGATGTTAGAAAAGTATGATTTTACCAACTGCAAGACAGTAAATGTACCTTTCCGATACGGCATACATCTTTTGAAGAAATGGCACCTCAGACTAAGGAAGAGAGAGTTAGGATGTCTAACTTTCCATATGCTTCTTGTATTGGAAGCATAATGTATGTTATGCTATATACTAGACCTGAAATCAGTTTTGACATCAGTGTGACCAGCCTATATCAATCTGATCCAGGTAATGATCATTGGACAGTCGTGAAACATATCCTAAAATATCTTAAGGGTACTAGAGATAAGTTTCTTATATATGGAGAAGATGAGTTACAAGTTAAGGGTTATACAGACTACGACTTTCAGGGTGATCCAGATGATAGAAAATCTACATCAGGATACATATTTACCCTTAACGGCGGTGCGGTAAGTTGACGATGTTCAAAGCAAGGCTCAACAAATATATCCACCATTGAGGCAGAATTTATAGCAGCTTTATAAGTTGCTAAAGAAGCTGTTTGGATTATAAATTTTATCACAGAACTTAGGACTGTGCCTAGTATTGCGGATTCGATCTCATTATACTGTGATAATAATGGAGCGATTGTACAAGCTAAGAAGCCGAGGGCGCATTCCAAGTCTAAGTACATGGAAAGGTAATACCACGTAATTTGAGAGATAATTGAACAAAAAGACATAGTGGTCTTGAAGGTTCAAGGACTAGACAATATAACAGATCCGCTTACAAAGGCCTTACCTCCTAAGTTATTCGATAAACATGTGGAGGAGATGAGACTGCGGTACCATCCAGATTGGCACTAAGCAATTGGGAGTTTGTTGAAGTTGGTGCTTGGAGTGCCAATCCGGATTGTACATTTTATTATTTATTAATAAAATAACTACATTTTCATTTCATAACTTATTAATGATACTGTCATTTTACGTATTAGATTGATATATAGATATGCTAAAAATGACATCGACCTTAGAATAGTCTTGTATTAATAGTGGACACTAGGTGGTCCGACATTGGGATAATATTTCTATTATAAACTATTCTAGTCATTGGTTTTGGAATTCGGTCGAATTCCTATAACCTAGAAGACTAGCACATGTCTTATATTGGAATTGGAGTTCTAATGGTTTACCTCGATGTACCATGGGTTTTGAAAATTCGTATAGACGTGTGGGTATTGTTGGACAATTATGACCCATAGCATCACTATTTGTACAGATCATGGTGTTGTTGTACAAATTAACTATGTGACAAAGGAGATGTTGGACAATTATGACCCATAGCGTCACTATTTATACAGATCATTGTGTTGTTGTACAAATTAACTATGTGACAAATGAGATTGCACTCTTATCATTTGTGATTAGAACACCTAGACGTATAAATGATGAGAGGTCCCTATGATTTGTTCCTGGACGGAGAATGATATGAGACAATATCAGTCCACGAAGGATAAATCATTAAATATCCCTAGTCAGAGTATTATCGAGATTGGACATCGATAAATACGTAAAAGACTAGTATTGCACTTGTGCGCGTTGAGAGGGCACAACGACATAGTTCTCATATATTTGGGTATAGGATACTTATGCAAGTGTAATAGGAGGTTGTGTTTTACCGATGGTACGGGAAACAGCTTCGCTCTGGATAGACCCCCTCGAAATTCCATTTGTAGTATGACTATTTGTCTATGGAAGTCCGAAATCAGGGTAGGTGTATTTGGTCCTAACTTGAGACTTGCACCGCTAATACTTACGACAATCAATATACTTTGGTTGCGGTCGTCCAGGGCTTTAACAGGTTCTGTGTACGCCAATACTGGGTATATTGAGAATCGTAGTGTGTTGGGTGTGATGTCAAGACGGAAATATCACTCCAGTCATATAGAGATGATGGTCACGTAGGATACATGACTGGTTCTCTTAAATGCTGCAGCTATCGGGATAAAATGACAATGTCAGGTTTATTCGATTATAGAGACTAGTCACCAGACATCCGACATGTGCTTCGTACGGGGCAGACACAATTCCAGCCCCAGGCCTAGCACGTGATCATCCGATACTGGACAGAAATATGTAATACTACGTATACTACGCCTGATATAGATCCTTTATTCCTGTAAGGATATTTCCGGAGAATTGGGTAGGCATTGCGCTTTGCTAGAAGCCAACCTTGTGTTGTAAATCGGTATAAAATGTAGTACGAGGTACTTACGTCTTCGGAAAGTCCGACGACCGAATTTACTGCCAATATATCCGGGAATCTCAGGGGTCGCTTCCCGAAGATTCACCGATGACGTATGACTCGCACTCTAAATTAATCTGGGATTAATTAGATGAGAGAGAAAATTAATCTGGGATTAATTGCGGAGATATTTTATCTGGGATAAAATATCATTAAAGAAAGAAAACGATTAATTTGGAATTAATCGGTTAAATTAATATATTTGATATATTAAACGAAATTGGATTTCGACGCGGAATTAAAATTAGATTTTAATTCGAGCAAACGAATTAATTTAGAATTAATTCGTTAGCGACGTGAATAGTGACTTCGTTAGGCGTAATCATTTCATCACGACACAACAGAAAATTCGTTAATTTGGAATTAGTGAACCCGAGCCCGGGATTATTTGCGAGTGCATTCGCATTTCGAATTCGAGTGGTTCACGCAAGTCAAATCAAGCGTCAGATCATTAGTCGCATCTAGCTTCACATCAAGCGTCAAATCATGTCACTTTGAGTGATGTGACCATTGCTTGATTGATGTGAATAGTAGATGGAGTTGTTGGAAAGCTTTTTTGAAGCTTGATTGGAATATATTGTTGTTTATTAGTTTCACTTTTGGAAAGCAAAGTTGGTATATGATTTGGAAATTCATTTTACCAAACAACAATTACACATTCAACACCATCTCTCATTCTCTCTTTCTCCCTCATCTCACGCCCAACAGTGGGCTGTTTCTTCTGGTTTTTCCGAGAATAAGGGAAGCTTGAGTGGTGATTTTTATGGCAAAAATCACAAGAGCTAGCACTCCAAGAGACATGCGAAGGTGATAGGGAAGTCCACCCATGAGCCGGGAATCGTTCGACAAATCTTGGAGCTTGACGAAGTTGATCCAAAAGGTCGAAACCAGTGAGCACTGGCAGTGAATTGCCGTGACTGTGAGGGAAGAAATTTGAAGTTTTTGTTGCCTCCGCATCGCTCAACCGAACGATGTGAATATTTTGCAACTTCGTTGATTTGAATTCGCACATATTTCATGTTTATTATTGATCTTGGGACCTTAATAGAAACTAACAATGGCATCTAGAGCAAGGTTTGAGCATGAAAAAGTTTAGGGCTTAAAATTTGGGTAAAATGTTTTCAAGCATGATTTGGTTGAATTGGATGATTGAGTATGCTTAAAACATGTTTAATTGATGATTGATTGGATCAATTTGAAGAAATTATGATTGGATCATTTTTTCCCCAAAATTTTATGTTGGCCGAGAGTTTGGTGCCTTAATTATCTTGGAATTTTTTGATTTTTTTTTCATTGGATGAATTGGAATCATTTAGGGATATTGATTTAATGTCAAATTGGATTTAATTTGATTGAATTCGAATCGGACATAAAATGCCCTATATTGCCGAGATTTAGAGAGCATGTTTGGGTTTGATTTTAATCAAAATGTGTTGGACATGTGATGATGAAAATGGCATGATTAATTAGGCTAATTCGTATTTTGGAAATATTGATTTGAGTGATTAATTATGTTAATACACTTTAGTTTAATTAAACATTAAATTTGGAATTTTTGTGTTTGGTTAAATGGACTTAAAATTGGATTTGGGCCTTTAAAGTTATTATTGGGCTTGGTTGTACCAAGTTGGGTTTAGGCCAAATGGATTGGATCCAATTGGGCCCAAAACCGCTTCCATAAAGCCCGAATGCGACTTAATGGACCTTTAAAGTTTAATTGGGCCTAATGGGCCAAAATTGATTTCTGGGCTTATGTGGTAAATCCCGGATTGGATTTTGGTTATTCGGTTTGACCCGAGTTGACCAAAAGTCCACGCCTTAAGAAATTAATTAAAAGCCCATTAGACTTTAATTGAATTGACGTTGGACATTAATCGGGCTTTGAGACCCGTAGCGATTAAATTTGGAATTTAAGTCGTAAAGGTTCGTAATTAAAGTGTAGTATTTAAATTGGATTTAATAATGTAGTTTAATTTAATTCGAGAATTCATACTTTTAGTACTTATTCGCAAAAACGAGTTTGACTCGAACAAAATCAAATTGTTGTTTGAACATTGGATGATCACTAATTATCAGATTAATTAATTTGATTAGATTGATTGATAACATGCTTGTGTGAATACATCGTTGCGATGCATGAATAATGTATATCAGATGGATATTAGATGGGTGGGGCAATTTTGGAAGTTGTAATAAATTTGATTTATTAATTGGACCTGCGTGTCCAGCCTTATTACCTCCTTATTCTTTGTATTCTCTTCTCACCTATTCCCCCCAATGTAAATGAGGTTTCTTTAGAAGTGTAGTGTAACGGGTAGAAGAAATATTTGTGCTAGCGGGAGAGAGAAAAAGAGAGATTTGATCTAGGATCATTTTGTAAAGTATCCATCTGCATATCATTATTATTTTTTATATGCGCTTTATTATGTGTTTAGAATGCATGTTTAAGGGTGTATGATGATGAGACCTTAACAAAGATAATAAATTGGTTGCCAATTTGCACTCGAAAAACCCTTGCAAAATATTAAGCGTCTTTCCTTCCATTGAGTGATTCTCACTCAAGATCCGAGACTGGCATTGGCTTGTTGGCCAAAGTCAAGGCCTTTGTCTGTCGATGATGTGTTTGAATCACGAAGGCTTTGTTCCATATCAGTGTCTTGTCCAAGTTGTGGTTTGTTGGCCAAATTCAAGACCACTTCTTGTCCATCGACATTGATTACGAAGCTTTCCATGGTCAATGGGTGACTGGGATCGCTAAGTTTGTTGTGCCAAAGCCAAGGCTTAGTTGATTCAGAGGAAAAAGGTTAGGCAATACATTGGATGTATTGGCATATATAAGATATATGTTTCGGACTTGGACGTCCCCCTACCGGATCTAAGAATTAGATTGGATCCAATCGATCTTAGAGATTTACCTAGTTAATTATCATACAATTTGTTGGCCAAAGTCAAGATTGTGTGATATTTAACGGGATCCTAGCCCACTAAGAAACAAAGTTTCCCGACTACTCGACAAAGGGTTGGAGGCTCGCCGAAAAATAGTGGGAGACAAGAATTGAATTTGCAATATTCTTTTAATTACTTGCCATACGCGCTCAAAACAAATATCATTCGTCATATAAATTAAATGTTAGTTGGACTAATATTTAAATCGTTGTTTTAATAAATAGTTGGACTATTTTCAAACAATTCATTTATAGTTGATTTTATAATTGGATTATAGTAATCAATATAATTGATTTTATTCTATTAAAGTATAATTGATTATATAGTTGGACTATATAATCATTATATTAAATAGTACCGAAATCGTTGATTAAATAGTTGGACTATTAAAATCAAAATAAAATTGAAAGATTGACGTTTAATACATAATCCTAGGGAAAATGTATTTAAATGGTTTAATTTTCAAATTGGGAATAAAATTTCAGGATGGTCCTGGAAAATAATAAATTATTTTATTTGATAAAATAATATATTAAGCCTAAGTCCGGAGTTAAGCAAACAGTAGAGCATAATCTTTGGAAGATTGTGCAATGATAACTTTAGTGCTTAATCCATTAAGCTTGTCGCAGTAGACTTCTTAATTTCTGAATCAGAACTAAGGATTAGATCCTTAAAGTATGATGATGAAATTGAAGGATCTTCATAAATCTATCTTTAGATTTTAGAAGTACTAAATTGCAATAAATAACTCTTGGAGAGTTAATGACTATTCTCAAGGAGACAAAGTCAAAGTTTACAATTAGGCAAGTAGCGCAAGGCGTACCTTACTTTGATATTCTAGAAACCCGAGGCTTGGCCAAAGGCTACTAGAATGTCAAAAATGGCAAAGGCAATATCATTATAATCTTCTAGGAAGAAAAATGACATATCCCAAAATGTCTGCCTAAATTGTGGCAAACGGGATCGCAGAAGCGTGACTGCCATTTGAACAAAGCAGACATGAAGGAATTGAAGACGAGCAAGGCTCTGACTTCAAATATGGTTGTCATAAATATGTTCATGACTAGTATTTAAATTGGATTTTAATACTTAGTATGATACATAAAAAATATATATATATTGATGTTCAGAATCTGTTTTGAACAGGATACTGACTTCAATCGAGATTAATCTGCGATTTGGAAACGGGGCGAAAGTCGCTGTTTCAACCGTAGATACCTAAGTTTATGAACTACCCTCGGGTGTGTACCTAAATTTGGAAACTGTTATAATTTAACTAGTTTGACTAGAAACATTATCTCTATATCAGTGATTAACCCGCTGCGGGTGAACCTTTATATTCTAGAACACTAAAGTGTTTTATTATATAAAGATGATATTGAGATAAACACATAAGATGTGAATAACATAATTTATATTTTGAATGTAAATAAATCTCAAATATATAACATAACAAATAAATAGCTCAAACTGATTTGATTAGATGAAACTTAATTGTGGCATTGTTGTCTGGGACACAATCAAACAAGACTCGTATATCCACACTTTCGAAGAGTGGGTACTCGGACTGATTTGATTCCATTCAAATAAAGTCTACGAATCTAGTTTATTGGGCAAAGTGCCTAAAACACCTTTACTTGGTAAAAGTGTAAAAGCCACCTATCTGTTAGCCCTAGTTCATAGTGAAACAAGTGGGCCCATGTCTAGCTGGGCTAGATGTGGATATGAATATTTCGTGACCTTACGGATGTAGCATCGCGTTATGGTTATGTTTTTTTTTGAAACACAAATCGGAAAATTTTAAGTTTCGACACGAAATAGACAAACAGATCGGCTAAAGTATTAGACCGTCACGGTAAGACCGTAATGGAAAATACTTAAGTAATAGGTTTCTAATATACTTGAAAGAGTAAATTATTCTTTCAAATGAGGACTCCTCCCAGAACACGTCAGTTTGACGGCGTGTCTGAACTGAGTAACCGAATTTTGCTGGACATCATAAGGTTAATCATGAGTCGCTCTGAGCTACTATTTCCTTCAACGGATAAGCTTTAAACAGTGCAAGAACTTATTTAGAATAAGGTTCCATAAAAATCTATTAGACATAATTCATATTAGATATGAACGGGAAAGAAACCGAGTTTCTCATTCCTGATAATTTGGGTATGCTAGACATATGTTTGGATGATACAAAACTAGAACCCAAATTGGATAAGTGCCAATTGTAGGTTATCAAAGGGATACCAAAAGTATTGTACTTATACAACTCACGAGAGAACAATTAGATTATTGCTCACCATGCGGTTTTCCTAAGAGGAATACCGATATGCAGTGGTAAGTGGGAGCATAGTAAAACTCGATGAAAATCGGAGTAATACTGTTCAAGGCACCAAATCCTAATGGAACATAAATAGTTCATCAAGGATGAAACTATTACCATTAATCTTCATATACACAAGAACCGCGTATGTCGGAGAGAGTCAGAAAACAACCTGGGGTATGGGGTTCTGATCTCACCTCATAAAGATGTCAATCTTATTGAGGTATAACAACTGACTACGTACGAGGAAGTGATACAAGGTATTGACTCCCTATTATGGCAAAGTGCCATGACATCCGAAATGGATTCCATGTATATCAACTATGTTTGGAGACTAGTTGATGTACTGCAAGGCATTGTGCCTACTGGTACTGTATAAGTCTTCAAGGAAGACATACATGGATGGCAACATACCAACGTGTAAAGCTAGGGTTTTAGTGGAAATGTATCGTTATCAACATTGTGTTGATTTCAATTCAGCCTTTTACCTGTTGCCACAGTAAATCCATTTGGATAATGCTTGCTAATGTTGTATGTTTCATTTATGAAATATGACAGCTTTATGGGAAAATTGATTTCCTGAAAAGGAAACCTTTTGGAAAACATAACATCATGTCGGTTTTGTCGTACAAAACTAGCAAACAAGGTTTACAGGTTATTCGATCCATGCTTGGATTGAAGCAAGCATTAGGTTCTTGGAATTATCATTTTGATTTAATCATAATGTGGTATGATTTAATTCAAAACAAATTATTCTTGTCTATATAAGAGGGTTAGTTGGAGCTCTCTGACAGTGGATGTCCTATAAAATAATGATAATACGTCATTTCTTGGAAATGATATTCCCATAAAATAACAATCGGTGAAAGCTTGGCTATCGATAAACTCTCCGAGAAATCGTACATTGAAAAATGTACGCGACCTGGTGTCTCATACGTTTTGAGCATATGGATTCACAAACAGGCCAATCCGAGTGATAGTCACTGGATTGATGTTAAGAACATCCGTTAGTATCTTAGAGAACTAGGGATGCTATCTTAGTCTATGGAGAAGGAGAACTTGAAGTGACTGGGATCACTGTAGCAAGTTTCCTAAACCGATAAGACGACTAAAAGTCGCAAACGGTACTATATAGTTTGAATAACGGAACAGTGAGCTGGAATTCTTCCAAGCAAGATATTGTTGCCGAATAAACAACAAATGCGGGTTATTACTGCAGCTGAGGCGGCAATAGAAGCCTTCTGGGTCGATAATAAATCTAATTAGATTAGATATAGTTCTGTTAGCAACTGAGCTAGGCGTCAGCACAGGCTAAAGAATTAGATGGTCTCATCAACGATCAAGATATATACTTCGATATTCATCTGATTCGTTCGGATCATACATCATGGCGATGTGATGATCGAATAAATCGCATCAGGTGATAATCATGCAAATCCGCTGACGAAAGCCTTTTCTCAGCAAATTGAGCCAACCGTACATAGTTCGGTTGTCAGACACTCGAGTGACTGGCTATAGGCCAAGTGGGAGATTGTTGGACAATTATGACCCATAACGTCACTATTTGTACAGATCATTGTGTTATTGTACAAATTAACTATCTGACAAAGGAGATTGCACTCTTATAATTTGTGATTAGATCACCTAGATGTATAAATGATGAGAGGTCCCTATGATTTGTTCCTGGATGGAGAATGATATGAGACAGTATCAGTCCACGAAGGATAAATCATTAAATATCCATAGTCAGAGTATTATCGAGATTGGACATCGATAAATACATAAAAGACTAGTATTGCACTTGTGCGCGTTGTGAGGCCACAACGACATAGTTCTCATATATTTGGGTATATGATACTCATGCAAGTGTAATAGGAGGTTGTGTTTTACCTATGGTACGGGAAACAGCTTCGCTCTGGATAGACCCCCTCGGAATTCCATTGGTAGTATGACTATGTGTCTATGGAAGTCTGAAATCAGGGTAGGTGTATTTGTCTTAACCTGAGACTTGCACCGCTAATACTTGCGACAATCAATATACTTTGGTTGCGGTCGTCCAGGGCTTTAACAGGTTCTGTGTATGCCAATACTGGGTATATTGAGAATCGTAGTGTGTTGGGTGTGATGTCAAGACGGAAGTATCACTCCAGTTATATGGAGATGATGGTCACATAGGATATGGGGCTGGTTCTCTTAAATGCTGTAGCTATCGGGATAAAATGACAAGGTCAGGTTTATCCGATTATAGAGACTAGTCACCAGACATCCGACATGTGCTTCGTACGGGGCAGACACAATTCCAGCCCCAGGCCTAGCACGTGATCATCTGATACTGGACAGAAATACACAATACTACGTATACTACGCCTGATATAGATCCTTTATTCCTGTAAGGATATTTCCGGAGAATTGAGTGGGCATGGCACTTTGCTAGAAGCTAAACTTATCTTGTAAATCGATATAAACGTAGTACGAGGTACTTACGACCCGAAGATTCACCGATGACGTATGACTCGCACTCTAAATTAATCAAGGATTAATTAGATGAGAGAGAAAATTAATCTGGGATTAATTACAGAGATATTTTATCTAGGATAACATATCATTAAAGAGAGAAAACGATTAATTTGGAATTAATTGGTTAAATTAATATATTTGATATATTAAACGAAATTGGATTTCGACGCGGAATTAAAATTAGATTTTAATTCGAGCGAACGAATTAATTTAGAATTAATTCGTTAGCGACGTGAATAGTGACTTCGTTAGGCGTAATCATTTAATCACGACGCAACAGAAAATTCATTAATTTGGAATTAGCGAACCCGAGACCAGGATTATTATTCGCATTTCGAATTCGAGTGTGGCACATAAGTCAAATCAAGCGTCAAATCGCTAGTCGCATCTAGCATCACATCAAGCGTCAAAATCATTCACTTTGAGTGATGTGACCATTGATTGATTGGTGTGAATAGTAGATGGAGTTGTTGGAAAGCTTTTTTGAAAGCTTGATTGGAATATATTGTTGTTTATTACTTTGACTTTTGGAAGCAGTTGTATATGATTGGAAATTCATTTTACCAAACAACAATTACACTTCAACACCATCATCTCATTCTCCTTTCTCCCTCACTCACGCCCAAACAGCTGGTTGTTTCTTCTGGTTTTTCCGAGAAAATTTGAGAGGTCGAGAAGGGAAGCTTGAGTGGTGATTTTTATGGCAAAAATCCCAAGAGCTAGCACTCCGAGAGACATGCGAAGGTGATAGGGAAGTCCACCAATGAGTCGGGAATCGTTCGACGAAGCTTGGAGCTTGACGAAGTTGATCCAAAAGGATGAAACTAGTGAGCATTGGCAGTGAAATGCCATGACTGTGAGGGAAGAAATTTGAAGTTTTTATTTCCTCCGCTTCGCTCAACCGATTGATGTGAGTATTCCGAAACTTCGTTGATTTGTATTCGCACATATTTCATGCTTATAATTGATCTTGGGACCTTAATAGAAACCAATAGGAGATTACTCTCTTATCATTTGTGATTAGATCACCTAGATGTATAAATGATAGGAGGTCCCTATGATTTGTTCATGGATTGAGAATGATATGAGACAATATCAGTCCACGAAGGATAAATCATTAAATATCCCTAGTCAGAGTATTATCGAGATTGGACATCGATAAATACATAAAAGACTAGCTAGTATTACACTTGTGCGCGTTGTGAGGGCATAACGACATAGTTCTCATATATTTTGGGTATAGGATACTTTTGTGCAATGTAATAGGAGGTTGTGTTTTACCGATGGTACGGGAAACACTTCGCTCTGGATAGACCCCTTCAGAATTCCATTGGTAGTATGACTATGTGTCTATGGAAGTCTGAAATCATGGTAGGTGTATTTGGTCTTAACCTGAGACTTGCAACGCGCTAATACTTGCGACAATCAATATACTTTGGTTGCGGTCGTCCATGGCTTTAACAGGTTCTGTTGTACGGCAATGCTGGGTATATTGAGAATCGTAATGTGTTGGGTGTGATGTCAGACGGAAGTGTCACTCCAGTCATATGGAGATGATGGTCACGTAGGATACGGTACTAGTACTCTTAAGTACTGTGCAGTCATCGGGATAAAATGACAAGGTCATGTTTATACTGATTATAGAGACTAGTCACCAGACATCCGACATGTGCTTCGTATGGGGTAGACACAATTCTAGCCCCAGGCCTAGCACGTGATCATCCGATACTGGATCGACATGCACAATACTACGTATACTACGTTAGATATAGATCCTTTATTCCTGTAAGGATATTTCTGGAGAATTGGGTAGGCATGGCGCTTTGCTAGAAGCCAACCTTATCTTGTAAATCGGTAAAACGTAGTACTAAGTTCTTACGTGTTCAGATGGTCCGACGACCGAATTTACTGCCAACATATCCGGGGATCTCATGGGTCGCTTCCCGAAGATTCACCGACGACATATGACTCGCACTCTAAAATAATCTGGGATTAATTAGAAAAGAGAGAAAATTAATCTGAGATTAATTGCAGAGATATTTTATCTGGGATAAAATATCAATTAAATAGAGATAACGATTAATTTGGAATTAATCAATAAATTAATATATTCGATATATTAAACGAAATTGGATTTCGACGCGGAATTAAAATTAGATTTTAATTCGGGCGAACGAATTAATTTAGAATAATTCGTTAGCGACGTGAATAGTGACTTCGCTAGGCGTAATCATTTAATTACGACGCAACAGAAAATTTTTTAATTTGGAATTAGCGAACCTGAGCTCGGGATTATTTGCGAGCACATTCGCATTTCGAATTCGAGTGCGGCACGCAAGTCAAATGAAGCGTCAAATCGCTAGTCGCTTCTAGCGTCACATCATTCGTCAATCAAGTGATGGATCGGGAGTAATTAAAGTGTATAAGATACACTTTCCATCTACCAAACAAATCTCTCTCTCCTCTCTTTCTTTTTCCTCTCCACACGCCAAAAGGGCTGAAAAAACCTTATAGTTTGCTGTTAAAACCGAGAGCCAAATGGAAGCAAAGAGTCGCGATTTTGTGGCAAAATCGGGAGTTCTAGCACACTACGAAGTCATGCGAAGGTGATAGGGAAGTCCACCAATGAGCCGGGAATTATTTGACGGAGCTTGGAGCTTCAAGGAAGACCTCAAATGACCGAGAATGGAAGGCTGTGACAGTGCACTACCCTGACCTTCCATGAACAGAAACTGAATTTTTGTTCGTCGTAGCGTCGCTCAACCGATCGATGTGAGTATTCTGCAACTTCGTTGATTTGTATTCACACTTATTTCATGATTGTTTATGATCTTGGGACCTTAGCAAACGCCAACAGGTATTGGTTGGACCGAATACTGAATGACTCACATGCGATTCCTAAAAATTTGAAGTACACACCACCGTAAAAAGGAATCTCCTCGAGTCGAGTAGCATATGTAATCCTTTGATTATATGATAGCATTGATTTTGTGTGAGATCCTCCACACTTTGATACCATGTATTTCAGAAACCTTTCATGGTCTGGCCTCTAGATGTTTGTTAGGTGTGGACCGATGCAATTAGTAATCAAGTTCGTTATGAGAGATTTGATCTAGGATCAATGTGTAAAGTATCCATCTGCATATCATTATTATTTTTTATATGCGCTTTATTATGTGTTTAGAATGCATGTTTAAGGGTGTATGATGATGAGACCTTAACAAAGATAATAAATTGGTTGCCAATTTACACTCGAAAAACCCTCGCAAAATATTAAGCGTATTTCCTTCCATTGAGTGATTCTTACTCAAGATCTGAGACTGGCATTGGCTTGTTGGCCAAAGTCAAGGCCTTTGTCCGTCAAGGATGTGTTTGAATCACGAAGTCTTTGTTCCATATTGGTGTCTTGTCCAAGTTGTGGTTTGTTGGCCAAAGTCAAGACCACTTCTTGTCCATCGACATTGATTACGAAGCTTTCCATGGTCAATGGGTTGCGCTTAACTGGGATCACTAAGTTTGTTGTGCCAAAGCCAAGGCTTAGTTGATTCAGAGGAAAAATGTTAGGTAATACATTGGATGTATTGGCATATATAAGAATATGTTTCGGACTTGGATGTCCCCCTACCGGATCTAGGAATTGGATTGGATCCAATCGATCTTAGAGATCTACCTAGTTAATTATCATACAATTTGTTGGCCAAAGTCAAGATTGTGTGATATTTAACGGGATCCTAGCCCACTAGGAAACACGGTTTCCCGAGTACTCGACAGAGGGTTAGAGGCTCGCCGAAAAATAGTGGGAGGCAAGAATTGAATTTACAATATTCGTTAATTACTTTCCATACGCACTCATTCAGAAATATCATTCGTCAAATAAATTGAATGTTAGTTGGACTAATATTTAAACGTTGTTTTAATTAACAGTTCTACTGTATTCAAACCATTCATTTATAGTTGATTTTATAATTGGATTATAGTAATCAATATAATTGATTTTAATCTATTAAATTATAGTTGATTAAATAGTTGGACTATTGTAATCATTATAATGAATAGTACCAAAATCGTTGTTTTAATAGTTGGACTATTAGAATCAAGAATTAATTGAAAGATTGACATTTAATACATAATTATAGGGAAAATGTGTTTAAATGCTTTAATTTTAAAATTGGGAATAAAATTTCAGGATGGTCCTGGAAAATAATAAGTTATTTTATTTGATAAAATAACATATTATGCCTAAGCCCGGAGTTAAGCAAATAGTAGAGCATAATCTTTGGAAGATTTATGTGATGATAACTTTAGTGCTTAATCCATTAAGCTTGTCGCAGTAGACTCATTAATTTCTGAATCAGAACTAAGGATTAGATCCTTAAAGTATGATAATGAAATTGAAGGATCTTCATAAATCTATATTTAGATTTTAGAAGCACTAAAATTGCAATAAATAATTCTTGGAGAATTAATGACTATTCTCAAGGAGATAAAGTCAAAGTTTGCAATTAGGGAAGTAGCGCAAGGCGCACCTTACTTCGATATTCTAGAAGGCCAAGGCTTGGCCAAAAGGCTTCTGGAGTGTTGAAAAAGGAAAAGGCAAAATCATTATAATCTTCTAGGAAGATAAAGGACATATCCCAAAGTGTATGTCTAAATTGTGGCAAACGGGATCGCAGAAGCGTGACTGCCGTTTGAACAATGTCGTTTGAACAATGCAGACATGAAGGAATTGAAGACGAGCAAGGCTCTGACTTCAAATATGTTTGTCATAATTATGTTCACTACTAGTATTAAAATTGGATTTTAAATACTTATTGTGGTACATAAATATATATATTGATGTTCAGAATTTGCTATGAGTAGGATACTGACTTCAGTTGAGATTTATCTGCGAATTGAAAACGAGACGAAAGTCGTTGTTTTAACCGCAGAAACCTAAAATTTAGGAACTACCCTCGGGTGTGCACCTAAATTTGGGAACTTTTATAATGTAACTAGTTTGACTAGATACATTATCTTTATATCATTGTTTAACCCGCTGCGGGTGAACCTTTATATTCTAGAACACTAAAGTGTTTTATTATATAAAGATGATATTGAGATAAACACATTAGATGTGAATAACATTATTTATATTTTGAATATAAATAAATCTCAAATATACAACATGACAAACAAATAGCTCAACTGATTTGATCAGATGAAACTTAATTGTGGCATTGTTGTCTGGGACACAATCAAACAAGACTCGTATATCCGCACTTTTGAAGTGTGGGTACTAGGACTAATTTGATTCTATCCAAATAAAGTCTACGAATCTAGTTTATTGGGCAAAGTGCCTAAAACACTATTTACTTGGTAAAAGTGCAAATGCCACAGATCTGTTAGCCCTAGTTCATAGTGAAGCAAGTGGGCCCATGTCTAGCTAGGCTAGAGGTGGATATGAATATTTCGTGGCCTTTACGGATGTGGCATCGCGTTATGGTTATGTATTTCTTTAGAAACACAAATTGGAAACTTTTAAAGTTTCGACACGACATAGACAAACAGATCGGCTAAAGTATTAAACCGTCACGGTTAGACCGTAATGGAAAATATTTAAGCAATAAGTTTCTTATATACTTGAAAGAGTATAGTATTCTTTCAAATGAGGACTCCTCCCGGAACACGTTAGTTTGACGGTGTGTGTCCGAACTGAGTAATCGAATTATGTTGGACATGATAAGGCTAATCGTGAGTCGCTCTGAGCTACCATTTCCTTCAACGGATACGCATTAAACAGTGCAAGAACTTATTTTGAATAAGGTTCCATAAAAATCTGTTTGGCAGATATCATATTAGATATGAACATGAAAGAAACCGTGTTTCTCATTCCTGATAATTTGGGTATGCTAGGCATACGTTTGGATGATACAAAACTAAAACCCAAATAGGATAAGTGCCAATTGTAGGTTATCCTAGGGATACATAAGTATAATACATATATAACTCACGAGAGAACAATTAGATTGTTGCTCACCATGCGGTTTTCCTAAGAGGAATACTGATATGCAGTGGTAAGTGGGAGGATAGTAAAACTCGATGAAAATCGGAGTGATACTGTTCAAGGCACCGATTCCTAATGGAACATAAATAGTTCATCAAGGATGAAACTATACCATTAATATTCGAATACACAAGAACCGCGTATGTTGGAGAGAGTCAAAAAACAACATGAGGTATGGGTTTCTGATCTCACCTCATAAAGATGTCTATCTTTTTTAGGTATACCAACTGACTACGTATAAAGAAGTGATACGAGGTATCGACTCCCTAATTATGACAAAGTCCATGAGTCCAAAATGGATTCCATGTATATCAACTATGTTTAGATACTAGTTGTTGTACCGCAAGGCATTGTGCCTATTGGTACTTTATAAGTCTTCAAGGAAGACATACATGGATGGCAACATACCAATGTATAAAGCTAGGCTTTTAACGGAAAGGTATTGTTATCAACATTGTGTCAATTACGATTCAACCTTTTACCTGTTGCCACGATAAATCCATTTGGATAATGCTTGCTAATGGTGCATGTTTCATTTGTGAAATATGACAGTTGAACGGGAAAATCGCTTTCCTGAAAATGAAACCTTTCGGAGGATGTTTACAACATCTTGTCGATTTTATCGTACCAAAACTAGCAAATAAGGTTTGCAGGTTATTCGATCCATGTTTGGATTGAAGCAAGCATTAGGTTCTTGGAATTATCGTTTTGATGTAATCATAATGGAGTATGATTAAATTCAAAACGAAAAGATTCTTGTGTATATAAGAGGGTTAGTGGGAGCGCACTGACAGTGGCTGTCCTATGAAATAATGATAATACCTCATTTCTTGGAAATGATATTCCCATATGATCTATCAATGAAATCTTGGCTTTCATAAATACTCTCCGAGAAATCGTACATTGAAAAATGTACGTGACCTGGTATCTCATACGCTTTGAGCATATGGATTCACAATCAGGAAAATCCAAGTGATAAGTCACTGGATTGATGTTAAGAACACCCGTTAGTATCTTAGAGAACTAAGGATGCTGTCTTAAACTATGGAGATGGAGAACTTGAAGTGACTGGGATCACTGTAGCAAGTTTCCTAACCGATAAAGATGACTAAAAGTCATAAAGGGTACTACAAAGTTTGAATAACTGAACAGTGAGCTGGAAATCTTCCAAGAAAGATACTATTACCGAATAAACAACAAATGCGGGTTAATTACTGCAGCTGAGGCGGCAATAGAAGCCATTTTGGTCGATAACATATCTAATTAGATTAGATATAATTCTGTTAGCAGTTGAGCTAGGCGTCAACACAGGCTAAAGAATTAATGGTCTCATCAACGATCCAGATATATACTTCGATATTCATCTGATTCATTCGGATCATACATCGTGGTGATGTGATGATCGAATAAATCGCATCAGATGATAGTCATGTAAATCCGCTGACGAAAGCCTTTTCTCAGCAGTTTGAGCCAACCGTACATAATTCGGGTGTAAGACACTCGAGTGACTGGCTATAGGCCAAGTGGGAGATTGTTGGACAATTATGACCCATAGCGTCACTATTTGTACAGATCATGGTGTTGTTGTAAAAATTAACTATGTGACAAAAGAGATTGCTCTCTTATCATTTGTGATTAGATCACCTAGATGTATAAATGATAGGAGGTCCCTATGATTTGTTCTTGGATTAAGAATGATATGAGACAGTATCAGTCCACGAAGGATAAATCATTAAATATCCCTAGTCAGAGTATTATCGAGATTGGACATCGATAAATACGTAAAAGACTAGAATTACACTTGTGCGCGTTGTGAGGGCATAACAACATAGTTCTCATATATTTGGGTATAGGATACTCATGCAAGTGTAATAGGAGGTTGTGTTTTACCGATGGTATGGGAAACAACTTCGCTCTGGATAGACCCCATCGGAATTCCATTGGTAGTATGACTATGTGTCTATGGAAATTCGAAATCAGGGTAGGTGTATTTGGTCTTAACCTGAGACTTGCACCGCTAATACTTGCGACAATCAATATACTTTGGTTGCGATCGTCCAGGGCCTTAACAGGTTCTGTGTACGCCAATACTGGGTATATTGAGAATCGTAGTGTGTTGGGTGTGATGTCAAGACGGAAGTATCACTCCAGTCATATGGAGATGATGGTCACGTATGATACGGGACTGGTTCTCTTAAATGTTGTAGCTATCGGGATAAAATGACAAGGTAAGGTTTATCCGATTATAGAGACTAGTCACCAGACATCCGACATGTGCTTCGTACGGGGCAGACACAATTCCAGCCCCAGGCCTAGCACGTGATCACTACGTATACTACGCCTGATATAGATCCTTTATTCCTGTAAGGATATTTCCGGAGAATTGGGTAGGCATGGCGCTTTGCTAGAAGCCAACCTTGTCTTGTAAATCGGTATAAAGGTAGTACGAGGTACTTACGTGTTCGGATAGTCCGACGACCGAATTTACTGCCAACATATCCTGGGATCTCATGGGTCGCTTCCCGAAGATTCACCGATGACGTATGACCTGCATTCTAAATTAATCTGGGATTAATTAGATGAGAGAGAAAATTAATCTGGGATTAATTACGGAGATATTTTATCGGTGATAAAATGTCATTAAATAGAGAAAATGATTAATTTGGAATTAATCGATTAAATTAATATATTTGATATATTAAACGAAAATGGATTTCGACGCGGAATTAAAATTAGATTTTAATTCGGGCGAACGAATTAATTAGAATTAATTCTTTAGCGACGTGAATAGTGACTTCACTAGGCGTAATCATTTAATCACGACACAACAGAAAATTCGTTAATTTGGAATTAGCGAACCCGAGCCCGGGATTATTTGCGAGCGCATTCGCATTTCGATTTCGAGTGCGGCACTCAAGTCAAATCAATCGTCAAATCGCTAGTCGCATCTAGCATCACATCAAGCGTCAAATCATGTCACTTTGAGTGATGTGACCATTGTTTGATTGATGTGAATAGTAGATGGAGTTGTTGGAAAGCTTTTTTGAAAGCTTGATTGGAATATATTGTTGTTTATTACTTTGACTTTTGGAAAGTAAAGTTGGTATATGATTTGGAAATTCATTTTACCAAACAACAATTACACACTCAACACCATCTCTCATTCTCTCTTCCTCCCTCATCTCACGCCCAACAGTGGGCTGTTTCTTCTGGTTTTGCCGAGAAGAAGAAAAGCTTGAGTGGTGTTTTTATAGCAAAAATCACAAGAGCTAGCACTCCGAGAGACATGCGAAGGTGATATGGAAGTCCACCAATGAGCCGAGAATCGTTCGACGAAGCTTGGAGCTTGACGAAGTTGATCCAAAAGGCCGAAACCAGTGAGCTCTGGCAGTGAATTGCTGTGACTGTGAGGGAAGAAATTTGAAGTTTTTGTTGCCTCTGCGTCACTCAACCGATCGATGTGAGTATTCCACAACTTCGTTGATTTGTATTCGCACATATTTCATGCTTGTTATTGATCTTGGGACCTTAATAGAAACCAATAGGAGATTGCTCTCTTATCATTTGTGATTAGATCACCTAGATGTATAAATGATAGGAGGTCCCTATGATTTGTTCATGGATTGAGAATGATATGAGACAATATCAGTCCACGAAGGATAAATCATTAAATATCCCTAGTCAGAGTATTATCGAGATTGGACATCGATAAATACATAAAAGACTAGTATTACACTTGTGCGCGTTGTGAGGGCATAACGACATAGTTCTCATATATTTGGGTATAGGATACTTATGCAAGTGTAATAGGAGGTTGTGTTTTACCGATGGTACGGGAAACAGCTTCGCTCTGGATAGCAAGGTTTAGGAAGGTTTTAATTAAGCAAAGAAAAAGCTTGAGAAAGCTAAGTATAAGCAAATTCTTAGAGAAATTAGCCTAAGTTAGAGAAGTGTTTAGAGAAGCTTGTGAGGTCTCTACAACATTTCATTTAGGAGAAATCAATATTGGATCTTGGATTGAAGCTTGCTAACATTGGAATCAAGATTGGATCTTGGAGTGAAGCTTGCAAACCTTTGAGGTTTTCCTACCATTTCAATAAGAGAAGGAAATTGGATCTTTGCATCAAATTTGCTAGGTAAGTTTGGATTTCTCAAGTTATTTTCTTTTATGTATTGGATGCATGATCACATAACCTAATATTGAAATAAAGCTAATTAATTGTGTTAGGATGCTTTGGAAGTATCAACACAATATGCTTGTAATTGGGTCAAAATATTTATGTTAGACATAAACATAAAATTAGAGTTTGGAACTCTAGATTAAATCTTAGAGCTATGAATACCATTCTAGAATCACATGACTGTTGGACAATTATGACCCATAGCGTCACTATTTGTACAGATCACGGTGTTGTTGTACAAATTAACTATGTGACAAAGGAGATTACACTCTTATCATTTGTGATTAGATCACCTAGATATATAAATGATAGGAGGGGTCCCTGTGATTTGTTCCTGGATTGAGAATGATATGAAACAGTATCAATCCATGAAGGATAAATCATTAAATATCCCTAGTCAGAGCATTATCGAGATTGGACATCGATGAATGCGTAAAAGACTAGTATTACACTTGTGCGCGTTGTGAGGACACAACGGCATAGTTCTCATATATTTGGGTATAGGATACTCACGCAAGTGTAATGGGAGGTTATATTTCACCGATGGTAAGGGAAACAGCTTCGCTCTGGATAAGACCCCCTCGAAATTCCATTGGTAGTATGACTATGTGTCTATGGAAGTCCGAAATCAGGGTAGGTGTATTTGGTCTTAACCTGAGACTTGCACCGTTAATACTTGCGACAATCAATATACTTTGGTTACGGTCGTCCAGGGCTTTAACAGGCTCTGTGTACGCCAATGCTGGGTATATTGAGAATCGTAGTGTGTTGGGTGTGATATGAAGACGGAAGTGTCACTCCAGTCATATGGAGTTGATGATCACGCAGAGATACAGAACTGGTTCTCTATATAAGGTTGCAACCATCGGGATAATATGACTTGGTCATGATTATCCGATAATAAAGAGACTGGTTGCTCGTTATCCAATATATGCTTCGTACGGGGCAGACACTATACCAGCCCCAGGCCTCGCATGTGATCATCCGATACGGGACAGAAATATGCAATACTACGTATACTACGCCTGATATAGATCCTTTATTCCTGTAAGGATATTTTCGGAGAATTGGGTAGGCATGGCGCTTTCCTAGAGGCCAACCTTGTCTTGTAAATCGATATAAACAAAGTACGAGGTACTTACGTGTTCGGATAGTCCGACGACCGAATTTACTGCCAACATATCCGGTGATATCATGGGTCGCTTCCCAAAGATTCACCGATGATGTATGACTCGCACTCTAAATTAATCTGGGATTAATTAGAAGAGAGAGAAAATTAATCTGGGATTAATTGCGGAGATATTTTATCTGGGATAAAATATCATTTAAGAGGAGATAACGATTAATTTGGAATTAATCGATAAATTAATATATTTGATATATTAAATGAAATTGGATTTCGATGCGGAATTAAAATTAGATTTTAATTCGGGCGAACGAGTTAATTTAGAATTAATTCGTTAGCGACGTGAATAGTGATTTCGCTAGGCGTAATCATTTAATTACGTCGCAACGGAAAATTCGTTAATTTGGAATTAGCGAACCCAAGCCCGAGATTATTTACGAGCGCATTCGCATTTCGAATTCGAGTGCGGCACGCAAGTCAAATCAAGCATCAAATCGCTAGTCGCATCAAGCGTCAAATCACTTGTCACTTTGAGTGATGTGACTTGACAACTTGTGATTGATGTGATTGAGTGATGTGTGTGGTTGTTGGATTTTAATGGTTTGACTTTTGAAAAGCCAAATTCACATGAAATGCATTTGGAATTCAAATGTGTGTATTTAATACACAAATTTGGAACAACCAAATTGATTTTTCTCTCTTTCTCTCATCTCTCTTTTCACGCCCAAGGGGCAAAAGTTCACTGGTTTTTCCATAAAAATCGTGAGCAGTGAGGGAAGCAATAGTGGATTTTGTGGTAAAATCACAAGTGCTAGCACACTTACGAGACATGCGAAGGTGATAGGGAAGTCCACCCATGAGCCGGGAACCATTCGACGAAGCATGGAGCTTGATGAAGGACCAAATGGAGGCCAAACCAGTGAGTTGTTTATGCTCACTGCCGAACCAGTTCAAAGGCAGAATCTGAAATTTGTGTTGCCTCCGCGTCGCTCAACCGATCGATGTGAGTATTCCGCAACTTCCTCGATTGTATTCACACATGTTCATGCTTGATTTGTTATCCTTGGGACCTTAGAATCTCCGACAATGGTATCAGAGCATGGTTAAAAGCATGAAATTGATTTAGGACTTAAAATTGGGAAAACTTGATTTTGAGCATGATTAATGAAATTGGATGAATTGGTATGCTTAAATGTGTTTGAATTTAGGATTGATTGGATCAATTTGTTTGAAATTGTGTTGGAACAAATTTCCCCAATTTTTTGGTGTTGGCCGAAAATGTGATGCCCTAAAATGTCTTGGGATTTTTGATTTTTGATCATTGGGTGTGTGGATGGAATCATTCGAGAATATGATTTAATGTCGATTGTGGAATTAATTGGATTGAATTCGAATCGAACGTAAAATCCCCAAATTTTCGAGAGCATAAGAGCATGTAATTGGGTTTGATTTTTGTTAAAATGTGTTGGACATGTTTTAATGTTAATGGCATAATTAATTAGTGCTAATTGATGTTTTAGAAATGTTAATTGGGTAATTAATTATGTAATGCACTTTAGGTAATTAAATTGGGAATTTGGAATTATGCAATTTAATTGAATTTGGCTAATTTTGGAAATTGGGCTTTAAATGTTGTAAATGGGCTTATGTGCTTTGTTGTACAAAGTTGGGTTAAGGTAAAGTGGATTGGATCCAATTGGGCCCAAAACCGCATCCATAAAGTCCAAATGCGACTTAATGGACCTTTAAAGTTTAATTGGGCCTAATGGGCCAAGATTGATTTCTAGGCTTATGGGGTAACTCCCAGATTGGACTTTGGTTATCGGTTTGATCTGAGTTGACCAAAAGTCCACGCCTTAAGAAATTAATTAAAAGCCCATTGGACTTTAATTAAATTGACGTTGGAAATTAATCCGGCTTTGAGACCCGTTGCGATTAAATTTGGAATTTAAATCGTAAAGGTTCGTAAATAAAATGTGATATTTAATTTGGAATTAAATAGTGAATTAGAATTAAATACAAATTGAATTGGATTTAATTGTGTAGTTTAATATAATTTGAGAATTCGTAGTTTAAGTACTTATTCGCAAAAACGAGTTTGACTCAAGCAAAATCAAATCGTTGTTTGAACATTGGATGATCACTAATTATCAGATTAATTAATTTGATTAGATTGATTGATAACATGCTTGTGTGAATACATGGTTGCGATGCATGAATAATGTATATCGGATGAATATTAGATGGGTGAGGCAATTTTAGAAATTGTTGTAATAAATTTGATTTATTAATTAGACCTGCGTGTCCAGCCTTATCACCTCCTTATTCTTTGTATTCTCTTCTCACATATTCCCCTCAATGTAAATGAGGTTTCTTTAGAGTGTAGTGTAAGTGTAGTGTGGTAGAAGAAATATTTGTGCTAGCGGGAGAGAGAAAAAGAGAGATTTGATCTCGGATCAATGTGTAAAGTATCTATCCGCATATCATTATTATTTTACATACGCGCTTTATTATGTGTTTAGAATGCATGTTTAAGGGTGTATGATGATGAGACCTTAACAAAGATAATAAATTGGTTGCCAATTTTCACTCGAAAAACCATTGCATAATATTAAGCGTCTTTCATTCCATTGAGTGATTCTCACTCAAGATCCGAGACTGGCATTGGCTTGTTGGCCAAAGTCAAGGCCTTTGTCCATCGAGGATGTGTTTGAATCACGAAGGCTTTGTTACATGTCAGTGTCTTGTCCAAGTTGTGGTTTGTTGGCTAAAGTCAAGACCACTTCTTGTCCATCGACATTGATTACGAGAAGCTTTCCATGGTCAATGGGTCGCGCTTAACTGGGATCACTAAGTTTGTTGTGCCAAAGCCAAGGCTTAGTTGATTCAGAGGAAAAAGGTGAGGTAATACATTGGATGTATTGGCATATATAAGATATATGTTTCGAACTTGGATGTTCCCCTACCGGATCTAGGAATTGGATTGGATCCAATCGATCTTAGAGATCTACCTAGTTAATTATCATACAATTTATTGGCCAAAGTCAAGATTGTGTGATATTTAACGGGATCCTAGCCCACTAGGAAACGCGGTTTCCCGAGTACTCGACAGAGGGTTAGAGGCTCGCCGAAAAATAGTGGGAGGCAAGAATTGAATTTGCAATATTCATTTAATTACTTGCCATACGCGCTCAATCAAATATCATTCGTCGTTATAATTAAATGTTAGTTGGACTAATATTTAAATGTTGTTTTTATAAATAGTTGGACTATATTCAAACTATTCATTATAGTTGATTTTATAATTGGATTATAGTAATCAATATAATTGATTTTAATGTATTAAATTATAGTTGATTAAATAGTTTGACTATTTTAATCATTATAATAAATAGTACCTAAATAGTTGATTAAATAGTTGGACTATTAGAATCAAGATAAAATATAAAGATTGACATTTAAAACATAATCCTAGGGAAAATGTATTTAAATGGTTTAATTTTCAAATGGGAATAAAGTTTCAGGATGGTTCTGGAAACTAATAATAAGTTATTTTATTTGATAAAATAATATATTAAGCCTAAGCCCGGAGTTAAGCAAATTGTAGAGCATAATCTTTGGATGATTATGTGATGATATCTTTAGTGCTTAATCCATTAAGCTTGTCGCAGTAGACTCATTAATTTCTGAATCAGAACTAAGGATTAGATCCTTAAAGTATGATAATGAAATTGAAGGATCTTCATAAATCTATATTTAGATTTTAGAAGTACTAAAATTGCAATAAATAATTCTTGGAGAATTAATGACTATTCTCAAGGAGATAAAGTCAAAGTTTGCAATTAGGGAAGTAGCGTAAGGCGCACCTTACTTCGATATTCTAGAAGGCCAAGGCTTGGCCAAAAGGCTTCTGGAGTGTTGAAAAAGGAAAAGGCAAAATCATTATAATCTTTTAGGAAGATAAAGGACATATCCCAAAGTGTATGCCTAAATTGTGGCAAACGGGATCGCAGAAGCGTGACTGCCGTTTGAACAATGTCGTTTGAACAATGCAGACATGAAGGAATTGAAGACGAGCAAGGCTCTGACTTCAAATATGTTTGTCATAATTATGTTCACTACTAGTATTAAAATTGGATTTTAAATACTTATTGTGGTACATAAATATATATATTGATGTTCAGAATTTGCTATGAGTAGGATACTGACTTCAGTTGAGATTTATCTGCGAATTGAAAACGAGACGAAAGTCGTTGTTTTTTTAACCGCAGAAGAAACCTAAAATTTAGGAACTACCCACGGGTGTGCACCTAAATTTGGGAAATTATAATGTAACTAGTTTGACTAGATACATTATCTTTATATCATTGTTTAACCCGCTGCGGGTGAACCTTTATATTCTAGAACACTAAAGTGTTTATTATATAAAGATGATATTGAGATAAACACATTAGATGTGAATAACATTATTTATATTTTGAATATAAATAAATCTCAAATATACAACATGACAAACAAATAGCTCAACTGATTTGATCAGATGATGAAACTTAATAGTGGCATTGTTATCTGGGACACAATCAAACAAGACTCGTATATCCGCACTTTTGAAGTGTGGGTACTAGGACTGATTTGATTCTATTCAAATAAAGTCTACGAATCTAGTTTATTGGGCAAAGTGCCTAAAACACATTTACTTGGTAAAAGTGCAAATGCCACAAATCTGTTAGCCTTAGTTCATAATGAAGCAAGTGGGCCCATGTCTAGCTAGGCTAGAGGTGGATATGGATATTTCGTGACCTTTACGGATGTGGCATCGCGTTATGGTTATGTGTTTCTTTTGAAGAACAAAATCGGAAAATTTTAAGTTTCGACACGAAATAGACAAACAGATCGGCTAAAGTATTAAATCGTCACGGTAAGACCGTAATGGAAAATATTTAAGCAATAAGTTTCTTGTATACTTGAAAGAGTATAGTATTCTTTCAAATGATGACTCATCCCAGAACATGTCAGTTTGACGGTGTGTCCGAACTGAGTAACTGAATTATGTTGGACATGATAAGGCTAATCGTGAGTCGCTCTGAGCTACCATTTCCTTCAACGGATACGCTTTAAACAGTGCAAGAACTTATTTTGAATAAGGTTCCATAAAAATCTGTTTGACAGATATCATATTAGATATGAACATGAAAGAAACCGTGTTTCTCATTCCTGATAATTTGGGTATGCTAGGCATACGTTTGGATGATACAAAACTAAAACCCAAATAGGATAAGTGCCAATTGTAGGTTATCCTAGGGATACATAAATATAGTACATATACAACTCACGAGAGAACAATTAGATTGTTGCTCACCATGCGGTTTTCCTAAGAGGAATATCGATATGCAGTGGTAAGTGGGAGGATAGTAAAACTCGATGAAAATCGGAGTAATACTGTCCAAGGCACCGAATCTTAATGGAACATAAATAGTTCATCAATGATGAAACTATTACCAATAATCTTCGAATACACAAGAACCACGTAGGTCGGAGAGAGTCAGAAAACAACCTAGGGTATGGGTTTCTGATCTCACCTCGTAAAGATGTCAATCTTTTGAGGTATACCAACTGAATACGTACGAGGAAGTGATACAAGGTATCGACTCTATATTATGACAAAGTGTCATGAATTCGAAATGGATTCCTTGTATATCAACTATGTTTGGACACTAGTTGATGTACCATAAGGCATTGTGCCTATTGGTACTATATGAGTCTTCAAGGAAGACATACATGGATGGCAATATACCAACGTATAAAGCTAGGCTTTTTACGGAAAGGTATCGTTATCAACATTATGTTGATTACGATTTAACCTTTTACTTGTTGCCACGGTAAATCCATTTGGATAATGCTTGCTTAAGCTGCGTGTTTCATTTATGAAATATGTCAGCTTAACGGGAAAATCGCTTTCCTGAAAAGGAAACCTTTTGGAGGATGTTTAAAACATCCTGTCGGTTTTGTCGTACCAAAACAAGCAAACAATGTTTGCAAGTTATTCGATCCATGTTTGGATTGGAGCAAGCATAGGTTCTTGGAATTGTCATTTTGATGTAATCATAATGGAGTATGATTTATTTCAAAACGAAAAGATTCTTGTGTATATAAGAGGGTTAGTGTGAGCGCACTGACAGTGGATGTCCTATAAATAATGATAATATACGTCATTTCTTGGAAATGATATTCCCATAATAATCAATCGGTGAAAGCTTAGCTTTCGAGAAAACTCTCCGAGAACCGTACATTGTAAAATGTACGCGACCTGGTGTCTCATACGCTTTAAGCATATGGATTCACAAACAGGCCAATCCGAGTGATCGTCACTGAATTGAAGTTAAGAACATACTTAGTGTCTTAGAGAACTAAGGATGCTGTCTTAATCTATGGAGATGGAGAACTTGAAGTGACTGGGATCACTACTGCAAGTTTCCTAAATCGATAAAACGACTATAAGTTGCAAACGGTACTATACAGGTTGAATAACGGTACAGTGAGCTGGAAATCTTCCGAGCAAGATACTGTTACAGAATAAACAACAAATGCGGGTTATTGCTACAGCTGAAGCGGCAATAGAAGCCTTCTGGGTCCATAAAAAAATCTAATTAGATTAGATATAATTCTGTTAGCAGCTGAGCCAGGCGTCAGCACAGGCTAAAGAATTAATGGTCTCGTCAACGATCCAAATAATTACTTCGACTATTCATCTGATTCATTCGAATCATACATCGTGGCGATGTGATGATCGAATAAATCGCATCAGATGATAATCATGCAAATCCGCTGACGAAAGCCTTTTCTTAGCAGTTTGAGCCAACTGTACATAGTTCGGGTGTAAGACACTCGAGTGACTGGCTATAGGCCAAGTGGGAGATTGTTGGACAATTATGACCCATAGCGTCACTATTTGTACAGATCACAGTGTTGTTGTACAAATTAACTATGTGACAAAGAAGATTGCACTCTTATCATTTGTGATTAGATCACCTAGATATATAAATGATAGGAGGTCCCTGTGATTTGTTCCTGGATTAAGAATGATATGATACAGTATTAATCCACGAAGGATAAATCATTAAATATCCCTAGTCAGAGCATTATCGAGATTGGACATCGATGAATGCGTAAAAGACTAGTATTACACTTGTGCGCGTTGTGAGGGCACAACAGCATAGTTCTCATATATTTGGGTATAGGATACTCACGCAAGTGTAATAGGAGGTTGTGTTTCACCGATGGTACGGGAAACAGTTTCGCTCTGGATAAGACCCCATCGGAATTCCATTGGTAGTATGACTATGTGTCTATGAAAGTCTGAATACTTGTGACAATCAATATACTTTGGTTGCGGTCGTCCAGGGCTTTAACAGGCTCTGTGTACGCCAATGCTGGGTATATCGAGAATCGTAGTGTGTTGGGTGTGATGTCAAGACGGAAGTGTCACTCCAGTCATATGGAGTTGATGATCACGCAGGGATACAGAACTGGTTCTCTATATAAGGTTGCAAGTTGCAACCGTCGGGATAATATGACTTGGTCATGATTATCCGATAATAAAGAGACTAGTTGCTCGTTATCCGATATATGCTTCGTACGGGGCAGACACTGTACTAGCCCTAGGTCTCGCATGTGATCATCCGATACTTGACAGAAATACACAATACTACGTATATTACGCCTGATATAGATCCTTTATTCATGTAAGGATATTTCCGGAGAATTGGGTAGGCATGACGCTTTGCTAGAGGCCAACCTTGTCTTGTAAATCGGTATAAACGTAGTACGAGATACTTACGTGTTCGGATAGTCCGACGACCGAATTTACTGCCAACATATCCGGGGATCTCATGTGTCGCTTCCCAAAGATTCACCGATGACGTATGACTCGCACTCTAAATTAATCTGGGATTAATTAGAAGAGAGAAAAAATTAATCTGGGATTAATTGCGAAGATATTTTATCTGGGATAAAATATCATTTAAAGAGAGATAACGATTAATTTGGAATTAATCGACAAATTAATATATTTGATATATTAAACGAAATTGGATTTCGACGCGGAATTAAAATTAGATTTTAATTCGGGCGAACGAGTTAATTTAGAATTAATTCGTTAGTGACGTGAATAGTGATTTCGCTAGGCGTAATCATTTAATTACGTTGCAATGGAAAATTCGTTAATTTAGAATTAGCGAACCCAAGCCCGAGATTATTTGTGAGCGCATTCGCATTTCGAATTCGAGTGCGGCACGCAAGTCAAATCAAGCGTCAAATCGCTTGTCGCATCAAGCGTCAAATCACTTGTCACTTTGAGTGATGTGACTTGACAACTTGTGATTGATGTGATTGAGTGATGTGTGTGGTTGTTGGCTTTTAATGGTTTGACTTTTGAAAAGCCAAATTCACATTAAATGCATTTGGAATTCAAATTTGTGTATTTAATACACAAATTTGGAACAACCAAATTGATTTTTCTCTCTTTCTCTCATCTCTCTTTTCACGCCCAAGGGGCAAAAGTTCACTAGTTTTTCCACAAAAACCGTGAGCAGTGAAGGAAGCAATAGTGAATTTTATGGCAAAATCACAAGTGATAACACACTTACGAGACATGCGAAGGTGATAGGGAAGTCCACCCATGAGCCGGGAACCATTCGACGAAGCTTGGAGCTTGACGAAGGACCAAATGGAGGCCAAACCAGTGAGTTGTTTCTGCTCACTGTTGAACCAGTTCAAAGGCAGGATCTGAAATTTTTGTTGCCTCCGTGTCGCTCAACCGATCGATGTGAGTATTCCGCGACTTCCTCGATTGTATTCACACATGTTCATGCTTGATTTGTGATCCTTGGGACCTTAGAATCTCCGACAATGACCACCTTTGGGTGACCTGGAATTGTTCACGAGACATTTCTTATTGGGATTCTAATTTGGTTTGTGTTTTGGATTCAAAATTTACGCAAGTGTGTATTTAGAATAAATTTATATTTTTGTTAAAATATTTAATATTTTTGAAATTTTTGATTTTTATTCTATAACATGTGTTGATGTTGATTTTGATGTTAAAAATTAATTTTGGGTGCTTTTTGAAGTGTTTAGGGAAAACCGGAAGAAATAAGGGTAATAGATCCTAATTCTTTCAGCTCACTGGAAGTGAGCTGAAGGAAAACAAAGAAAACAAAAAAAATAAAAAAATGAAAAAAATGAAATGCTGATTGCGCGCACAGTGCGCGCTTGCATTGTAGAGCGCGCGTACGCGCTACACGTGCTGATTTTATTTTCGTTCGTTTTTTAGCATCCGGACTGCGATTCAGCCCCGATTTTTTCCTATACACTCGTAATGAAATATAATATTTTATTAAATTATTTAAATTTACACCAATACTTGATATCCACAGTTAGACTCATTTTCACTGTGCGGGGCACCGATCCGACCCTAGGGGTTCCACATTTGCCCCAACATAAAGAATATTTCATATATCCACAGTGATATCTCAAGTCAAAGAATCACTATGCTACTCAACCCAAAAAGATTCTTATTGACGTTGTTGTACAATCTATTAAGAATATTCGGTGAGTCGTTCAATGTTTATCCAATATAAACACCCACATGTTTATACGAGTCTCCCGAGACTCATGATTCATAGAGAAACCATTGGAATCCAATATTCAATATACGACATGTACCGGTATCTGTGGGTTACTTACTAACCAAGCAATTGTAAAACTTGACCATGAACATTTTAAGAATGATACTGTTATGATACAATTCAATGTCAGTTGTGACACTTTTTCAATAATATCATAACTAATAATTCTATGGTCTTGTACGTCTTTACCATATAATAAAAGAAAATATATTAAAAAACTGTGTATTTTATTCATAATAAAATATTTACATAAGTATTTATAGGGAAATACATAAGAAATTGACGCACCGAGCACCAATCCTAACAATTTTATCATAGATAAAACATTTGCTCCTCTAAGGGATCATGCCGCTAACAAACCCTGATGCTCGAGCCCCATGTAGCTTCCTTCTATGAACACTTGGCGAATTCAGTATTTCCTCAAGATTGACGACCTTTGCCTGACCTTCTCCCCCACTTTAGAGAATACATACGCGCCCAATCTAGTGTGTAAATCGGGCCATAAGGGGAATGTCCCCATTCGTGTCACTCAAGCGTTGACTCTGGTGGAGAAACTCCGACCCTATACCAACAAACATAATAAGGCCTCGGTGGGACGTAACCCAACCCCGATCCATGATAAATACTTAGTCACAAGGGAATGTTCCCTCATTGTGCCATTAATATGGCCTCAGCGGAATTAAATACAGCACTGAGCCACCAAAATAACTTGGCCATAAGGGAATGTTCCCTTATTGTTCCATTAATATGGCATCGGCAAAACGAATGCAGCCTCGAGCCATCAAAATAACTTGGCCACAAGGGAATGTTCCTTCATTGTGCCATTAATATGGTCTCGGCGGAACGAATGCAGCCCAAGCCATCAAAATAATTTTGGCCATAAGAGAATGTTCCCTCATTGTTCCATTAATATGGCCTCGGCAAAATGAATACAGCCCCGAGCCATCCATCAATACTATCAAGACTTAACCGATAGGGAATATTTTCAACCTCTGGCACCCTATGGAGGCTCATGAACAACATCCCGCACCAAGCCCTCCATCAAAACTACAACAAAAACAAAGACAAGACAAATACCACGGAGGTGACTTAGCACATACCCCGTCCCGATGCAAAAAGAATTAAAAGGGGCATGTGACAGCGTCCTGCCCCATGCCACCTAAAACAACAATCTTAAACCTCAAAGTTCAATGTCCTGGACAACCGAGCTACGGATCGAGGGGGCGGCCAACGCCATGAGATTTTTCCCATGCTAGGCAGGCCCAGAGTCTGCAAACGCCACATAGACCCTCAGGCCTTCCCCCTGCTATGCTCCTACGGATCCGAAAGGGAATGGCTAAAGTCAATGGGGCATTCTCCCTCCCCGTGCTAGGCATATCTCGAGGCTACAAATGCCACGGAGGCTCTCTGGCCTTCCATGTGCTATGTACCTCCAATACAACGCCATGATGACTTGTTTGCCGAGCGTGCTATGGATACCCGAGGGGCCAAAACTGTGTATTTTATTCATAATAAAATATTTACATAAGTATTTATAGGGAAATACATAAGAAATTGACGCTCCGAGCACCAATCCTAATAATTTTATCATAGATAAAACATTCGCTCCTCTAAGGGATCATGCCGCTAACAAACCCTGATGCCCGAGCCCTATGTAGGTTCCTTCTAGGAACACTTGGAAAATTCAGTATTTCCCGTGTTATGCAAACCCAGAGGTACCGGAGTACCGAAGCCACTAGTCATCCATACATGCTATGATTACCTTGAGGCACCAAACGTCATGCCGACTTGTTCATCGAGGGTGCTATCGATACCCGATGGGCTAAACGCCACACAACTCTTTACGCTGCGATCATTCCTAAAAGATGCAAGTCGTTGGGTGTTAACGTTCCAGCTCGGGGATTTGATAATGACACCAGAGAATGGCATGCCGCGGGGGTGCACATTCTTCCCACATACCTTACATCCCTTCATGTATTCCAATCACGAGTATTTCACAAGAATATTAAACATGCATTTCCCTTCTAAATAATAAACAAGAAAAGTTAATGAGTTTTTATTTAAAAATGGGAAAGTCTTATTCATATTCAATGGATCTACTGCCCATCTTACAACTTTTTGAGGGTCATTCTGTTGGACAACTATGACCCATAGCGTCACTATTTGTACAGATCATGATGTTGTTGTACAAATTAACTATATGACAAAGGAAATTGCTCTCTTATCATTTGTGATTAGATCACAAAGTGGATTGAGATGATATGAGACAGTATCAATCCACGAAGGTTTAATCATTAAATATCCCTAGTCAGAGTATTATCGAGATTGGACATCGATAATGCGTAAAAGACTAGTATTACACTAGTGCGCGTTGTGAGGGCATAACAATATAGTTCTCGTATATTTGGGTATAGGATACTCATGCAAGTGTAGTAGGAGGTTGTGTTTTACCGATGGTACAGAAAACAGCTTCGCTCTGGATAGACCCCCCATAATTCCATTGGTAGTATGACTATGTGTCTATGGAAGTTCGAATCAGAGTAGGTGTATTTGGTCTTAACCTGAGACTTGCACCGCTAATACTTGCGACAATCAATATGCTCTGGTTTTGGGTCGTCCAGGGCTTTAACAGGTTCTGTGTACGCCTCTGCTGGGTATATTGAGAATCGTAGTGTGTTGGGTGTGATGTCAAGACGGAAGTATCACTCCAGTCATAGTGGAGATGATGGTCACGTAGGATACGAAACTGGTTCTCTTGTGTTGGGTGTGACTAGGTCATGATTATCCGATTATATAGACTAGTTACCAGAGATCCGATATGTGCTTCGTACGGGGCAGACACAATTCCAACCCCAGGCCTTGCACGTGACATCCGATACTGGATCGAAATACGCAATACTACGTATACTATGCCCGATATAGATCAAATATTCCTGTAAAGATATTTCTAGAGAATTGGGTAGGCATGGCGCTTTGCTAGAAGCCAACCTTGTCTTGTAAATCGGTACAAACGTGGTACTAGGTACGTACGTGTTCGGATAGTCCGACGACCGAATTTACTGCCAACATATCCGGGGATCTCATGGGTCGCTTCCCGAAGATTCATCGATGACGTACGACTCGCACTTTATTAATCTAGGATTAATTAGATGATAGAGAAAATTAATCTGGGATTAATTACAGAGATATTTTATCTGGGATAAAATATCATTTAAAGAGAGAAAACGATTAATTTGGAATTAATCGATAAAATAATATATTCGATATATTATACGAAATTGGATTTTGACGCGGAATTGAAATTAGATTTTAATTCGGGCGAACGAGTTAATTTAGAATTAATTCGTTAGCGACGCGAATAGTGATTTTGCTAGGCATAATTATTTAATTGCGTCGCAACGGAAAATTCGTTAATTTGGAATTAGCGAACCCGAGCCCGGGAGTGTTTGCGAGCGCACTTGCATTTCGAATTCAAGTGCGGCCCGTAAGTCACATCAAGCGTCAAATCGCTTGTCACATCAAGCGTCAAATCATTAGTCACTTTGAGTGATGTGACAACTTATCACTTGATTGATTGATTGATGTGAGTTGTTGGAAGATATTAATTGCCAAATTTTGGCTCCAAAACTTGTTGACTTTTTGAAAGGCATATACAACTTTTGGTAAATGAATTTTATAATTCAATTGTGCATTAGATACACAATCCATCCAACAACCAAACTAACACACAACTCTCTTCTCTTTCCTCTCTCTCTCACTCACTCGGCCATGGGCTGTTTTTCCTTCTGTTTTTTCTGTAAAAATCGAGAGCTCAAGGAGAAGAAAAGAGTGATGATTTTGTTGCAAAATCAAGAGTGCTAGCACACATTAGGGGTCACGCGAAGGTGATAGGGAACCGCACATTTGAGCATGGAATTTCAACTAAAGCTTGGAGCTTGATGGAACTACACATGGCCGAATCTTGGAGAGCCATTTCAGCTCACTGCCGTGACCACCAAGGAGGGCAGAAAAATAATTTTTGTCTTCAACGCATCGCCTCAATCGATCGATGTAAGTATTCCGCAACTTCTTCGTGTATTCGCACTATGTTTCTATGCTTTAATCGATCCCTGGGACTTAGAGATTTCGCAACAATGGTATCAGAGAGAGTAAAAGCATGAAACTTGAATTTAGGGTTAAAATTGGGTAAATTGATTTTGAGCATGATTTGGTTAAATTGATTGATTGAGTATGCTTAAATGTAGTTTAATTGAAGTTTGATTGGATCAATTTCATGAAAATTGATTTGGAACAATTTCCCCCAAATCACATGGCTTGGCCGAATGTGGATAATGCCATAATGTCTTGTTATTTTTGATTTTTTGATTCATTGGATGAGTTGAGATCAATTGGGAATTGTTGATTTAAGAATTAATTGGATTGAATTTGAAATTGGACAAAATCGCACCATAGCCGAGACTTATAGCATGATAAATGGGTTTGATTTTTGATCAATTGTGTTGGACACTAATTGTTGTAAATGAGCATAATTAATTGTACAAATTTGTGTTTTGGAAATATTGATTTGGGTGATTAATTATGGCAATACACTTTGGTTAATTAAATATGAAATTTGGAATTTTGTAGTTTAATTAATTGGGCTTAATTTTGGAAATTGGGCTTGTAATGTTGTAATTGGGCTTATTGGGCTTGGTTGTACCAAGATTGGTTTAGGCAAATTGGTTGGATCCAATTGGGCCCAAAACCATTTCCATAAAGTCCAATTATGACTAATGGACCTTTAATTTTAATTGGGCCTAATGGACATAAATTGATTTCTAGGCTTATGGGGTGATTCCTTAAATGGCTTTGGTATTTGGGTTTGACCCATATTGACCAAAAGTTCATGCCTTAAGAAATTAATTAAAAGCCCATTGGACTTTAATTAAATAACATTGGATGTTAATCGGGCTTTGAGACCCGTAGCGATTAGATTTAGAATCTAAGTCGTAAAGATTCGTTAATAAAGTGTAATATTTAATTTGGAAAAATAGTGAATTAGTATTAAATACATATTAATTGGATTTAATGTTGTAGTTTAATTTAATTCAAGAATTCGTACTTTGAGTACTTATTCGCAAAATGAGTTTGACTCGCTCAAAATCAAATCGTTGTTTGAACATTGGATGGTCACTAATATCAGATTAATTAATTGGATTAGATTGATTGATAACATGCTTGTGTGAATACATGGTTGCGATGCATGAATAATGTATATCGGATGGATATTAGATGGATGGGGCAAATTTGGAAATTGTTGTAATAAATTTAGAATTTATTAATTGGACATGCGTGTCCAGCCTATTACCTCCTTACTATTTGTATTTCTCTTCTCACCTATTCCTCAATGTAAATGAGGTTTCTTTAGAAGTGTTATGTAACGGGTAGAAGCAATACTTGTGCTAGCGGAGATAGGAAATGAGAGATTTGATCTAGGATCAATGTGTAAAGTATCCATCCGCATATCATTATCATTTATTTATATGCGCCTTATTATGTGTTTAGAATGCATGTTTAAGGGTGTATGATGATGGGACCTTAACAAAGATAATAAATTGGTTGCCAATTTCACGCGAAAAACCCTCACAAAATATTAAGCGTTTTTCCTTCCATTGAGTGATTCTTACTCAAGATCTAAGACTGGCATTGGTTTGTTGGCCAAAATCAAGACCTTTGTCCGTCGAGGATGTGTTTGAATCATGAAGGCTTTTTCCATATTGGTGTCTTGTCCAAGTTGTGATTTGTTGGGCAAAGTCAAGATCACTTCTTGTCCATTGACATCGATTACGAAGCTTTCCAAGGTCAATGGGTCACGCTTAACTGGGATCACTAAGTTTGTTGTGCCAAAGCCAAGGCTTAGTTGATTCAGAGGAAAAAAGGTTAGGTAATATATTGGATATATTGGCATATATAAGATATATGTTTCGGACTTGGATGTCCCCCTATTGGATCTAGGAATCGGATGTGATCCAATTGATCTTAGAGATCTACCTAGTTAATTATCATACAATTTGTTGGCCAAAGTCAAGATTATGTGACATTTAACGGGATCCTAGCCTATTAGGAAATAAGGTTTCCTGAGTACTCCACAGAGGGTTAGAGGCTCGCCGAAAATTAGTGGGAGGCAAATATTAAATTTGCAATATTCGTTTAGTAACTTGCCATACGCGCTCATTTCAAATATTTCGTCAAATAAATTATTTATTAGTTGGACTAATAATTAATGTTGTTTTAAATAAACAGTTGGACTGTATTCAAACTATTTCATTTATAGTTGATTATATAATTGGATTATAGTAATCAATATATTTGAATTAACAATTTAATTATAGTTGATTTTATAATTGGATTATAGTAATCAATATAATTGAATTTAACCTATTAAATTATAGTTGATTATATAGTTGGACTATAGTAATCATTATAATAAATAGTACCTGAAATCGTTGATTAAATAGTTGGACTATTAGAATCAAGATAAAATTGAAAGATTGACATTTAAAACATAATCCTAGGGAAAATGTATTTAAATGATTTAATTTTCACATTGGGAATAAAATTTTAGGATGGTCCTGGAAACTAATAAGTTACTTTATTTGATAAAATAACATATTAGGCCTAAGCCCGAAGTTAAGCAAATAAGTGGAACATGTTTTTTGGAATATTCATGTGATGATAACTTTAGTACTTAATCCATTATACTTGTCATATAGACTCCTTAATTTCTTAATCAGAACTAAGGATTAGATCCTTAAAGTATGATAATGAAATTGAAGGATCTTCATAAATCTATACTTAGATTTTAGAAGTTGCAATACATAACTCTTGGAGAGTCAATGACCATTCTCAAGGAGACAAAGCCAAAGTTTGCAATAAGGCAAGAAGCGCAAGTCGCATCTTACTTCGATATTCTAGAAAGCCGAGGCTAGGCCAAAGGCTTCTGGAGTGTGAAAAAGGCAAAGGCAAGATCATTACAGTCTTCTGGGAAGATAAAAGACATATCCCAAAATGTCTGCCTAAATTGTGGCAAACGGGATCGCGGAAGCGTGACTGCCGTTTGGACAAAGCAGACATGAAGGAATTGAAGACGGGCTAGGCTCTGACTTCAAATATGTTTGTCATAAAATATGTTCACTACTAGTATTAAAATTGGATTTTAAATACTTAGTGTGGTACATAAATATGTATTGATGTGCAGAATCTGCTATGAGCAGGATACTGACTTCAGTTGAGATTAATCTGCGAATCAGAAACGGGACGAAAGTCGCTGTTTTAACCGTAGATACCTAAGTTTAGGAACTACCCTCTGGGTGTGTACTTAAATTAGGAAACTGTTAAAATGTAACTAGTTTGACTAGAAATATTATCTCTATATCATAGTATAATCCGTTGCGGATATACCTTTATATTCTAGAACACTAAAGTGTTTCATTTTATAAAGATGATATTGAGATAAACACATTAGATGTGAAAAACAGTATTTATATTTTGAATATAAATAAATCTCAAACGTATAACATGACAACCAAATAGCTCAAACTGATTTGATCAGTTGAAACATATTGTGGCATTGTTGTCTGGGACACAATTAAACAAGACTCGTATATCCACACTTTTGAAGAGTGGATATTAGGAAAAATTTGATTCCATTCAAATAAAGTCTACGAATCTAGTTTATTGGGCAAAGTGCCTAAAACACTATTTACTTAGTAAAAGTGTAAGTGCCACCAATCTGTTAGCCCTGGTTCATAGTGAAGTAAGTGGACCCATATCTAGCTAGGCTAGAGGTGAATATGAATATTTCGTGACCTTTACGGATGTGGCATCGCGTTATGGTATGTGTGTTTCTTTTGAAACACGAATCAGAAACTTTTAGAGTTTCGACACGAATTGTCAACAGATCGGCTAAAGTATTAAACACCATGATTGGACCATGATGAAAATACTTAAGCAATAAGTTTCTTAAATACTTGAAAGAGTATAGTATTTTTTCAATGGGGACTCCTCCCGGAACACGTCAGTTTGACGGTGTGTCTGAACGGAGAAACCGAATTTGTTGGACATGATAAGGTTGATCATGAGTCGCTCTGAGCTACCATTTCCTTCAATGGATACGCATAAACAGTGCAGAACTTATTTAGAATAAGTTCCATAAAAATATGTTTGACAGACTTCATATTAGATATGAACAAGAAAGAAACTGGGTTTTCTCATTCCTGAAGATTTGGGTATGCTAGGCATATGTTTGGATGATACCAAACTAGAACCCAAATTGGATAAGTGCCTAATTGTAGGTTATCTTGGGGAAACCAAAGTATAGTACTTATACAACTCACATGAGAACAATGTAATTGTTGCTCACCATGCGGTTTTCCTAAGAGGAATACCGAGATGCAGAGGTAAGTGAGAGGAAAGTAAAACTCGATGAAAATCAGAGAAATACTGTTCCTGACACCGATTCCTAATGGAACACAAATAGTTCATCAATGATGAAACTATACCGTAATCTTCGAATACACAAGAACCACGTAAGTCGGAGAGAGTCAGAAAACAACCTGGGGTATGGGTTTCTGATCTTACCTCATAAAGATGTTAATCTTATTGAGGAATACCAACTGACTACATATGAGCAAGTGATACGAGGTATCAACTCCCTATAATGGAAAAGTGGCATGAAGTCCGAAATGGATTCCATGTATACCAACTATGTTTGGATACTAGTTGATGTACCGCAAGGCATTGTGCCTACTGGTACTATATAAGTCTTCAAGGAAGACATACATGGAAGGCAACATATCAACGTACTAAGCTAGGCTTGTAGCGAAAATGTATCGTTATCAACATTGTGTTGATTACGATGGAACCTTTTAAATGTTGCCATGATAAATCCATTTGGATAATGTTTGCTGATGCTTCATGTTTCATTTATGAAATATGGCAGCTGAATGCCAAAACCGCTTTCCTTAATGGAAACCCATTGGAGGATGTTTACAACATCCTGACGGTTTTGTCGTACCAAGGCTAGCAAACAAGGTTTGTAGGTTATTCGATCCATGGATGGATTGAAGCAAGCATTATGTTCTTGGAATTATCGTTTTGATGTAATCATAATGGTGTATGATTTAATTCAAAACGAAAATGATTCTTGTGTATATAAGAAGGTTAGTGGGAGCGCACTGACATTGAATGTCCTGTATAATAATGACACATCATTTCTTGGAAATGATATTCCCATAAAATACAGTCGGTGAAAGCTTGGCTTTCGAGAAAATTCTCCGTAGAATTCTTGGGAGAAACAACATTTATTCTAGGAATAGAGATCTACTGAGATAGATTTAAAGTTGTTGACCACTCTCAGAGAACTCGTACATTGATATAAATGTACGTGACCTGGTGTCTCATACGCTTTGAGCATATGGATTCACAATCAGGCCAATCCAAGTGATAATCATTGGATTGATGTAAAGAACATCTGTTAGTATCTTAGAGGAACTAAGGATGCCTTCTTAAACTATGGAGAAGGAGAACTTGAAGTGACTAAGATCACTACTGCAAGTTTCCTAACCGATAAAACGACTACAAGTCGTAACAACGGTACTACAAAGTTTGAATAACGGAACAGTGAGCTGGAAATCTTCCGCAAGATATTGTTACCGAATAAACAACAAATGTGGGTTATTGCTACAGCTGAGGCAGCAATAGAAGCCATTTGGGTCGATAATAATCTAATTAGATTAGATAAAGTTCTGTTAGCAGCTGAGCTAGGCTACAGCGCAGGCTAAAGAATTAATGGTCTCATCAACGATCTAGATATATACTTCGATATTCATCTGATTCTTTCGGATCATACATCGTGGCGATGTGATGATCGAATAAATCGCATCAGATGATAATCATGCAAATCCGCTGACGAAAGTCTTTTCTCAGTAATTTGAGTGAACCGTACATAGTTCGGGTGTAGGACACTCGAGTGACTGGCTATAGGCCAAGTGGGAGATTGTTGGGCAGTTATGACCCATAACGTCACTATTTGTACAGATCATGGTGTTGTTGTACAAATTAACTATGTGACAAAGGAAATTGCTCTCTTATCATTTGTGATTAGATCACCAAGATGTATAAATGATATGAGGTCTTATGATTAGTTCCTGGATTGAGATGATATGAGACAATATCAATCCACGAAGATTTAATCATTAAATATCCCTAGTCAGAGTATTATCGAGATTGGACATCGATAATGCGTAAAAGACTAGTATTACACTTGTGCGCGTTGTGAGGGCATAACAACATAGTTCTCATATATTTGGGTATAGGATACTCATGCAAGTGTAGTAAGAGGTTGTGTTTTACCGATGGTACGGAAAACAGCTTCGCTCTGGATAGACCCCTCGGAATTCCATTGGTAGTATGACTATGTGTCTATGGAAGTCCGAATCAGGGTAGGTGTATTTGGTCTTAACCTGAGACTTGCACCGCTAATACTTGCGACAATCAATATGCTTTGGTTTTAGGTCGTCCAGGGCTTTAACAGGTTCTGTGTACGCCTCTGCTGGGTATATTAAGAATCGTAGTGTGTTGGGTGTGATGTCAAGACGGAAGTATCACTCCAATCATAGTGGAGATGATGGTCACGTAGGATACGGAACTGGTTCTCTTATGTACTGCAGTCATCGAGATAATATGACTAGGTCATGATTATCCGATTATAGAGACTAGTTACCAGAGATCCGATAAGTTCTTCGTACGTGGCAGACATAATTCCAGCCTCAGGCCTTGCACGTTACATCCGATACTGGATCGAAATACGCAATACTACGTATACTACGCCTGATATAGATAATATATTCTTGTAAAAATATTTCTGGAGAATTGGGTAGGCATGACGCTTTGCTAGAAGCCAACCTTGTCTTGTAAATCGGTATAAACGTAGTACTAGGTACGTACGTGTTCGGATAGTCCGACGACCGAATTTACTGCCAACATTCCGGGGATCTCATGGGTCGCTTCCCGAAGATTCATCGATGACGTATGACTCGCACTTTATTAATCTGGGATTAATTAGATGAGAGAGAAAATTAATCAGGGATTACTAACAGAGATATTTTATCTGGGATAAAATATCATTTAAAGAGAGAAAACGATTAATTTGGAATTAATCGATAAAATAATATATTCGATATATTATACGAAATTGGATTTCGACGCAGAATTGAAATTAGATTTTAATTCAGGCGAACGAGTTAATTTAAAATTAATTCGTTAGCGACACGAATAGTGATTTTGCTAGGCATAATTATTTAATTGCGTCGCAATGGAAAATTCGTTAATTTGGAATTAGCGAACCCGAGCCCGGGAGTGTTTGCGAGCGCACTCGTATTTCGAATTCAAGTACGGCCCGCAAGTCACATAAAGCGTAAAATCGCTAGTCACATCAAGCGTCAAATCATTAGTCACTTTGAGTGATGTGACAACTTGTCACTTGATTGATTGATTGATGTGAGTTGTTGGAAGGTATTAATTGCCAAATTTTGGCTCCAAAACTTGTTGACTTTTTGAAAGGCATATACAACTTTTGGTAAATGAATTTTATAATTCAATTGTGTATTAGATACATAATCCATCCAACAACCAAACTAACACACAACTCTCCTCTCTTTCTCTTCATCTCTCTCACTCGGCCATGGGCTGTTTTTCCTTCTATTTTTCTGTAAAAACCGAGAGCTCAAGGAGAAGCAAAGAGTGATGATTTTGTTGCAAAATCAAGAGTGCTAGCACACATTAGGGGTCACGCGAAGGTGATAGGGAACCGCACATGTGAGCATGGAATTTCAACTAAAGTTTGGAGCTTGATGGAACCACACATGGCCGAATCTTGGAGAGCCATTTCAGCTCACTGCCGTGACCACCAAGGAGGGCAAAAAAGAATTTTTGTCTTCAACGCATCACCTCAACTGATCGATGTAAGTATTCTGCAACTTCTTTGTGTATTCGCACTATGTTTCAATGCTTTAATCGATCCTCGGGACTTAGAGATTTCCCAACACATTCTAAGATATACTCTTACTGAAAACATGTTCCTTACATCTTCGAAAGACTCTCAACAATGTCATTCTGAACCGAGCTCTTTGGTGAATTGGGGACTATCAGGCCAAACAACGACCACAATTTCTCTAGGAGGAATTTGTTCGTCCTTAGGAGGAGTTTGTACATCCTTAGCACTGACGGGCGAGCACCTCCCACTACTTTCTGACGACAGTTGCTATTGGCGATGCTCAGCCATCATTGCCATTTGGTCTATACACTCACTCAGGTAGCCGTTCCTTACCAGATCCTCCATTTGTTCTCGCATGTCTCTATATCTTTCTGTGGTATGTTCTCTCACATTATGGTGCACACAATAAGCCCTGCTATCTCTTTTCTCAATGGGAAATCTCATTGGGTCGGGCTCAGTCAAAAAACCTTTATCCTGAATTTCCCGAACTATCTGGGCCATAAGCATGTTCAGGGGTGTGTACACAGTCCCTCTGGTAACATGATTGACTTAGACATGTGGCCTTCTCTCTTGCGCTGAATTACTCTGAGGTATCGGTCTGAACTCATTCTGTCTCGGGACCGGTCTCCTCAGGTCCCTGCCCAATTCCCGCTGGTTTTTCGGCCGGGCTACTCTCGGCTTCTGAATATTCCCGCCACGGGCGATCTTCTCATCTCCCTCTGTCATCACAAACTTCTCATCTGCTCCAAAGTTGTGGTATAGTCTGGTATCTTTTGGACCCTCAGGTGAGACCACAAAAACTCCTGACCTTGAGGGCCCCTTTGAAACTTTACAGCGCCTCCAATGACTCATACGCCTCAATCTCTAATACCAGGCCCTGGTACCTATCGATAAAGCTTTTCAAATACTCGTCGTCTCCCAGTTTCATCAACCTCAATGACCCGACCGTCTTCCTCGGTACTCAAGCCCATTTGAAGTTCCGCATATAGGATTTCCTCAACTGTGCGAAGCTGCTTATACTCCCCAAGGTTAAGCTCTTGAACCTTAAGCTGGCTGATCTGCCCAAGGTTAAAGTTAACACCTTACAGATGGCCTCTCATTCCATTCCTTAGATCTCCATCAACAAAACAAACTTATCAACATGGAACTTGGGATCCGTGCTCTCCTTATAGACATCAATCAAGGGAATGTTGAATTTTCTTGGAAATTCCATTGACATAATTTCCTTTGAAATTGGGGATGTCGCCTCCATGTCTTGATTACCCATTGGCCCGTATTTCATCCTTTCCTCCCACTTCCTCATCTCCCCCCAAAACCAATTCCTCTTCTGGTTATCGAAGCTGTCATGCTCGCGACCGCGAGATTTCCAGCATTTCCCACTCTAGGCATGATACCTTTTGTGACTGGTAGTTTCATACCCTCCATCAGGCGTCACTCCACGCCACTGTCTACGAAACACAGGCTGTTGTTGGAGGTTTTCGGAGTTTTTCTGCCTTCCCCTTCTTCCCAAAAATCCCAGGCTGGCGCGACTCCGATAATGACTATTGATCTCACTCTATGGGTACCCCTATTTCAATTTTCTTTGCTTTTTCCTCTTGCTATTTCCTCATTTCTTTGGTTGGGACCCGCTCTCTCATCTTCTCCTGCCTTCTTTTCCAATTTCTCCAACTTCTCCATCATGGCCTTCATGAAGGTTTGAGTTGCCTTCATTTCCTTTTGTGAAATTTCCCTCTCACTCCACATGGTTTCTTCCATTTTATCCATCCACTCCGTCGTCGAAGCCTTTGAAGATCTGTGGTTCCCGTGTCCTGCTATCGTTTTAGTGTATTTGCTACTTCTTGTATCTTTCCTCACAGACGGCGCCAACTGTTGACGGCTGTTTTTCGTTCCAGGGGTGATTCGGGAAAAACCACTCCTTGCACAAACCTCCCTCAACTGTGAATTTGTTTGGTTTGTTGGGGACCAAATACAAACTTGGCAAAAAATAGAATACACACAGATAAACAAAGGATTTAACGTGGTTCGGCGGAATGGATCCAACATACGTCCACGGGTACAAGGGAAAATAAAGTTTTTATTACTGGCTCGGGTCTGACCGATCTCTTTTGTTTCTCTCTAGCTCATGATTCTTTTTCTCTATTACAATTTATAAGTGCTTGTGAATAAAATTGCTCAACCCTTACAATAAACTCTTAACCTCTTTATATACTAAGTCTAATTACATTGTTATGCTATCTCTGTGACGTCAGCCACGTTGCTAAGCCATTATTGCTTAGGCTCTCTCCCCCCAAATACCCTACGGATTATAGCCCAGTCGTCTGACACTCATACGACCTGCCATCTGAACTTCATAAAATTACCTATTCTTGGTACTTGTTACAAACTTATTCCCATATGTCAACCAGTATTCTAACCGCTCCCTTGCGATAGCGTATGCTAGATGATAAACTGGTGGCTCGTTTCTGTCACATCAGACCTTTTGGAGGATACGAGTTCCCATGCAGGGCTTACGTCCTTTAGGCTTGAATGTAACACCCTCATCCCGACTTGACTCGTCGGGTTAGGAAACTGAAGTAGCTGCTGAACTACCAGGTCGGGTCGGTCATCTTTTTCTGGACATCTTCACATCTCGAGTCAGGTCACCAGGTGCAAACTAACCCTAATCTTCTTATCAGGCCGGGTGCCTATACCTCTTGGGTATGGGCCCCTGACTGGGAAATGGAAATCATCTCGATACCCTTCTTCATATTCTGGCTTTTCTAAGGTCAAGAAATTACCATCTAACAATATATAAAATATTAAAAAAACATATATAAAATTGTCAAAGTATCAATATTAATATAACCAATAGGATACAACTTTTTTTTTTAATAATATAAAATGTTATTATTCAAACTTTAACTGATCAACATATAGAAATTAAACGGCATCTACAAATTAGTCAAAATAACAATAGTAATATAACCAACATGATATCCACTTTTTTTTTTTTAATAATTAAAAATGCTATCATTCAAACTTGTAGTAACCCAAATGATAACAACTTTAAGTTTATTAAAATGTGGGGTTGATAATACACAATTAAGTAATTGTAAAAATCCTAAAAATAAAGTGGTGTACATCAAGATCTCTCGAAATCCACCCGCTCTCGCTCTCAAGAGTAGCCCCTGCGACAAATTTTTCTGATTGAAAAATCGTCACACATTTTTCCTTTCTTTACTGTTTTTAATTTTAATTTTTAATTCTATGTAAAGACAAATATCCGTTTAGATTATTGATTTATGTTAGTTTTTCTACATCCAGATCTAGATATACGGTAGCTATTTTGTTTGTGATTGTTTTTGTTTGTTCATATATGTATTTTTCGTCCTCAAGATGCATTCTTTGGTGGTGTAAGATTCAGAATCTGACATTGAAATCCTGGATTCAAATTTATGCAGTACGTTTCTTGTAAGATCGGAATTTTCAATAATTCCAAATATATATTTATATATATATATATAATATATATATATATATATATATATATATATATATATATATATATATATATGTATATGTATATATGTATATGTATATGTATATGTATGTATGTCTTTTTTTCCAGGATCGAGTTGTCGACAACTACAAGCAATGGATTTTTTCATCTGTCTATTATAATGAATTGCGTGTAAACTAATCTAAGAGTTGGATTGTGAGTGTATAAAATTATATTAAAGGTATTTTATTTAGGTTAAAATTATTTTAAGATTTAAAAATGTTAGTCAAATAATATTGTCAAACTGATCCTAAATATCTGTAATGAACTTATATTATTATACTCATATATTGGAGATGAATAAAAGTTGTGTATTTGTTAACATTAAGCCAAAGTTTCATGCATTTATAGTTTTAGAGATTTACCACTTATCTCTTACAATTTTCAATATTACTTATAATTTTATGCAGTGCAATATTGTATGGTCAATAATACAATTCTCATAATTTCTTCTAATTTTATCATAGATACTACGTGGGGTATTTTAGGGCGTTTTCCAGTTCATCATTTGTATGTGACCCATTGCTTCATACATGGAAACTGAGGTGGTGTTTGGTTTGAAAAATAATATAGGGAAAAATAGAGGAAATGAGAGATTTGTATTCAATGTTAAGTAGAGTTTTATGTTGATTTTTTTTTTTTTTTTATGATTAGTTATTATTAAATAATAATTTAAATATAATTGAATTTAAAAGGTATATTTCTATTAAAATACACGTGGTAGAAGATTATGAAAATTTTTACTGTACTTGTGCTAAATTTCAGAAAGGAAAAAGAAAAATAAATAATTGGAGAAATAAGATGGAAAATCAATTTCATTGTTTACGTCAATATTGATTTACGCTGATACGAGATTTTTGGTGTAGATAGGAAACTTTAGAGTATTTATACAATGTTTGAAATGAGTAAATATTATTGTAATAGAAATCCAAATACCGTTTAGCAAAACTCAATGGGTAATATATCTCAGATCACCAACTTCCTTGACCTTCAGACATTGGGCATGTGTCAGCCCCCCATATATGGTCTTACGATTTTACGGAATGAGCCGGCGACTCATAGGCAGTGGTTTGGTTAAGGGAACTCATTGGAGCCGTAGCGAAATCAAGTCTTCATATGACACTGGTCACAATCTAGATCAATTATTCATTCAATAGAAGTCATTGTTGAATATTTTCCAGATAAAAGCCAGAATATAGTTCTTATGGTTGGGTTAAGAAAGCACGTGCCAATTACAAAAATCGTCTTCTTACACAAACCACTTTTTTATTGGGTGTTGATAAATATGCGGATCTAGAAATCCATTTTGGACAATTGGGTCTTCTCAAACTGTTTCTTTTTAAGAACCAAAAAAATTTATGTCAAAACAACATATGCCAAAAGAACAAAAGGCCTTGGACACGTAATGGATCTTGAAGTATTATTTCCCCGAACCCACCTAAGACCCTTCCCTCTAGGGTTGGAAAATCATGATCGGGATAGTGGGCCCAAAGTTATAGAATTAGGTTTGGGTCTTTTATCGAAATAGAATAGCCTTACTTAGAAATATCCAGAAAACATCATATTTATAAAGCAGAAATATAGCCGAAATTCTATATATGTGGAAAATAGATTAAATTCGACGATTCTACTTACTAAAATTCTAATAAAGATAATATAAGTGTCTAATTATCAAAATATATATATATATTCGATATATAATAATTAATAGAAATAAAATATTGAAAAGTTGAGGGATTCAAATTCGGTCTCCATATATAGAATCAATCATGTTAGAGGTCCTCTCCATGAGAAAATCTTTACAACATCAAAAGTATATGTCAGTATTCAACAACCGAATGATATTTTCAAAAGCGGTTCCAAGGCTATTTTTTTTTTTTTTTTTGGAAAACATTCAGAAATTCCGTCGTTAAATTATCCGATCCGAATTTAAAGAGAAGAGGAAAAAACCCTACTATTCCAAATTCTTACAAGAAACACACATTTTGGATTCGAACCCAGGACCTAGAGGCCAGATCCTGAACCCTACACCACCAAACCACGCTCATGGGGGCAAAAATAATATTAAGCGGGGATGTTCAAAGACATTTTGGGCTTTAAGTGAAATTTTTGTACATACATTAAGTTATATATTTTCTAATTGATATAATTTTTAATTCTAAATAAAATTGGGACATTCATACAATATAATACATAACTTAAAAATTTAAAATTTTAGGATAATTATTTATTAAAATATTATTAGGGAGATGCTTAAAAAACACTATCTTATTAAAATTTAGGGCTCCATCCACCCCTGGATATTAATTATGCTATGTGAGAATGTATAAAAAAAAATTACTAAACAAATAATAATTATATATTAAATTCAACTATATATTATATATAATTATTGGTGGGTTTTATTACCTCTTCGGATATTCTAAACTAATTTCAACCCTCATCTACCCTCAACCAATGATATATGGGGTAAGAGTATTTTTTTTCAAATGGTCTCTACAGATCAGTCATGTAGAGCTCTACACATCAGCATTAATGACAAAGATTGCTGCTGGGGTCAATGCCGGATATGAACATCAACAATTTAATAATAATAAAGGAAAAAAAAATAACACCGCAATAATTAATATGTATTCATATAGAGACAGAATATTTATTAAAAAAATAATAAGGCTCATAGAATGGTGTTATATGATCAACAGGTCAACATGACTCGTGATGAAAGAAAGAGACCGTCAATAATTATTAACTCATTAGGTGAAAACATCATAATCTATATAATATATTTCGGATTTAATTCCTCAATGAATAAAGAATTCATCATTTTAATTTTAAAGTAGTTGGGTCTCCTCTTTACACGAAAGAGTTCAAAAAACCTATTTTTAATTACAGATTTTGTTTTTTTTTTTTTAATGAAAAAAAGGATAAATTATAGAAGCGTTGAAATTTTTATTTAAGACTTTCCATAAACTTATAAAGGGAGAAGGACAAGCTTTATGCTTTAAATATCTTATAAATTATAGACTTCAACGAGAGAAACTCAAGAAAAATAACTTCTGAGATATCATCTACTTTGGTTGTAGTAGTAGTAGTAGTAGTAGTGATGGAGGGTACCAGTAGTAGCTTCCGTAGAAGTGCTTCTAGATGGAGAAGCAATTCTGTGGGTGCATTTTCAAGGTCTTTAAGAGGAGGAGAAGAAGAAGATGATGAGGAAGCTCTAATATGGGCTGCTCTTGAGAAATTGCCTACTTATAATCGTTTGAAGAAAGGGATATTAACTTCTTCACGAGGTGAAGTTAATGAAGTTGATGTACACAATCTTGGACTGCAAGAAAGGCAAAGGTTGATTGATAAATTGGTCAAGGTTGCTGAAGTTGATAATGAGCAGTTCTTGTGGAAGCTCAAGAATCGTCTTGATAAGTACAACTTTTTTTTTTTCTCTTTCTTTGCATGCAGCTTCAATTGATAATATTCATATGACTATTTCTTAAGTCGGTCAACGGTTTTCAACAGCAATATTTGATGTTCAAATATAAAAGTTTAGATTTTTTTTTTTTTTTTTTTAATGTCACTTAACAACATGATTTCTGAATAAACTCGGCCGAATATATTTGTTTAATAAACATGAATAAATGGTACCCCAAAGGAACATGACTTGATGACAAAGGACTTGAGATTTGATTGTCAGGTTATGAGTTTGAGTCAAATGATGTATTTTTTGTAAGAGCATAAGACATGAGGAGATTTTACTTATTCCGCTTAAGTTCAGGTCGGATGATTTGGCGGTGGAGTTTTCCAACGTCCTCCAGTCGTGTATTCACAAATTTAAGGAATACAAGTTCCTTTTTTGAAATTATCATATAGAAATTTTCTTTCTCTGGATTAGTTGAAGTAATTGAAGTATACATATAGCAATGAGTGAATGAAAAAAATGTAAGATTTCCAGAGTATCTTAGACTCTTCCCTAAATTAAGAAGCGATTTATAATTTATTAAGATTTATTAATTTATTAATATGTTGTGTAACACAACTAAATGGATTAGTCTTTTGGGTCGAAAAACTTGGGAGCCATATTTTACTGATAATTATTTTTTAGAATAGTATGATATTTTCCGTAAGTTGTATTTAATTAGTAAACCTCAATCAGGAATGTGATTGAGATATGACTGAGGTGATAATTGTAATCATGCTCAATGCGACCGAGGGTCAGTAATGTGACTGAAGGTCAATAATGTAATTAAATTTAAGTAATGGGTCTGAAACACACATAATATAACTTTCAGGAGATAAAAAATGTGATTATAACGGAAGTCAATGTGAAGTATGTTAGATACAATAATTTTAGGGATGATTTCTACTCCACTTAAGTCTGAATCTGAGAGAGATTTGTCGATGAAAGTTGTAGATATATATGTTAAATATATGTGTGTTTTTATGGATTGTAGGGTGGATGAAGTAGTTATGTATTGTTACGTAAGTCTGAATATGATAACAAGGACTCGTTGATTATGATTTTCATTTTTCTTAGATCTTATTTATTTATATTTTTTAGGGGATTTATCTTTTTCATGTGTAATTTTTTTTATGAAACGTTTTAAAAGTGTCTTGTGTGTGTTGTATTTAAGTAAATATTTTTAATTGTTCTTTGATATTCCTCAGAGTTGGAATAAAGCTTCCCAAAGTGGAAGTTCGATATGAACAATTGAATGTTGAAGCGGAAGCTTTTTTAGCAAGTAAAGCCTTGCCATCATTCGCTAAGTTTTATACCAACATCTTTGAGGTAATATTCTTCAACAATAAATCATTAGTTTTGTAAAATTAATTAAATTTTGTTAATTTCTCTGCTCAAAGTTTTAAACTAACTATCTGTATATGTTTGAAGGGTTTCTTGAAGTGTCTCCAAATTCTTCCAAGTAGAAAGAGACACTTGACAATCCTTAAGGATGTCAGTGGAATCATTAAGCCTGGCAGGTGAGAATTGAAATTCCTATTGTTTCTTAATTTACTTGTATTTTCTTGAATTTGTGAGTACTTAAATTAGGTCAAATTCTGCAGAATGACACTGCTTTTGGGTCCTCCAAGTTCTGGAAAGACCACACTTTTGTTGGCTTTGGCAGGGAAGCTAGATTCTAGTCTCATGGTGATTTTATTTAGTCAAAAGCTCTAAAATTTTTTCACATGGGTTTGGATTTTTGCATTGGTTTTATGACTTTTGTTTTATCTCTAAATTGAGAATCAAAATGTCTGTGTTTAGTTTTCTGGTAGGGTGACATACAATGGCCACGACATGCATGAATTTGTGCCTCAGAGAACAGCTGCTTATATCAGTCAACATGATGCTCATATAGGGGAAATGACTGTGAGGGAAACCTTGGCCTTCTCCGCTAGATGCCAAGGAGTTGGAAGCCGTTTTGGTAGGTTTTATTGTTTTTTATTAATATTTTTATTTTCTTCCTCCTCTGAATATAAAAGTTGTTGTGTTTGGGACATGTAGACATGTTATCGGAGTTGGCTAGAAGAGAGAAGGCGGCAGGTATTAAGCCTGATCCTGATATTGATGTCTATATGAAGGTGAGGAAAGCTTAAGTTTGTTTAAAACATGTTTATCATTTAACCATTTAATAAAAGTAAAGAATGAAAAAGAAAACAAATTGATAAAAGATGGGTTTTGAGTTTTATGCTTGCCGCCAATCGGGTGTTCTTTTGGCATATGAACTCTGATGTTGAACTTTTCATGTCGTTTTCTTGAATTGAAATTTTACCTTTCGCTCTCTAGAAAATAGATAAATCAGAATCAACCTTATGAAGATGGATTTGAACTCTTGGTGATTGAGTCTCTTGTATTTCTTTATCAATTCTCATGTCTCAGGCAATAGCAATTGAAGGCCAAGAAGTGAATGTGATCACTGATTATATTCTCAAGGTAATATAATTATTAATCATCTAAAATTGCTAATTATCTTAAAGAACAAGTAACTAATGTGAACACTTCTCATCATAAATATACAGGTCCTGGGACTGGATAGCTGTGCTGATATCTTCATAGGTGATGAAATGATAAGAGGTATATCCGGTGGACAAAAGAAACGTGTGACAACAGGTATATGACAATGACGAGCTCCATAAATTCATTTCTACTGTGCTCAATTATAAACAAACAATAATTCCTTTTTATTCAAACTTAGGTGAAATGATGGTTGGACCAGCACTGGCAATGTTTATGGACGAGATTTCCACTGGTTTGGACAGCTCGACGACTTTTCATATTGTGAATTGTCTCCGGCAAAATATTCACATCAATTGTGGAACCGCTGTGATATCGCTTCTGCAGCCAGCACCAGAGACTTATGATCTGTTTGATGACATTATCCTTCTATCTGAGGGTCACATTGTGTACCAGGGTCCACGCGAATTAGTATTGGAGTTTTTTGAATCCAAGGGCTTTAAATGTCCCCAAAGGAAAGGCGTGGCCGACTTCTTGCAAGAAGTATTCTCGAATACATCTCCGTCTTTGACATTTTTCATTGATAAGAAAAAGCCACTTCTTTGAAAATAAGAGATTTCTTTCATCAAACAGAGGCTTAAATTGTTCTAAAAACTAAGACCAGTCTCACAAGTAACTTCTCATATTCAATCTTTACAAAAAATTTGTTGCAGGTGACATCAAAAAAAGATCAACAGCAGTATTGGGCAGATAAAGAGATTCCTTACAGGTTTGTTACAGTCCAAGAGTTTGCTGAGGCATTCCAATCGTTCCATGTGGGACAGAAACTCACTGATGAGCTTCAAACACCATTTGATAAGAGCCAGAGCCACCGAGCTGCTTTGACTACAAAAGTGTATGGTGTTGGCAAGGAGGAGTTGTTGAAAGCTTGCATCTCAAGAGAATTTTTGCTCATGAAGAGGAACTCATTTGTCTACATCTTCAAGCTCACCCAAGTGAGTATTAACTTGATTCTTCTGAATTGTTTTAATATTTTCTGGAACTGATAATGATTCTTTTCTTTCCCCCTGCTACTAGATTGCAATTGTTGCATTGATATCTATGACACTCTTCCTCAGAACGAAGATGCACAAAGACTCTATATCTGATGGAGGAATTTACATTGGTGTTATTTTCTTCGTTATTGTCACTGTCATGTTCAATGGATTTTCAGAGATTTCTATGACCATAGCAAAGCTTCCTGTCTTCTACAAGCAAAGAGGCCTCCGATTTTTTCCACCGTGGGCATATGCTCTTCCAGCATGGATCCTCAAGATCCCTATCGCATTCGTAGAGGTTGCTGTTTTGGGATTCTTATCCTATTATGTAATTGGGTTTGATCCCAATGCTGGAAGGTAAACACAGATAAAAAGAAACAATTCTGCTAGTAAGCAGTGAAGTTTTTATCACATGATCTATTTATCCAACTAGTTTATGTAATGATTTTTCTTTCTTGCAGGTTTTTTAAGCAATACTTTCTGCTCTTCGGTGTTCACCAAATGGCTTGTGCATTATTCCGATTCATTGCAGCAACAGGCAGGAACATGGTTGTTGCTAATACATTTGGTACATTTGCATTACTTGTGCTTATGGCATTGGGTGGATATTTACTTTCAAGAGGTACAAAATTCAAATGAGTTAAACAAAAATGATATTTTCTTTAAGTTTTACTTCAATTCTTACTTATCTGGTTTAATTATGCAGAGGACATCAAAAAATGGTGGATATGGGCTTATTGGTGTTCTCCTTTAATGTATGCACAGAATGCAATAGTGGCTAATGAATTTCTTGGGCACAGTTGGAGCAGGGTAATTCTCTCAATAAGCCTTGTCCATGATAGTATATTTGTCTTTTATTAACATAGTGATGTCTGTAAATTTTTCCATATCATAGATTACTCCAAACTCAGCTGAATCACTTGGAGTGCAAGTTTTGAAGTCTCGTGGGTTCTTCCCGCATGAGTATTGGTATTGGATTGGATTGGGGGCTCTGTTTGGTTTTGTGCTACTGTTTCACATTGGTTTCACTCTGGCTCTTACTTTTCTTAACCGTGGGTATTTTTACCATCTTCACTTTAATTACTTCTAAAGCAGTGGGTTTATGTTGTAATTTCGTGCAAATACATACGTGCAGAATTTGAGAAGCCTCGGGCTGTTATAACAGAGGAATATGAAAGTAATGAGGAAGATAACAGAATTGGAGGAACTGTTGAGTTATCAACTAGTGGAAATTATTCTAGTCACACAACTCGCTCGGGTAATAAAACTCTTTCGATATATTTGACGAACTGTGACTTTCTTTGTAAATGCCTTATGATGCTACTTAATTATTGGTAATATGCAGAGAGTGGAAATGATGTTAGGTGGAGAAACTCTTTTTCCCAGTCCTTATCCCTTACAGAAGCAGCTGTTGGGACAACCCAACCAAAGAAAAGAGGAATGGTGCTTCCATTTGAGCCGCATTCCCTCACCTTCGATGAAGTTTCATACTCTGTTGACATGCCACAGGTAATTGTAATTTTAAAACATTTCAAAAATATGGAAGCTATCTTGAATCATTATAATGAAGTCCTGACATGACGACTAATTGGTTTGATTTTCCTTTTTAGGAAATGAAAATTCAAGGTGTTCTTGAAGATAGATTGGTGCTTCTAAATGGTGTGAGTGGTGCCTTCAGGCCAGGTGTTCTTACAGCTTTAATGGGTATTAGTGGTGCTGGTAAAACAACTTTGATGGATGTGTTGGCTGGTAGGAAAACGGGTGGATATATTACTGGGAACATAACTATATCTGGTTACCCAAAGAAGCAAGAAACATTTGCTCGTATTTCAGGATATTGTGAACAAAATGATATCCACTCTCCTTTTGTTACCGTGTACGAGTCCTTGGTCTTCTCGGCCTGGCTTCGTTTAGCTCCTGAAGTTGATTCTGAAACTAAAAAGGTTTGTACAGAAAGTAAAAAGTTCATTATGAGTGCAGGTCATTAAGAGCCAAAATAAAAAGTTAATCTGAGTCTACTAGAAAAGAAACTGTTCAAATATCTGAATATGTTGCTGGATATGGTTGCAATGGTTTAAATTTCACCTTGGTCTACAGATGTTTGTTGAGGAAGTTATGGAGCTTGTGGAGCTGAACCCATTGAGACAATCGCTAGTTGGTTTGCCTAGTGTAAGTGGTCTATCGACAGAGCAACGTAAGAGGCTTACCATTGCGGTTGAGCTCGTGGCTAACCCATCCATCATATTTATGGATGAACCAACCTCAGGGCTAGATGCGAGGGCTGCTGCAATTGTTATGAGAACTGTTAGAAACACAGTGGACACTGGAAGAACGGTAGTGTGCACCATCCATCAACCAAGCATTGATATATTTGAAGCTTTTGATGAGGTAAGAAATGTTAATACTGGATCGTCGGAGTGAAAAGTTTTTCCTTTTCCTTTCTTTTCTAATATGTTGATTATCATTGTTTAACAATACATTGCAGCTGTTCCTAATGAAGCGAGGAGGACAAGAGATTTATGTTGGACCCCTGGGTCGCCATTCTAGCCATCTTATCTGCTATTTTGAAGTATGACCTGATGCACATACTAATATGGAAATTTAACTTGAAACCAAATTTTGGAGTGACTTGTATAATTTACATCTTGAAACTCACTAATGCATTTGTTTTCATGAAGGCAATTCCCGGAATCGAAAAAATTAAAGATGGTTATAATCCGGCAACTTGGATGTTGGAAGTTACAGCTTCATCCCAAGAAATAGCTTTGGGGGTTGATTTTACTGATATTTTCAGACGCTCAGAATTATGCAGGTATGTTTATGATGTACTACTCAGTTAGATGACCTATCGACCACAACCATTCACCACTAGGCCAGTGCATTTGTTTTTTAGCTCAAAATTAAAGCTGATGTGATGTATGCCATTGTTTCAGGAGAAACAAAGCACTCATTGAAGATTTAAGCAAACCTGCTCCGGGTTCAAAGGACCTTTACTTTCCTACTCAGTACTCTCAATCAGCTATGACCCAATTTATGGCTTGCTTATGGAAACAACACTGGTCATTCTGGCGAAATCCACCATACACTGCTGCTAGATTTTTTTTCACAACCTTTATAGCATTGGTGTTTGGGTCATTATTTTGGGACTTAGGCACTAAAACGTGAGTTACATGTTATTGAAAGTCTTGTTTCATCTGCCTTTTAATCATCTAAATTTGGCTTTTCAATTAATAGGAAAAAGAGCCAAGATCTGTTTAATGCAATGGGTTCCATGTACTCTGCTATTCTCTTCATCGGCATTCAATATTGTTTATCAGTGCAGCCAATAATATCTGTCGAAAGGACAGTCTTTTACAGAGAAAGTGCTGCTGGAATGTATTCAGGCCTACCATGGGCAATAGCACAAGTAATTGCTGGACACATTACATATATTAGAAATGTAATAAAGAATTGTGTTTCTTTACTGATTTTTTTTTTTTTTTTTTTAACTTTTATTTTCTGCAGGCTTCGATTGAGATACCTTACATTTTTGTTCAGTCATCTGTGTATGGTGTTATAGTCTATGCTATGATTGGATTTGACTGGACAGCCACGAAGTTCTTTTGGTATATATTCTTCATGTTCTTCACTTTATTATACTTCACCTTCTATGGCATGATGGCAGTAGCTATTACTCCAAACCACCACATTGCTGCCATTGTTTCATCTTTATTTTTTGGATTATGGAATGTCTTTGCCGGGTTTATAATCCCAAGACCTGTAAGTATCGTATTCCCATTTCTATTTTATACTCTGGATTTTCTTGCTTACAGATATGTAGTTGCTAATGCTTTCCTTATCTATCAATCTTGTCCAAAAACAGAGGATTCCAGTATGGTGGAGATGGTACTATTGGGCAAACCCCATATCTTGGACCTTGTACGGATTGGTTGTTTCGCAGTTTGGAGATATAGAGGAGAGAATGGAAAGTGATGAAACAGTGAAACAATTTGTTAGAAGTTACTTCGGTTACAAGCATGATTTTCTGGGAGTAGTTGCAGTTGTTACTGCTGGCTTTGCAGTACTCTTCGGATTTCTTTTCGCCCTTGGAATAAAGCAGTTTAATTTCCAGAGGCGTTAGAAATTTAATTCCATTTTGAAGATCAAGTTTGTGCCTTGTGCTAATCTGGGTATTATTTATCTTCATGTTTTGTTTGTATTGGTTTTGCTCCTTTCTCATAGCAGCTACTGCCATATCATTTTCATTCCTCTCAACTGTTAAATCATTGTATATCTTTGTTTTTTTGGGTGAGCGTAAATAAATAAATTGTAGTTACGGTTCTTGTTAAACACACACCATATTGCCTTGATAACCAAAACCTCCTCCATTATAAACTGCTTAGCCACAAAGCCTTGATTGAACATATTCTTGCACTTATAAACTTCATATCCATAAATGAACAAATTTGACAAATGAGATCACCATTATTTCCCTTAGCATTTTTATAGTTATTATTCATTTGATTGTAACCTCCATTGTTTCTAAGCCTGTTTCCATTATTTCCACCATAACCAAAACCTTTGTTATAAGAAGCATTCTTGTTAAATCCTTGATTTTTCTGTGCAACATTAGCAGTTAGGTTGTCCTTTGTTTCATCATTCATTTTATTATTAAATTGTTCAATTCTACATTCATGACTAACAAACAGAGAATATAGTACTTCTAAGCTCATTGACTTAGCTCTAGCTAAGACATTTGTAACAAGAGATGTATACTTTGAATCAATGTTTAATCCAGTTAAAATACAAGCAATCAGATCATTTCTAGCCACAGGTTTACCAGCCGCAGCAAGACTATCAGCTAACTTTTTTATATTTGTAAAATAGTCATTGATACTCATTGAACATTTCTTAACAGACTATAATTGCATCTTAATAGGTATAACCCTAGCTTGAGACTGTGAAACAAACATATTATTCAAGCTTTGCCATGGTTACAAATAGGAACCAAAATAGGAGAGCTGAAGAAATTTAAGAGAGCTAAAGAAAAATATAATAATTTTCTTGATTTCAATATGAATTACAAATTACCTTTATATAGGCATTACAAAAGAATCACTATTAATTACATATCAACTAACAACTAACATTAATATCATATCTATCAATATTAATTATATATCAACTAACTAACATTAATACCATATCTATCAATATCCCCCCTCAAATTCAAGATGGTAGTGAGGAAACCATATTGAGTTTGGAAACGAGGGTTGTGTAACAACTAGGAAGAAAAGACTTAGTGAAGATTTCAACTATTTAATCATCGGAGCGTAGATACACCAACCGAAGATTACCACGAGCAAGATGTTGACGAATGAATTAACAATCAATCTTGATGTGCTTGGTACGTTCATGGAATATATCATTATGTGCTATTTGAATAGCGCTTTGATTGTCACAGCAAAAAGTAGAAAGGGTGTTGTGATATAAACAATCACTATAGAGGAGAAACGAGATGAAAACTCTTCTTTATTATTCAAATAAAAGAATTACAAAGCTTAAACCAAAGCTTTACAAAAAACCTATCAAACACTCTTTACTCTCTATATTTACTGATTTTGGGATGCTTAAGAAGTGAATTGGGGCTCATTTTTATAGTGCCAAAAACGTGTGCTACAGTGCCACATATTTTTGGAAGTTGGCAAAACGTCTTGCCAACTTTCATCAGCTGGCCAACTGTAATCTAGCATGCATGCTGGAATCCAACAAATCTCCATCTCGGTGAAGATTTGCCCTAAAATCTGAGCCGACATCAATCACCCAAACTGGATCCTCAAAAGGATCCACCCCTGGCTGCATCTGTATGACTGCCTACGTACCCTGAGTTTGGATCAAGCCAATCGTAGTTCTCTGTATCTCCATACTTTGACTATATGGAGAGTTTTGTCATCCCGACTATGGCACGACAGATTTCAAGCTTCTCATTCGGTAAAACTTTTGTGAACATATCGGCACCATTATCATCAGTTTGAATCTTTCTGAGTTCTAACAGCTTTGAACTCAGGACATCCCGTATCCAGTGATACCTCAAATCGTTATGTTTTGACCTCGAGTGAAAAGTAAAATTTTTACCAAGGTAGATAGCATTTTGGCTATCACAGTACAAAATGTACTTCTCCTACTTGAAACCCAATTCCTTGATAAATTTCTTCATCCACAATAATTCCTCGCAAGTTCCGTTACTGCAATGAATTATGCCTCTGTTGTAGAGAGTGCAACACATCTCTGCAACCTTGATTGCCATGCCACAGCTCCCCCTGAGAGAGTAATTAGATACCCCGAAGTAGACTTACGAGTATCCACATCACCTGCCATATCTGAATCGGTGTAGCCCATTAACACTGGCTTGTTGCTTCCAAAACATAGTCTCATTTTGGATGTGCCTCGAAGATACCGCATTATCCATTTGATAGCATTCTAGTATTCTTTTCCTGGATTTGACATAAACCGGCTGACCAATCCAATTGCGTGTACTAGGTCTGGCCTTGTGCACACCATAACATACATGAGACTTCCCACTGCTGAGGTGTATGGAATCTGTTTCATTTCCTCTTTCTCTGTCTCAGTAGAGGGACTCTGATTTGTACTCAATGTAAAGTGGGTAGCAAGAGGAGTGCTAACCGCTTTAGCCTTGTCCATCTGAAATCGTTGAAGTACCTTCTCGATGTACTCCTCCTGTGACAAGTATAATTTCTTGGCTTTTCGATCACGACCGATCCTGATGCCAAGAATCTGTTTTACTGGCCCCAAGTTTTTCATCTCAAAAGACTTACTCAATTGCTGCTTCAAATCATTAATCCTCGATTGATTCCGGCCAACTATCAACATATCATCTACATACAACAGTAAGATGATAAAGTCAACGCCGAAAGATTTCTGAACGAAAACCCAATGGTCTGAAGTAGTATTCGTGTATCATTGCTCCCCCCATAACTGACTCAAACTTCACGTACCACTGTCTCGATGGCTGTTTCAAACCATAGAGGCTTTTCCTGAGTCTGCACACATGGTCCTCTTTTCCTTTGACTCTGAAGCCTTCTGATTGCTCCATATAAATTTCTTCTTCCAGATCCTCATGAAAAAATACAGTCTTGACATTCATCTCCCCAATCTCTAAGTCAAGACTTGCTGCTAAGCAAATTACTACTATGATGGATGACATCTTCACAACTGGAGAGAATATTTCATCAAAGTCAATGCCTTTTCTCTGATTGAATCCCTTGACAACTAGTCTGGCTTTGTACCGGGGTTGTGAAGTGTGTTCTTGTTGCTTCACTCTGTGCACCCATTTGTTCTTCAAAGCCCATTTTCCTTTTGGCAATTTCACAAACTCGAAAGTGTGATTGTCATGCAAAGATTTCATCTCATCTTGCATGGCTTCCTCCCACTTTTCTTTGTTCTATGTTTCCACAGCCTCATTGTAGCTCTCGGGTTCTCCCCCCTCAATAAGCAGCACATACTCATATGTAGAGTATTTCGTTGAAGGTCGTCTTTCTCTGTCAAACCTTCTTTGTGGGACTGTTGGTGTAGCTTCTGGTACTGGTGGTTGATCATGATCATCATCTCTGGGAGTTTCAACACATGTACCATCATGGTTAGGAACCTCATCTTCAACATGTACTGGCACTGGTGTATAAGGTTCTGGATTCACATCAACATTTCTGTATTGCTGGGGCATTGCCTTTAATTATTTCCTGATATCTTCTATAGTCTGATCTTCAACGAAGACAACATCTCGGCTTTTGAGAATCTTCTTCTCAACAGGATCATACAGTTTGTAGCTGAAATCATCCAGACCATAGCCAATAAAGACACATTGTAGCGTCTTTACATCAAGTTTGGATCTCTCATCCTTTGGGATGTGTACAAATATTTTGCACCCAAAGACATGCAAGTGCTCATATGACACTTATTTTCCTATCCAGACTTGATTATGAACATTACCTTTTAGGGCGACTGATGGGGACACGTTCAAAACATGTACGGTTGTGCTGAGTTCCTCCCCCTAAAATGTCTTCGGTAGCTTGGCTTCCTTTCTCACAAGGTTCTATTCATCCTCTCAGCTAGGCCATTCAGCTGGGGTGTCTTGGGAGGTGTCGTTTGATGTCAGATTCCTTGCATCTTTCAGTACTGATCAAACAGACTTATGTACTCTCCACCATTGTCTGTTCAGATACATTTCAGTTTCTTACCTATTTCTCTCTCTACGAGGGCATGAAACTCCTTAAACACTCTCAACACTTGATCTTTTGTCTTCAAGGTGTATACCCATATATTCCTTAAATGATCATTGACCGGCGTAAACACGCACGTATAACGCAAACGCACGTATCGTTCAAGTAGTATAAAAATATCGATCCCACGAGGACTTAATTCCTACTATTGTTATTAATTATTGATACTATTTATTTACAAATATCTAATTGAGGGAGAATGGAATTGATTGCTTGAATGATTTGATTTGTAGATTTGCTAAATAAATAAAAAGATAAAAAGACAAAAGAAAATACTAAGGAAAATAAAAGACTCAAAGATCTAGGGTTGTGAATCATTCTAATATCTTTTAAAAGATGAAGTGATTATTTTAAGTTTGTGTAATAAATCAGTTTACTAACCTGGAACATGAATTTATGTGAAAGCATCTGTCGATGGTCAGACACAAATACCCAGTTTAATCCAATTGAACCATATGTCTATGTCAACCAAATTATATGGATTTATTAAGTTTAAGTTCTAATTATGACTACCCCCGCCCAACAGGTATATGTTTATCCTGTAAGGAAATCTATTAAAGGGTTATCTATCCTCAAAGAAGATCGTGGGCTATTAAGTCAAAGGTTAAAACTTAAAATCCCTATGTCTAGTTCATTTTAGATTTACCACATCAATCTTATTGGTGATCAAACAACAAGAAGCATTTAAGACTTAATAAGTAAACCTTTAAATTACTCAAATTATAAAATAACCTCTTATAAACCGGTGATATTAGATTTCATCACAACCTAGAAAACTAACTTAGTTATAATACATAGTTAGGACAAGTAAAAAGACATAAAAATTACTAAAAAGTAAATGCGGAAAAATAAATAAAATGCTAAGGTAAAAGGAATTAACTTCTATTATTTACTATTTAGATATCTCCCATAATATAATATATATCCTTGTGATATTTTAAACCAACCGTCCAGTATGGCGGTATCCTCATTAAGTCAAATTAAAATAAACCAGCCATAAAGGCGGAACAAAATTAAGCCAACCGTCTAGTATGGCGGTATCCTCATTAAGTCAGGTTTAACCAGATTAAATTGAATAACCAACCGTCCAGAATGGCGGTATCCTTTATTAAGTCAGGTTTTAAATAGTTTATATATTATATTTTAAGGGAGATTAATCTAAATAGCAAAAGTAAAAGTATTATCTTATTACCTCAGCATAGAGAAGTTACCCCCACATGGATGGATAGAATTACTACTACAAAGCGTAAATAAAACTGAATATAAGAAGAAAATAAGAAGAACTCTCTTTTATTTATAAGAATTTCAGAGGATGAGGTACATTGAAACTAAGAAATTCAAAATTTATTTATAGGCAAAAAAATCTAATTTATTATTATTATTTTTCTGATTTTTATTTTTTTATTATTTTATTTTTTTATTATTTTATTTTTTGGATCGCTGAATTTTCGACACGTGGCATGGTGGCTAAAAAAAACGGCTCGTTGAATTTTGACACGTGGCATGCGGTGCAATTACCAAAATACCCTCGGTGTCGGGACGCCCAAAATACCCTTTTTGCCAAATTTCACCAAATTTCACAGTTTTGCTCCAAATCACCTCCAGAATGTCCTGAAACTTTATTTATCTACAAAATAACACAAAACACATCAAAATATTCACAAAACTCAAGAAACTATACAAAATATTAAGTTAAATGAGTGGGAAATAATGATAGTTTTACCACTCATCAATCATCTATAAATGTCACAAAATAAAGTGACCCACCAAGTGTTCTTGTCTGCATCGGACCACATACATCTGAATGTATGAGATCAAGTACCTTCGGTTTTTGTTGAGGCGGGGAGCTCTGGAAGGACATCATGTTCTTCTTTCCAGCCATGCAGTGTTCACTCTGTAAGTGTGAGTTCTTCAGTCCGGGAAGAACACTTCATCGGCGCAGTGCTTCCATCCCCGTTTGACTCATATGACGGAGCTTTTTATGTCATAACTCGACTGCATCATCACTGTTGGTTGTATTTATGTTGCTATTGGAAAGTTTAGCGTGCATCAAATACAATGTTGAATCTTTCTTACCTCGTGTCATTACCATTGATCCTTTAGTGAGCTTCCATGTGCCATCACTAAAGGTGCTGCAGAAGCCTTAATCATCCAACTTCCCTGTTGAGTTCATGTTTAACCGAATATCTGGGATGTGCTTGACTCCCTTCAACATTAGCCTTGTTCCGTTGTCTTTTTCAAGGCAAATGTCTCCAATACCAACAACTTTGGACTGGCCATCATTTCCCATCCTTACAGCACTGTAGTCACCTTGTGTATAAGATGAAAGAAGTCTCTGCGAGATGTGTGTTGGGGTTGGTGCTCAGAGCGCCAATTTCCGGTTGTATTTCTTTATAAATACTTATGTAAAACGTTATTATTATGAATAATATATGCAGTTTCTATAATATAATATATCTTTTAATATGGTAAAGACGTAATGACATTAGAATGACTTGTCATGGTGCTGTTGCAAAAGCGTCGCAACTGACATTGGGTTAGCATCATGACGTTGTCATTCTCAGACAGTTCATGGTCAATATTTACACTACTTGGTCAGTGTACATGTCGTATATTGGAATATATGATTCCAATGGTTCTCAATGAACCATAAGTCTTGGAGACTATTATAGACGTGTAGGTGTTTATAGCGGATAAACACTGAACTACTCACCGAAGATTCTTAATGGATGGTACACCAACGTCAATAAGAATCTTATCGGGTTGAGTAACACTTGTGATTCTTAGACTTGAGATGCCACTGTCGGCACATGAGACATCTTCTACACTTAGATGACAATCACGTCACCAATCTATTTAGATGAGACCTTCGCCTGTTCTTTGGGTGTGGATAGATCCTCATGGTGTCCTGTGTGTATCAAGATAGGATCCGTCAGTTCAGTGTATCAGAGCATAGGTAGTCCATATGATTAGCAATCAGAAAAAAACCATGGGCCCGTGGTATAAATTAGAAGTTAGTTCTAAATGTTCTTTTTAAGATTGATAATAGAGACGTCGACGAGATAATCCCCATAGAGATTTGACATTTACATCTATATCTCTGGGATATATCTGGATACCTGTGACAGAGGAATTATACATTTGCCATGACCTCGACCTGTATGATTCAGTGAGTTTATCTGTGTTCGTCATAATTTACGGGTGGATAGATTATGGACACGAAATTGGATTTCGTGACGGATATGCCTGAATCTAGAGAGTCTCACTAATGAAATATACTCATAGAGCACTAGGGCAATATTTATAAATAATATTGACTATTTATAAAGTCGTTTAAAGGTTAAACACAAAATACATGTGTAGGGACCCGATAGTCATTTCCCGATTTTTGTGTATTTGCTTTTAATGATAGATTAATTCAAATACACATCAATTAATTGTCAAATTGAGATATTTGACTAATATCATAAATATATATATATGTATTTGATATTTAATGTAAATATAATATATATATTTAATATATATTTGTATTTAAATAATTAAATAATTATTTAATTGTTAAATGATTAAATTAATTAAAATAATAAATATTTTAAAGTTATGATATTTATTTTAATGACTTGATTTGATTTTGTTGACTTACTTTAATTCATTAAATGGTTTGATGATTAAAAATGCAAGTTGATAAAATGCATTAAATGAAACAAAAATTGAAAAATATCTTGATATTTTGCAAGTTACCAAATTCGGCCAAGGCATAAGGGTTTTGGTATATATTTTTTTTGTTTTCTTTAGGGCTTCATAACCTTGAAACACTTATCAAATACTCCATTAAAAGGAAAACAAAGAAGCTTGAAGAAAGAAAAAGAAAACAAGGAAAAGCTTGGATTTTAGTAAGTTTTTTCAACTTGCTATTAGAGAGGAAAATGTTCCTTGAGTTCTTGGCTTCATGCTATGAGTTTATTTTGTTTTTCTATTCTTTATTCTTTTTATTTTTGGAGGATGGAAGATTTGATATGTGTTGAGCATGTATAAAATTCAAAGGATGCTTCTAATATGTTAATAAGCATATTTTTGATAGTTTGAGAAACTTGTTGCTAATCTAGAGTTATTGACCCACTCTTAAATGACCTAGATTTGTTCTATAGTTGTTTCATTATGGTGAGGCTTGATTGTAATGGAAGAAACATGATTGAAGTATTGAATTTAACAAATTTGGTCTAATTTGAAGAAATTGAAAAATTAGGGTTTGAGACCACTTCCAAATTTGGGGCTTTTCATTTATGTTGTGTATATGATACATATAAAATCTTATGTTGATTGTATTTCATCTTGATGTGTTTTGAACATGTAAAGTGCAAAATGCACATTTTCCCCCTTGTTGAGGCTATCGGCCTTGGTGTAGTATTTTGGGATTTTTGGTTGCAATTTGAATTTCAATGTGTAGGAAATGTTAAATTCATATTTGAAATGATTTAGAATCATCCAAAATTATTTCGAACAATTTCGGATTAAAATGAACAAAATGCAATGTTTAGGGGTAATTCGTTAATTACACAAAAATATGATTTGTTGTGTAATATTTCATAATTTGATAATGGATAATAAAATAAATAAGTTATTTCATTTATCCGAGAAAAATTTTTGAAATCGGAAAATTTTGATTTTCCACTATTCCGCTGCGTTACCGGATTTCCGCTATAAAACCCCTTCAAAATTATATCAGAGCGAGTCTGATTCTAGGCCTCCTAATATGATTAGCCCTTTAAATTCAATGTTTAATCACGATTTCTTAACTTTATACATGCATGTTTTAATCTAATTTGATTAGATTTATGGTGTATGACACTTAGCGGAAAATCCATAATTAATAAGGTTTAAATGTAATTATGTATTTGATGCATGTTATGTGGTCCGTCTTGTCAATACGTTTTATGAATATTTCTCCGTGACTACATCCGAGACCATCCCTCTGCTGTGAGGGTGTAGCCGATAGAGATTTATTTATACCGGATGTATATAAGATACTAGATAAATTCAAGCGAAAGCGGAATCCTGAACGTGCCCCAGCTGTAGGGTTACGCAAGTAACTTGAGTTTATCATTGACGAGTTTAACCTTGGTACGTCTCCTTATGGGCCTGCCTTAGCAGCGACAACGAGAAACGACCAGGACCAGAAACCCATGAGTCACTAGTGAGTGATTGACAAATGAGTTGTCTACTTGATGAATATACGTAGGCGAGATCGTGCCTCTGCTGTGAGCTGAAATATATTCACGGGATCCACTTTTCACTTTTCACTATTTATATTTAATTTAATTATTAAATCTTTGTATTCTGTTTGGGGATTACAGTATTGCATGATTTAGTGGGAGGGGCATTTTTAGATTAAAAATCCATGATCTAGTTTATGCTTTTGATATTATATGAAACTGTTTTATTTCTGCTAACCGTTTTTCGTAATCTATATGATAGATTTGCGATGGCGGCACCATCCACTAATCAGTTTGCGTGTATGCTTGATGCGAACAAACTCAAAGGCGCTGATAACTTCGCCGATTAGGAATTAGATTTGAGGATTGTCCTCGACTCCGAGAAGTTAGGATATGTTCTTGAGGGTCCACTGCCCATTGCTGTGGCAGATGATGCTACACCGCAAGAATGTGAAGTCTTCCAAGCTTGGAAGGATGATGATTTAAAAGTTAAATCATACATCTTAAGTTCGCTTTCACCGGGGCTCAAGAAATAATACTATGGCATGTCATTGCGTATAATATGATGACTCGATTAAGACAATCGTTTGAGAACCAAGAACAAGTTGTTGTTCATAAGGTCGCAATGGAATTGTTCCATGCGCGGTTGGATGAGGGGCAAGCTGTTAACTCACATGTTCTTCAGATGATCAATTTGATCGATCAACTGAGGCAATATAATCTCATTCTAAATGACATTCTCGGAAGGAGTGTCATTCTTGGTTCGCTCACAGCTTCTTATCGCCAGTTCGTGATGCACTTCAACATGAATGTGATTATCTGTACCTACCAAAAGCTGTATAGGATGTTGCTCACGGCGGAAGAGGACCTCAAGAAGGGAGTACCGACTCGCCCTCCAAGACCTACTTCACTTTCTACTTCTTTCCAGACTTGGTTAAAGGGAAAGAATAAGAAAGGGAAGAAGAAGGGTCTCGGTCCTCAACCACATGCAAAAATAGCAAAACCCAAGAGGGCTTCTGAAGACAAATGCCATCACTGCAGTAAAGTCAGACACTGGAAAAGGAACTGTCCTGACTACATTGCCCAGCTGAGGAGGGAGAGAGCATCGACATCAGGTACATTTATTTTTCCAATTATTGATATATTTGGCTTGTGAAGCCATTACATCCACATGGATTTTAGATTCTGCTTGTCCCATTCACATTTGCAATTCGTTGCAGGTGCTGAAGGAAAGTAGGAACTGAAGCCTGGAGAGATGCAGTTGCGGTTCGGGAGTGGAGACTCACTGGATGCAGTTGCAGTGGGAGTATGCGAGATTCCTTTGCTGAAAAGGACACTTTTATTAAATGATTGTTATTTTGTACCTGGATGTGTAGCTAATATTATATCACTTTTTGTATTGGATACATAAGGCTTTCGTATTAATATTAAGAACTGTTCTTTGTATTTGTATGATAAATGTAATATTCAGATCCTTTATTGTCCAAATAAGCATGGTCATTATACATTGCAAACTTCAAAAGATATTTTAAACACTGGAATTAATAAACGTAGTTTACCTGTAATTAATAATACTAAACTTTGGCATATGCGACTAGGTCATATAGGTGTTAAACGCCTTACCCAATTGGTTAGGAATGGTTTGATACCAGATCTCACCATTGAATCCTATCCAACTTGTGAATCGTGTATTCAGGGTAAGATGACCAAAGCCCCATTTTCTGGTGTTGGACACCGCGCCACTAACTTACTGGAACTCGTACATTCTGATGTATGTGGTCCACTAAGTCAGATTGCTCACAGTGGTTATTCGTATTTCGTTACCTTTACTGATGATCTGTCATGGTACAGTTATGTCTATTTGATGTGACATAAATTGGAAACCTTTGAAAAGTTCAAGGAGTTCCGAAATGAAGTAGAAAATAAACTTGCCAATATATTAAATGTCTTCGATCTGATCGAGGCGGTGAATATATAAGTGGTGATTTCATGGATTATATGAAGGAGAATGGAATTCTCGCTCAATATACTCCTCCAGGTACTCCACAGCACAATGAAGTGTCTGAGAGGAGAAATCAGACTTTATTGGATATGGTCCGATCAATGTTGAGTTTCACAGATTTGCCCTATTACTTATAGGGCTACTCTCTTTTAACAGCTGCACATCTTTTGAATAAGATTACTTCAAAAGCTGTTCACACGACACCGTATGAGATATGGTTCGGTAGGAGACCAAATCTTAGTTACATTAAGGTTTGGGGTTGTCCTGCCTATGTCAGGGTGACTCAGCAAGATAAGCTTTCGCCTCGAGGGCAAAAGTTTAGGTTTGTCGAATATCCTTCGAATACGAGGGGATATATGTTCTATGATAGCGAGCATCGAAATGTGTTCGTAGCTCGCTTCGCAAAATTTCTAGAAATATAATTTTTGTCAGAAGGTGGTAATCATAGAGATGTTGAACTTGATGAAGTCCAACCTGAAAACAACAACCAACGGAGGAACCTGAATTTCAAGTAGATGAAAGACGTTCAACACACACACTCTGTAGGTCAGAAAGGGTATCTAGACCTCCTGAACGCTTGTATTTGATACTAGAAAAAAGTCTAGATGTTCTCTTAGTTGAAGAGACTGATCCTTTCACCTATAGAGAATCGATGTTGGACATCGACTCCGTGAAATGGTAAAGTGCCATGAAATCCGAGTTAGACTCAATGCATGAGAATCAAGTTTGGGACTTGGTTCCGCTTCCTGAATGAATTGTTCATATCGGTTGTAAATGGGTTTACAAGAGGAAGCACGGGCCTGACGGAAAGTTTGAAACTTACAAGGCCCGACTGGTAGCAAAAGGTTACACGTATCGACCTGGCGTCGACTACGATGATACATATAAAATCTTATGTTGATTGGATTTCATCTTGATGTGTTTTGAACATGTAAAGTGAAAAATGCACATTTTCCCCCTTGTTGAGGCTCTCGGCCTTGGTGTAGTATTTTGGGATTTTTGGTTGCAATTTGAAATTCAATGTGTATGACATGTTAAATTCATATTTGAAATGATTTAGAATCATCCAAAATCGTTTCGAACAATTTCAGATTAAAATGAACAAAATACAATGTTTATGGGTAATTCGGTAATTACACAAAAATATGATTTGTTGTGTAATATTTCATAATTTGATAATTGGATAATAAAATAAATAAGTTATTTCATTTATTCGAGAAAAAGTTTTGAAATCGGAAAATTTTGATTTTCCACTATTCCGCTGCGTTACCGGATTTCCGCTATAAAACCCATTCAATGTGGCGTGTATAGAGGCGCCACTATCTATCACCCAACTGGTCTCGTGGCTAGTAAGATTCATAATATTTTCCTCGTAGATAATGAGGAATTCTTTGGAGGTGGTGTATGTGGTGGCAGTAGCAACTCTTTCTTGGTTAGAGTCACTATCCATTCTGTTGTTGTCTCTGGACTGCTCTTTCTTCAATTTGTAGCAATCCCTCTTCATATGGCCTTTCTTTTTACAATGGAATCATTATATATCTCTTGTTCTTGATTTACCTCGGTTTTTGTCTGATCTACCTAGGTCTCGGCTTTTACTCCTCCCCTTTCTGTTAGTCCTCTCAGTCACTAAAGCTTTTGAGGTTGAGGCTGATGATGACCCTTGCATTCTCTTCCTCTTTTCTTCCTCGAAGATTCTGGTCTTTTCCATCTCCAGTGTGACTCTCCCATCTGAGGCTGAATTTATCACCAGATTCTGGTAACGTAATTAGGAGTATTAAGCCATTTACCTTATCACCGAAGTCTGTGCCCAATCTAGACAATTCTTTTATGGTGTCGAGGAAATCATTGATATGGTCAGCCACAGATGTACCTGCATCGTATTTCAACCCCATCATCTTCTTGATGTTGTACATCTTGTTGTTGTTAGTCTTTGCTCGAAAAAGCTCCTCCAACTTTCTCCATAAGACACGTGCATTAGTATCTTCACTAACATGGTTCACTATACTATCGTCGATCCACTGACGAATAGTACTGCATGTCTTCTGGTGAAGATTATTCCACTTTTCTTCAGACATTATTTCCGATTTATGCTCCAGAAAGACCGATCCATCATAGTCTTTCACATATAGAAGATCTTTCTTCCTTCATCTCCATGTGAAATAATTGGTGCTAGTTAACAAAATCATTTTTCCGTTGCCCCCATCCATCATTAAAATTCAAAGCAGAATTTCAAAAAACGGAGCTCACCATTGCGTCCACAATAGTCAAAAATGGTTGAAATGTCACTTCGTTTGTCAAAATCCGACATAGGGACCAAAATACAAATTTTCAGAAGTTACAAGAGTCAAAGTGCAATTTCTAAAAGTTCTAGAAAGTATAGGGACCTTTCTGAAATTTATTGAAATTTTGCTGATGTGGCACTGGTGCTGACGTGTCAGACATGTGACGCTGACGTGGCGGCTGACCGGAAGACATGTGGCTGCTGACTGGTCTGCTGATGTGACGTGCTAACTATGCTGCTGACTGTGCGTGATGGTTGACATGGCGCTGATTGGACGATGACGTGGCAGCTGACTCATCATCTTCAACTTTCAGCAGCGCGTGGGGCGCGTGGAGTATGATCTTCTTGGCGCTTGCGGCATCACCGGATCTCCGTTTGATCGTCAGAAAATACCATCGTGCTCGTCTCATCATGAAAAAGCCGATGGTATGCTCAAAACTGATTTTTGACAACTTTCGTCGAAACTGATTTTTTCCTAACCGAAGCTTTGTTTCTGAGTTTCGGGATCCCTCCGTGTAACCTTAACTCCTGATACCACTTGTTGTGATATAAACAATCACTATAGAGGAGAAATGAGAGGAAAACTCTTCTTTATTACTCAAATAAACGAATTACAAAGCTTTATAAAAAACCTCTCAAACACTTTTTACTCTCTATATTTACTGATTTTGGGATGCTTAAGAAGTGAATTGAGGCTATTTTTTATAGTGTCAAAAACATGTGCTACAGTGCCACACGTTTTTGGAAGTTGGCAAAACGTGTTGCCAACTTTCATCAGCTGGCCAACTTAGCCAACTGTAATCTAGCATGCATGCAAATTGCATGTATGCTGGAATCTAAAAAGGGAGGGTATTAAGATATTTATATAATACAACTCACTTTGGTCTGTAATTTATACATACATGGAACTTGTCTCTCACTGGTTTTTCAGACGAATACTGGGCAAGTGATCCAGATGATCACCGGTCTATAGGAACTATTGTGTTTATTTAGGTGACAATCTAGTATCTTGGCCCTCCAAGAAATAGTCAATCGTTTCTCGTTCCACAGTTGAAGCTAAATACCTAGCTTGGCTTTGGTTGCTTCCGAAATTTTATTGATACCATATCTTCTTAAAGAGTTGCATATTCCCCTGCATGACTGACCAAAAATTTGGTGTGATAACAAGAGTATATATGCTATTGCAAAGAATCCAATGTTTCATCCTCAAACCAACACATCTAGCTTGATCTTCATTTCATTAGTGAACATATTGCTCGTCGAGATTTCAGTATTCAACATGTTCCTAGATATAATCAAGTTACAGATGTGTTCACATAGCCACTATGGTTTCCAAGCTTATGGTCTATGCTAGACCATTACTTGAGGGGGATATTATATTTAGTTATCTGTTAGAGCTCTTATGTGCAAGGTTATTATCTCAGGTATTTTACTAAAGGCTTAGATGTCTTTTCTCACTGTCAGCTAAGCAGTTAGTTACTAGTGTATGTATATATATATATTATATATATATATTTGATTGTCATTTGTTTCGTAAGTTGTTGTTTCATAAGTTGTTTTAAATTCTCTAAATATGAAGTTTGGATGAAGGAGGGTAATGTCCCTTGGGTGGTGATATATATATATATATATATTGATTCTCATTTGTTTCGTAAGTTGTTGTTTCATAAGTTGTTGTAAATTCTCTAAATATGAAGTTTGGATGAAGGAGGGTCATGTATCTTGGGTGGTTCCCTATGGGAAGGGTACAAACATGTAGGGACATGTCCTCTAAAATAGAAGAACACACTTCTAGGCTCCAAATGGTACATGGAAGGGGTATAATCCTTAGGGGTATAACCAAAAGGTGCCCTAAAGGCACATTCCATGCCTATATATATGAGCCTTCATGTTCATTCTATTAATCTAAGCATTAATCCAAGAAAAGTAAAGTCTCATACATTTGTTTTAAAGTCAAGAGAGAGTTTCCACCATTGTCTCAGTTCAAGATCTTGTTAAGGAGTGCCCCTTGAACAAGAGGAATCCAAGTAATCCTGGGAGGACGTTAGTCATAAAATCCGTAGAACACCGAAGCGGGGCTAATAAGTTCTTAAGGATGGAGAGAACTTGACTTGGACTACAAATTTTCGTCGTTTTCCAGGTTTTTTTGATTCTATAAGGTTTAGGGTGTAATATTGACATGATTTGATTTCATTGTTGTTCTTGATGAATGTTGATTTCGTTTAATAGCACTTAATTCTCCAACAATCTTAAGAACTTATTAGTTTTTAGTGTTGTTTGATGAAAATTCGCATGTGTTAATAAGAAATTTTTCTTGAAAATGGTTTATGTGCATGAAAAATACGCATGACCGTTCGAACGGCCAACGAACGTGTATGTAAAATTTTGAATTTTTGTATGAACGTTCGAACGCATATTCAAATTCAACTCGAACGCAAGTCTTCTACCTAAGAACGTTCAAACGCATATTCAAACGCAACTCGAACGCAAGTCTTTCTGAATTTTTTTTTTGATTTTTTTTTTCTATATTTTTTATTTATATACAATACCTTCCATCAATGTAACGAGCTTTGGGCCGGTGGCTCCCAAACCAGATGGCTTTAGGGCACCAGGTGTTAAGACACCCCTACGGACTTAATTACTCAGACTTCAGATATATATTTTTGCAGCATCTTTGATCCATGTAGCGAGCTTTGGGCCAGTGACTCCCAAACCAATTGGCTTTAGGGCACTAGGTGTTGAAACACCCTTATAGACTTAATAACTCGGATCTCAGACGTTTTTTTTTTTTTTTTTACTCCATTGCTTTTTGAGATGCTTCCTCCAATTAAACTAGAGCACTGAATATTACAAACTTTTCAATTTAGCTCATGTCCGTATGTTACTATGTATGTTGATAATACCTGCTAACTGAGCATATGAAGATCCATTTTAATCAGTATTATAGAGAATTCACAAATTAAATAATTCAAAAGGAAATAAACAAAAATTAACTTGTTTCGAAATAGGTTTGAGTACGTCTCAGGAGTGGAAACTCCTTACTCAGCTATCTCTTACCAATTTCAACTTTTTAGTCAAAACAAAAAGATAAATATTTTTGTAATTTTTGAAAATTTTTCAATTTTTTTTGTATTTTTCGAAAAATTTTGGACTAAAAAATAAAAACAAACACAACCAAAAAAAATATAATCAACCAATTCCTCCCTCAAACCTAAATGAGACATTGTCCCAATGTCTTAAACAGTAGAAGAAGAGTTTATAGGATAATACCTGATTAGTTGAAATTCTACAGGAAATTAAAGGTTAAGATCCAGATTAATCCGACGCCTCTTACCACGATCGTCCTCAGACCAATTTATCTTTGAAAGGATAGGGTCAACTTGTGGTTCATAGGCTAAGAGTTGGTCTATTAGATCCGGAGCAGTTCTGGCAGTAAATAGGAGTTCTTTCAAAGTTTTGACACGAACCCTTTCTTCAGGCATCATCAAGAAAACCACAAAGAAAATCATAAAATCCATCAACGTTAAATAGCCTAATTGGTTTCTGGTGTATGTTCAAGTTCGCCCAAGATAGCACTATAAAAATTTCCTCCAATGTGCCCAAGCCACCTGGCAAAGCAATAAAAGCATCAGCACGGTTAATCATTTCTACCAGTCGTTCAGACATACCTGGCACGATCAGTTCCTTTCCGTTTGATGGTTCAATAAGATTTGCTTCTGCCAAGGGTTTTGGGATGATTCCCAAAATGTGACTGCCTCCCTCCTGTACAACCTTTGAAACGATCCCCATTAGTCCAAGATTGCCTCCGCCATATACTAAGTGCATATTTCTTACAGCTAAGACTCGACCCAATTCTTGTGCTGCTTCTACGTATTGTGGTTTAGTACCAACACTACTATCGCAAAACACACATATGTTTTCAACTCGTCTTCTTGAAGTGGCTTCCATGTTTTACTCTGGATGTCTTCAAAAGTGCAACGATGAGTTGAATTTATAACACCTGAAAAGGGTGAGTAAAATAATAGCACTAGTACCTGCCAAATGACAATGATTAGTTAAACAGTAAAATAAATCGTGATAGTCAAAAAGGTCTGGATCCTGTCGGATAAAGTACAACAAAACAAATTACAATTATTAGGAAAAGAAAAAAGAGATATAATATTTACAAGAAAAGTAGCGGCTTGATTGACGTCTCTGCGTCAGGGACAAGCTTCCCATCCAATTTTTTTATAAATTGGCAAACAGGGTCTTTTTGAGTCAGATTCCCAAGACTTAACTGTTGTCTTTCTTTTTGAAATTGTGTATGTAATTTGCGAATGGCTATGTGTACATATCCACTGGGATGCGTCTCAAGAGTCGAAGATATATCATCTAAAGACTCCTTACTCAAGCCATCCCTAATGAATTTAATTTTGTCTTCGCGATTATCAGACACCATTCCTAAAGAACGACAACGAGTATTGCAATTCCAGCGTGCACATTTGTAACAAACACCCATTTGCTTAGCTCTACGTTTCTTTGCATATGTGCTTCTTCCAAAACCAGACAGATGTGAAATAAATGAGTCAGAAGACTCACCTGCCAATCGGACTCTTGCTTCAATTACCCAACGAATGTCATTAGGAACACCATGGATTGTTAGTAGTCTCATCCGTTCCAAGCGAGCTTTGTAAACTTTCATCAGAGATTTTTGAGGGAGAGAAGTAAATGACTTAACCTGCAAAAACTAAACACACCAAATTAAATCACACCAAATCATAATATATACAAAAATTGCATGGGTTGCCTCCCTGCGAGCGCTAAGTTTAAAGTCGTCAGCTAGACGTGACTTCTTGAACGTTAGGCTGGATCTGAAAGTGTGACACTTTCTTTTTGTCGCTCAAATGATTCTCCCCAGTAGTGCTTGACACACTGACTGTTAACCTTGAATGTGTTGTTGGTATTGGGATCCAGTAACTCAACAGCTCCATAAGGTAAAACTTGAGTGATCACAAATGGACCTGACCACCTAGATTTCAACTTTCCAGGAAAAGTTTCAACCTCGAGTTGTACAACAACACCTGCTGCCTTGGTTCCAACTGTCTGTGCACTATTTTTCGGTCATGCCATTTCTTTGTCTTTTCTTGTATAATCTGGCATTCTCATAAGCCTGTAGACGAAACTCCTCCAATTCGTTGAGTTGATGAAGTCGTTTCTCCCTGCAGCTTGTGAATCAAGATTCAACTTCTTCAGTGCCCAGTACGCCTTGTGTTCAAGCTCAACTGGCAGATGGCATGCTTTCCCAAACACCAATCGATATGGGGACATACCAATGGGTGTCTTGTAAGCTGTCCGGTAGGCCCATAATGCATCATCTAGTTTTGTTGACCAATCCCTCCTTGTTGATCCAACGGTTCTCTCTAAGATTCTTTTGATCTCTCTGTTTGAAACCTCAACCTGTCTATTTGACTGTGGATGGTAAGCAGTGGAAACTTTATGAGTAACTCCGTATTTGGATAGGAGTGCATCGGAGTATCTGTTGCAGAAATGTGACCCACCATCGCTGATGATTGCACGAGGTGTTCCGAATCGAGTGAAAATGTTCTTTTTCAGGAATTTGATCACCACTTTTGAATCATTGGATGGCAATGCAATTGCTTCAACCCATTTGGAGACGTAGTCTACAGCAACCAGGATGTACAGGTTTCTGAATGATGGAACAAAGGGTCCCATGAAATCTATACCCCACACATCGAATATTTCCACTTCTAGAATGTTTTGCAACGGTCCTTCGTTTCTCCTGGAAATATTTCCCGTTCTCTGGCACCTGTCACATTGAAAAGCAAAAAGATAAGCATCTTTAAAAAGAGTGGGCCAGAACAAACCTGATTGAAGAACTTTGCTGCAGTTTTGTTTCCGCTGAAGTGTCCGCCATATGGTGATGAATGACAGTGCTGCAAAACACTGTTGACCTCCTCATGTGGAACACATCGTCTCAATAATTGATCAGCACACCGTTTGAACAGGTACGGCTCATCCCAGACATAGTGCTTGACTTCTTTGAAGAACTTCTTCCGTTGCTGAGTTGTCCATTCCAACGGCCATTTTCCTGACACAATGTAGTTGACATAGTCAGCATACCAAGGGACTTCATGTTGTTTCATGGCAAACAGCTGTTCATCTGGAAAAGTTTCTTTGATTGACAGTTCTTTGCCAGCTGTTTCTCCATTCTCAAGCCTCGATAGATGATCTGCCACCTGATTCTCTGTCTCTTTCCTGTCTCGAATCTCCACGTCAAATTCTTGCAGAAGAAGTATCCAACGGATCAATCTGGGTTTGGCATCTTTCTTCGTGATCAGATATTTGATTGCTGAATGATCTGTGTAGACCACCACTTTGGGACCCAGCAGATAGGAGCGGAATTTGTCAAAAGCGTACACAACTGCGAGCAACTCCTTTTCGGTGGTTGTGTAGTTGAGTTGAGCTTCATTCAAAGTTCTGCTGGAGTAGTAAATGGTGTGGAAAATCTTTGCTTTACGTTGTCCCAAAACTGCACCTACAGCAAAATCACTAGCATCGCACATCACTTCAAATGGAATGGTCCAGTCTGGTGCTACAATGATGGGGGCAGAAACCAGCTTCTGTTTTAAGATCTCGAAAGCTTCCTGCATTCTTTGGTAAATTTGAAAGGCACATCCTTTTCCAGAAGATTGCAAAGAGGTTTTGCAATTTTGGAAAAGTCTTTGATAAATCTCCTGTAAAAACTGCATGTCCAAAAAACTTTGAATCCCTTGACAGATGTTGGTGGAGGTAGTTTTTCAATTGTTTCAATCTTTGCTTTGTCTACCTCGATTCCCTTTTGTGAGATCCGGTGTCCAAGAACAATGCCTTCTTGTACCATGAAATGACATTTCTCCCAGTTGAGTACCAGGTTTGTATCTTCGCACCTTTGTAACACCTGTTCCAGATTTTGCAAGCAATGGTCAAAAGAATCTCCAAACACAGAAAAGTCATCCATGAATACCTCCATACTCTGCTCCAGCATGTCTGAGAATATGGCCATCATGCAACGCTGAAAGGTGGCAGGGGCATTACATAATCCAAATGGCATCCTGCGGAAAGCAAAAGTACCATAGGGACATGTAAATGTGGTTTTCTCCTGATCTTCTGGGGCGATGGCAATCTGATTGTACCCTGAATATCCGTCAAGAAAGCAATAGAATTCATGTCCCGCCAATCTGTCTAACATCTGGTCAATGAATGGTAGCGGAAAATGGTCCTTCTCGTGGCTTTATTCAGCTGCTTTCTGTAGTCCATGCATACTCTCCATCCAGTCACCGTTCTTGTTGGAATCAGCTCGTTCTTTTCATTGGTAACCACAGTAATTCCTCCTTTCTTCGGCACACACTGCATAGGACTTACCCAACTGCTGTCTGAGATGGGGTAAATGATGCCAGCATCCAACCATTTGATGATTTCTTTCTTCACGACTTCCTTCATGATTGGATTGAGTCTCCGTTGATGTTCCACTGTGGGTTTGTACTCATCGTTCATCAGGATCTTGTGCATGCAAAATGATGGACTAATGCCTCGAATGTCTGCTATAGTCTAGCCAATGGCTTTCTTGTGCTCTCGTAATACTCTCAGTAGCTTTTCTTCCTGCTCCAATGTTAGTGAAGAAGAAATAATAACAGGTAATTCAGAAGAGTTTCCAAGAAATGCATACCTGAGATGGCTCGGAAGTAACTTCAGCTCCAACTGTGGTGGTTCTTCAATCGAAAGCTTGATTCGATCTTTCTTTGGCAGTTCCAAGCTTTCAACTTGTGGTGTTGCTTTGAATCAGAATGGTTTGTCAAGGTAGTTGTTACATTCCAGGATTTCAGCATCTAGCTCACTGTCAGTCATGTTGGTGATGCAAGCTTCAAGTGTATCTGTGGGATTTGGCTAAGTATTTTGAACGATACTATCAACAACATCAACTCTGAAACATTCTTCTTCCTTTTCATCGCTCGGGAATTTCATGGCTTTGAAAACATTAAAGGTCACTTCTTGGTCCTGCACTTTCATGGTCAGTTCTCCTTTTTGCACATCAATCACAGTTTTACCTGTAGCTAAGAATGGTCTCCCAAGAATGATAGGTATTTCTTTGTCTTCTTCCATGTCAAGGATGATGAAATCTGCTGGGAGAATTAGTTTGTCGACTTTGACCAGCACATCTTCAACAACACCTCTTGGAAATGCGAGTGTTCGGTCAGCAAGTTACAATGAAACTGAGGTAGGCATTGCTTCTCCAATCTGCAGTTTCATGTAAATAGAGAAAGGCATCAAGTTAACACTGGCTCCTAAATCACATAAAGCCTTACCGATGTAATGTTCTCCAATGGTGCATAGGACATTGAAACTGCCAGGATCTTTCAATTTCGGGGAAAGTTTCCTCTGAATGATGGCGCTGCATTCTTCCGTTAATGCTACTGTTTCGTAGTCTCCCAATCTTCATTTTCGTGAAAGAATGTATTTCATGAATTTTACATAGCTGGGCATTTCTTCCAAGGCTTTTGCAAATGGAATGTTGATGTGAAGCTTTTTGAACACCTCCAGGAATCGAGCAAACTGCTTGTCCAGTTTTTTTTTCTGAAGACGTTAAGGAAAAGGTGGAGGTGGAATGATCTGTTCTTTTTCCTTTGCTTCTTTTTCCTTCATCTGTGGAACTGCATCTTTTGGAACTTCCTCAATTGTTGCTTTGATTCCAACATCTTTATTGATCTCAGTATCGCTTTTTAAGGTAATAGCTTGACATTGCTCCTTCCCTCGGTTCCTTGGATTTGGTTCTGTGTTGCTGGGAAGATTACCTGGCGGTCTGTAACTCTGAGCGTTGGCCAGTTGTCCGATTTGATTCTCCAGTGCTTTGATGGAAGCTGATTGGCTCTGAAACATAGCATCGTACTTTTTTAACTGATTCAACACTTCTATTATTCCTGGTTCATTTATCTGTTCTTGGCCTTTGTTCTGTTGCTGGAATCCAGGTGGTGGATAGTTTGCTGTTGGAATCCTGGTGGTGGATTGTTCTTTTGCCCTGAATTGTTGCTCCATGAAAAATTAGGATGATTCTCCACCCTGGGTTGTAGGTGTTGGAATATGGATTGTTCCCCTGTGTTGAAATTGTTGACATAATTTACCGTCTCTTCAAGTTGGTTTGGTTCTGGTGCTCCTCCATATGGTGAACTTGTGGATCCAGTGGTAAGAGTCTCCATGAATTTGCATATCTGATCCAGCTTGGTGTTGACTGCTGTATTGGCTCCACTTTCATAAATTCCTGCAATTCTTTGGATCATACTCCTTTCTGTTGGCCACAAGGAATTATTGTTGGCCATTTCTTCGATTAGGTCCCAGGCTTGATCTTCTCCTTTTGCCATTAAAGCTCCTCCAGCAGCAGCATCAATTGTGGTTCTCATTATTCCAGAAAGTCCATTATAGAATGTTTGGACTTGAAGCCATTTTGGAATCTCATGGTGAGGACATTTCCGGAGCAAATCTTTGTACCTTTCCCAAGCTTCGTAAAGAGTTTCTGAGTCTTGTTGCACAAAGGATGTGATGTCATTCCTCAGTTTTCCAGTTCTGGCTGGTGGAAAGTACTTTGCAAGAAATTTGGTGGCTAAAGTATTCCAAGTTGTGATGGAACCTGCTGGTAGTGAATGTAGCCAAGCTTTAGCTCTGTCCTTCAAGGAGTATGGGAAAACACGCAGTCTCATTGCTTCTTCAGCTTCTCGTTGTAATTGAAAGTGCCGCAAACTTCCAGGAAGTTGCTGATGTGGGCATTGGGATCTTCAGTTGCATTTCCTCCAAACTGCACTGATTGCTGAATCATCTGGATGCATGTTTTGATGTCACCTGCATTTGCTGGTAAGGAGGAAAGTACAATACAGAAATGAGTCTGTCAACCACCGAATGGTTCTGTCTCGAATGGGATTGTGGTGGTGCAACCTCCAAAGGTTCAGGTTCCATGTTGACTAAAGCTTCTTGGCCTTCTCGCCTTTCCTTCTCAACTGTCTGATGGTTCTTTCAATTTCCGGGTCAAGCGGTCGGAGTTCAAAGCTTCTGGTTCGTCTCATGTAGTTTCTGAAAACCTGAAACACAAGAAAACAACGACAATAAGTAAAAAGAAATTAGATATAAGTAAAGGTATCTAACCCCTAAACTAATAGTAAAAGATAATAAGTCCCCGGCAACGGCGCCAAAAACTTGACCGGTGCTTACACACGCGTATAACGCAAGCGCACGTATCGTTCAAGTAGTATAAAAAGTATCGATCCCACGAGGACTTAATATCTAATCTATTAATTTTATGAGGTCAAATGATTACTAGTATCTAACAGGTTGTTTGATTGATTTGAAAATTGATGATTCTAAATTTAAAAACAAGTAAATTAAATTGTTCGAAAGTAGTAGGTTTAAGAAAATTCAATATTAAAAACTATCTAGGGTTGTGATTTCTTGCAATATCATTTTAAAGATGAAGTGGTTATCTTATAGTTGGGTAAAATATTGATTTATTAACCTGGAACACTAAATTATGTAAAAGCCTCTTCCGATGGTCAACTACAAATATCCAGTATAACCCAATTGAACCATATGTCTATGCCAACCAAATTACCTGGATTCATTAAGATTAAGTTCCAATTATGGCTACCCCCGCCCGACAGGTATATTCCTATCCTGTAAGGAAATCTATTAAAGGGTTATCTATCCTCAAGGAAGATCGTGGGCTATTGAGTCTAAGGTCTTAAACTTAAAATCCTATGTCTAGTTCATTTTAAGTTTACCAGTTCAATTTTATTAATGGCCAGTTAATAAAAAGCATTAAGATTAAGACTCAATAAATAAACCTTTATATTACCCAAACTATAATTTAACCCATTATAAACCGGTGATATTGGATTTCATCACAACCCCAGATAACTGGCTTAGTTACGACACATATTTACAAGTATTAAAATAAAAGACATAAAGTAAAATACTAAAAATTAAATACTGAAAAGTAAATTGTTGAAAAGTAAATAGTAAAGTAAAAGTAAAAAGTAAAAAGTAAAAAGTAAAAAATAAAAATTAAAAATAAAGTAAATTATTGAAAGTAAATTGCTGAAAGAAATAAAGTAAAAGTACAATAAAAGAAAATGCTGGGGTTAGATGATCAACTTTTATTACTACTATTTTAGATATCTCCCTTAATATAATATATTAACTTTGCGTGATAATTACCAACCAGCCATATAGGCGGTATCCTGATTAAGTCAAATTAATAATTAATTACCAACCGACCAACCAGGCGGTATCCATACTTAGTCAGGGTAAAAACAATTTATAATTAATTTCCAACCGGCCAATATAGCGGTATCCTCATTAAGTCAGGTTTTAAATAGTTTATATTTTATATTTAAGGGAGATTAATCTAGATAGCAATAATAAAAGCTTTACCTTTTACCCCAGCAAGGGGGAGTTACCTCCTCATTGCTTGAAAAATAAAAACTGCAAAAGTAAAGAAAGAAAAGGTTTGTGCGTAAAAGTAAATTGCGGAAAGTAAAAACTAAAAAGTAAAGAAAAGAAAGTGCGAAAACGGAAATTAATTACTGGAAGCTGTAAATAAACAAACAAGATACAATCTTCTTATTTATTCATTAAGAATTTTCAAAGAAGAAAGTATGAAAATTTACAAATGAAATGGCTTGGTATATATAGGCAAAATTTTGCCTCCATCAAATCATCCATCAAATTCTCCACCAAATCCATTATTAATTATCCACTAATTACTCCACCAAATCCATTATTTTGCTCCACTAATTTCTTATCATGTTTGGTGGTGATTTGATAATTTTTATAATTTATTTATTAATTTATTTTTTGCTTTGAAAAGATTGAAAATGACTTTAATAATTACACACAACACACTGCTGGATGGTTCATCAATTTCGGTCATGCAATCTTCAGAATTCGAAATTATTTTTCTTTAAAAGTTGTAGATCTTCGAGTCTTCTTTAATCTGGCACTTGAATCAGCTCAATCCGATATTGGAGTGAAAAGTTATGCCCAAAATACGACAGATGCGCAACTGGAATTTCCAAAACTGCACTTCGTTAAAACGCCCTTTCAAGTTTCCAATCTCGAAAATTAATATGTCAAGTCCAATTTTTACCCTTATTTGACCCACATTTTTGTCCTAAATTATTTCATTGAGTCCCAATATTATTTTATCTGTAAAATAAACCAAAACACATCAAAACGTTCATCAAACCCCGAGAAACTAAACAAAATATTACGTAAAAGGGGCGGTAACTATTGATATATTTTCCGCTCATCAGCCTGAAGACCTTGGAGTTCGATTGAGGATCAAAGAGGACAACATGAAGTCCAAGAAGGCCAGCTACAAGACTATGGAGTCTAAGACCAACATCATCGAGAGTGTAAAGGGTAGCAAAAAGAGAAAGAACAGTGGAACTGATTCTTCCCAAGCAAACAAGAAGTTCAAGAGGAAGTGCTACAACTGTGGAAAAAACGGTCATATGGCAAAGGACTACAGAAACAAGAAGTTTCAGGACAAGGGCAAGAAAAAGAAAAATGAGGCCCATGTCACTGAAGATGAGCAGCTAACTGATGAGATTTCAGAAATGAACCTCTTAGCAGTTGTAACAGAAACCAACTTGATTAGAAATCCAAGAGAATGATGGGGTAGACATTGGGGCTACTCGTCATATCTGTGCTGATAGCAATATGTTTTCCTCGTATCAGAAGGTCAATGGTGGCGATCGATCATCTGACAATGGAAACTCGTCTACCTCTAGAGTGGTTGGACAAGGCACAATGGTTCTGAAGATGACATCTGGAAAGGAGCTTACATTGAAAAATGTATTGCATGTTCCTGATATTCGGAAGAACTTGGTCTCGGACTCTCTCCTTAGCAAGAATGGTTTTAAGCTTGTATTTATTTCTGACAAGTTTTTCTTGACCAAAAATGATGTTTATGTAGGAAAAGTATACCTCACTGAAAGTCTTTTCAAGTTCAATGTAATGACTGTCAATCGACATAATGCTAATAATAAAGCTTCAACTTCCGCTTATATTATTGAGTCACAAAATTTATGGCATGGGATGTTAGGACATGTTAATTATGATACGATGCGTAAATTAATTAACATGGACCTTACACCTAAATTTGCAATTGATAACCAACATAAATGTGAGGCATGTGTTGAAGCAAAGATGCATAGAACATCATTTCATTCCGTAGAACGAAGTTCTAAACCCTTGGAACTTGTACATTCTGATGTGTGTGATATGAATATTGTGCAAACAAGAGGCGGTAAAAAGTATTTTGTCACTTTTATCGATGATAGCATAAAATTTTGTTATGTGTATTTGCTGAGGAGCAAAGATGAAGCTATTGAGAGCTTTATACACTATAAGAACGAAGTTGAAAATTAACTTGGCAAGAAAATCAAAAGAATCAGGAGTGATAAATGTGGTGAATATGTGTCACCATTTGGTGAATATTGCTCAAATCATGAAATTATTCACGAAACTACTGCTCCTTATTTGCCTCAATAAAACGGGATTGTTGGGCGCAAAAATCAAACGTTGAAGGAAATGATGAACGCCATGTTTAAAAGCTCTGGTTTACCCCAGTACTTGTGGGGGGAAGCCTTGCTTTCCGCCAACTACGTTATGAACAAGTTTCCTCACAGAAGATTGGACAAGACACCATATGAGTTGTGGAAATGTCACGTACCTTCCTACAAATATCTGAAAGTGTGGGGGTGCTTGCCAAAGTAATGGTTCCTAAACCTAAGAAGGTTAAAATATGACCCAAAACTGTTGATTGTATATTTATTGGATATGCTCGCAACAGTAGTGCGTATCGATTCTTGGTACATAAGTCTGAGGTTCCTGACATCAATCGAATATGATAATTGAGTCAAGGAATGCGACATTTTTTGAAGAGATATTTCCTTGTAAGGAAAGACAAAGAATATAGTCTCTCAAAATAACTATTGATACTGTCAAAGACAGTGATCAGGTTGACCAAGAGTCAGATCGACGTGAAAATATTGAGACAATTGAACCTAGACATAGCAAAAGAGCTAGAACGTCTAAGTCATTTGGTCTTGATTTTCTGACATACTTGTTAAAAAATGAGCCTCAAAGCAATAAAGAAACAATGTCTTCGTCGGAGGCACCTTTGTGGAAAGAGGCTATCAATAGTGAGATTGATTCCATCCTACAAAATCATACTTGGGAGTTGGTTGATCTTCCTCCAGGTTATAAGCCACTGGGCTCCAAATGGATATTCAAACGGGAGATAAAATCGGATGGATCAATAGATAAGTACAAGGCAAGGCTTGTCATGAAAGGTTATAGATAAAAAGAAGGCCTTGATTACTTTGACACATATTCACCAGTGACTCGGATCACGTCAATAAGAATACTCATAGTCATAGCAGCTATATTTGGTCTTGAAATACATCAAATGGATGTAAAAACGACATTCTTAAATGGTGAACTGGATGAAGAGATTACATGGAACAACCGGAAGGTTTCAATGTTCCTGGACAAGAACAGAAGGTGTGCAAACTTGTAAAATCCTTATACGGATTAAAATAAGCACCTAAGTAATGGCATGAAAAATTTGACAAAGAGATGTTGTCAAGTGATTTCAAAATCAATGAGTGAGATAAGTCTGTGTACACCAAATCAACTCAAAAAGGATATGTCATTGTCTATCTCTACGTAGACGATATGTTGATCATTGGTAGTAATCATGAGATGATTCAGTCTACCAAGATAGTATTGACCAGCAAATTTGATATGAAAGATTTAGGAGTAGCTGATGTGATATTATGAATTAAGATTTCCAGAACATCAGAAGGGTATATATGATCTCAGACTCATTATATTGAGAAGATACTTGAGAAATATAATAAAGGAGATCTGAATGTGGCTAGAACTCCAATAGACCTAATTCTTCATTTATCAAAGAACATTGGCTCAAGCGTATCACAACTAGAGTATTCGAGGATCATCGAAAGTCTGATGTATCTCACTAATTACACACGACCTGATATCGCTCAAGCTGTAAATAGGCTTAGCAGATATACGAGTAATCCAGGACATAACCACTGGAAAGCCATAGTAAGAGTTTTGAGTTTTCTGAGAGAAACTTCAAAATATGGACTGCATTATGAGAGATATTCTGCTGTTCTACAGGGATACAGCGATGCTAACTGGATATCTGATACAGTGGATTCCAAATCTACGAGTCGATTTATTTTCACACTTGATGGTGCAGCCGTGTCATGGAAATCCTCGATGTAAACATGTATTGCCCGGTCTACTATGGAATCAGTGTTCATAGCATTAGACAAAGCAGCGGAAAAAGCGGAATTGCTTTGAAATTTTATGGAGGATATTCCAAATTGGCCCAAACCGGTGCCAGGGATAAGCATATATTGTGATAGTCAATCGGCTATTAGGAGAGCCCAAAATACAATGTATAATGGTAATTCTCGACACATTCATCGCAGACATAATACCATACGAAAATTGCTCTCAAGTGGCATAATATCGATCGATTATTTGAAATCAAAGGAAAAACTAGCGGATTCACTTACTAAAGGTTTACCTAGAGAGCAAGTTGTGAAGTCATCGAGGGGAATGAGTTTGAAGCCTATAAATTAAGATTTGTCCGACATTCGTGTACGCAGGACACGCGGGTGCACACGAGCCAAGCTTGATTCGGATTTGATTTGCAATCATATATAAGCATAATATTCCCTCTATAGCTTTCCCATATGGGACAAGCTTACTTTTCTTTATTTTCCAACATCAATGGGTGAACTTTGAGCAACAATTTCTCATTCACCCAAGCACCATTTTAAGCATATGAATATACCATTTCGAACTACTCACGGAGGAGTATCCGAATCATTCAATAACAACCACTAACACGAAGTGGACCATGCTTGAAATTGTACCTCAAAATGCTTATTCATAAACATTTTCCAACATAATATTGGCATGATTTGATTTCATTGTTATTCTTGATACATATTGATTTCGTTTAATAGCATTTAATTCTCCAACAGTTGTTGAACATAATAACAATTCTAATTTTCAGATCTGAGTTTCTTCCTCAATATGTCAAACTTTCTCAAACATTCTCTCTCATTTTCTCGGTAAGCAAACAACTTTACAGTAAAAGTTCGAACTTGTTGATATTGCCAAAAATGCCAAAATGGGAAAAAAATAAATTAATAAATAAACAAACCCAATTATCTCTTAAACAAATAGTAGTACATGCAATGACTACAAAATAATAAGATTCACAATAATTTGTCATGTTTTCAATTTGTAAGCGTGATGTTGAAATTGTAATATTAATTATGCCATTCTTTGTGAAAACGAATGCATTGGCTTACATCAAAGTAAATCCAAATTTGAAAGTTGGAATTCGAGGGAATTTAACTTTTAAATATAACTTGGGACCAGATCTTGAGGCCCCAAAATAATGAAAAATGAAATGTTTCAAATACATATCCATCAATTTAATGTGGTCCTATAATTAGATCACAGCAATGGACTCATAATTCAGACAGAAAACACAAAAACAATAATAATAATATCTTCAACTTGTAGGAATGATGTTAGCTATCTGAATTTTTGTAGTGAAAATGTGAAATTGAGTTTATAATATTCATGGGTTAGTACAATAATTATGCAACACACAATAAAACGAGGACAGAGTTTGTTTTATCTTTTGGATGCAAAGTCTTTCTGAAATATTAAAAAGGAAAAAATAAAAGTGACTAATTTATGGATTATTATTAATTAATTTGAGAATATTTAAATAAACAATTTGAAAACGACAAGCATAATCATACACTTCATTTATTTATGTCTGTTTTGACAATGATTAAGATAAAGATTAAGCTTTGTTTGATATTGTGACGTTATTGCTATTGTAGCATGGATTAGTGTTTGATAAATATGATTTTTAAATGATAATTTTGAGAAAAATAATAAGGATAATATGATTTTTTCATCAAACAATTATTTTGAAAAATCGCCTAATTAATTTTCATGCTACTGCACCAAGTGTTAACCAAAGCTAAACAAACCTATGGATAATGATTCTTAATTTTTTTTAAATCAAATATGTAGTATCTTGAGAAAGTCTTGGGTACAATTAGTGTAATGCACTTGTATCAACTAAATTTATTAATTTTTTATTGTCGGGTGGTAACTCAATTCTTATCCTGCTTAGATCTCTTGTTTCCATTTAAAAGAATTTATCAACTGAACTATCTTTTTCATATGTAATGAATTAATTTTCAGATTGGTTGATATATAAACACAAAAGAAGTAGCAAAATTTTTTCTATCAAATCACTTATACTATCTCATGTGTTTTTCTAATATCAATCATTTTTTGCTGTATAATTCCAAGAAAAATTCAGCCAATTATAATAGCTTGACCCACCAATTGTATGGATTTAAATAATTTGATTCTGATAAACAGAAACCACCAATTATATTTGATTATCCAGAAAATATGACTCCAAGAAAAATTGCGGTTATTTGTCTCCTATTGAACATTATAGCAGTGTCACACAGCTATAAGAAAGCTGAATAATTACATTAATGTTACCCTAAATCCACAAGAACCCTAAAACAAAATCAAAAAAGAAAAAAAAAAAACGTACAATGGGTGCTGAAGCCAAGCTCAAGCTTCCTGTTCTAGATATCTCCATTGAAGATTTCAAGCCAGGAACTAACTCTTGGCTCAAAGCTTCTAATGATGTAAGGCAAGCCCTTGAAGAGTATGGTTGCTTCATAATTAAATGCAACAATTTACTTTCATCCGAATTTCACTCTAAAGTTTTTGGTGCCTTGAAAGATTTGTTTGATCTCCCCACTGAAACCAAAATGAAAAATCAATATGAAAAGCCCTTAAATGGTTATGTGGGACAAATTCCTAAGCTTCCTTTGCATGAAAGCATGGGCATCGATAATGCAACATCTCTGGAGGCAACTCAAAGCTTCACCAAAATTATGTGGCCAGAGGGAAATGACAGTTTCTGGTATGATAGATAATATTTGAACTTAATTTTAATTTTATCTCAGGGAGATTGGCATTTTCCCTCAAAGTTGCTTTTACCACTTGCCCTCCTATAATTTTCATACTACTCTACTTTCACACTGAAACTCATCTATGATCTAACCCACAAAGTAATTATAATTATTTTTTAAAATTTTATGGTCAAGAAATGAAAAAAATTATTTTCACCGGATAATATTGTCCGGCCGGACAATAATATTCGGTCAATATTTTCCGATTAAAACAACATAATTATTAAAGACTGAACTGAATAGATTTTGTGTATTTCTCAAGAATATCGGATAGATAATGAAGAGAACTTTGTCCCTGCTATGAAAACTATAGAAATTAAGTTGTAAAACCCAAAAATGTAATAGGAACGTGGTATATTTGAAACTAATTAATTTCTTCAACTTTTATTCTCTTCGGTAAGCAAAACTGTGAATGCGTATGCGAAACTAGCAGCAGAATTGGATCGAATGGTGAGCATAATGGTTTTCGAAAGCTATTTGTTGGAGAAGTACCATGATTCTTACATTGAGTCCAATACTTATTTGCTTCGAGTGTTGAAAAATAGAGCACCAATTGGAGATGAGCCTAATCTTGGCTTTGTTACTCATACTGACAAAAGCTTCACCACCATTCTTCATCAAAATCAAATTAACGGCCTGGAGATTGATACAAGGGATGGCCAAAAGATTAATGTAGACTTGTCACCTTCTTCCTTTGTTGTCATTGCAGGCGATGCTTTAATGGTGAGTCATGAATTACTATAAAGGGTAAATGCTCTTTAATTAGCGTCCACGATTAATTTTCACATATGATATTTACCCTTTATAAGAAACCAGGATTCAATCTAAAATGAGTATAGGAGTGCTAAGTACATTTTTTTATGGGGGGGTCTTTAGGCATGGAGCAATGACAGGGTACATTCACCGAGCCACCGAGTGATCATGAATGGGGCTGTGGATAGATACTCACTGGCGTTGTTTTCATTTAGCGACGGGATCGTGAAAGTTCCTGACGAGCTGGTTGATGAGGAACACCCATTGAAGTACAAACCCTTTGAGCATCTTGGACTGCTGCGTTACTTTCGCACTGATGAAGGTTACAAATCCAAGTGTCCCATTAAAGCCTATTCTGGCATTTGAATCACTTCAAAATTAGTTGTTGATTATTGATGAACTTTATGTTATGAATTAGCTCCTAATTCTGTATTATAAGCTTTCTGTCTGGTCTGGTACTTGTAATCTTAAATGTCTTGTGTGGCTATGTCTTATGATTGTGGTCAATGTTATGATTAGAAAATGGTTTATTTTTATTTTTATTTTTCCAAATTAATCATTGAGGTTGTTTTCCATAAGATAGTCTTTCCGTTGAATATAAGAAATTAATAATTAATTGAAAAATCCAGCTATATCACCAACATCATTGCTTGTCTCCAAATAATTTTGGTGGAGCTAGAAAATGGTGCAAGCGTACAAATAATTTTAAGTGGATCACTATTCATGTGTTGAAATTTTGAGCCTAAATATTACTGTAAATACAGAGCTCATTTGTGAGCTTTAGGTATACCAAAAACATTAAGCTTCAAGGCAAGAAAACTTAGAAAGGGTGGAGTGAGGTTTTTTTGTAAAATTTAAACACTTTGTAAATTATGTTCTTGTAGTAATATAATTCAGTTTTTCCTCATAAACACTCTTTAGTGATCAAAGAATTACAACAAGTGGTATCAGTAGCTTTGGTTATACTTTAGGGTCATAAAATCGAAGAACGGAACTCGGTTCAAAAAATTCGGGTTTCGAAAAAGTTGTCAAAAATCATTTTAGAGCATAACATTAGCTTTTTCACGTCGAGATGAATACAGTGGTATTTTTCGGCGACCAAACGGAGGTCTAGAGAGCCCGTACGAGTCGTACGTGTTAGGAAGACACGCTCCCCACGCGCTACTAGAGGTTGAAGACGACCACGTCAGTGCCACATCAGCATACAGTCAGCGCACAGTCAGCGCCACGTCAGTGCACAATCAGCACCAGGCACGTCATCGAACAGTCATCTACACATCATCAAGGTTTTTCCACTTGATTTTCCACGTCAGCGCCACGTGATCTGCCACATCAGCATTTCGATCTGCTTGCCACATCAGCAGACATGTGTCTGCTACATCATCATCCTTGGTAAATTTCATTCAGCCCTCTGAAGTCTTTGAAATTTATATTTTAGTAGAAGTTTTTAAAATTTATAAATCAACCCCTGAGTCAGATTTGGATTTGAACCAACGAAGTGTCAAATCTACCATTTTCGACCATTCCGGACGTAACTGTGACCTCCGATTTGTGAAAATGAACCCCGATTTTATCCTATTTTCATTTTAAACTTTAAATTTAAAAATAAAAATGGAATATTCCTCTTCTGGTGCGATGATCAAGCTGACATAAACCAATTATTCCATCTGGAGGTCTCAGATGATAGATTATTTTCACTACAAAGATATGTTTGATATTATCGAGGTGAAGGGAGTGAGACCAAAATCTATTAAAGAGTATGACTAGAATAAACTTAATAACATAAATCTGTGTTAGATTAGGCAGTGGATCAGCCATAGTATCTTCCATCACGTAGCACATGATAAAAATTCTTACGAAATATGTATAAAGATGGAAGACATGTGATAGGCTAAGATAGCTCGGAATAAAACCTTAATAATGAGGCGTTTGGTGAACTTGAATTTACGTAGTACTCTTCCTGATAGTTGGGAGACATTAGTGGTTACTCTAATCAATTCGGCTCCAGAAGGAAAACTTATCATGCCTATGGTAAAATATGTCTTGTCAAATGACGAGGCCAGAAGAAAAGACATAAGCATAAATCAGACACAAGCCTTTGTCACAAAGAATCGAGGAAGGCAACAAGATAAGAAATTGAGGTACATGGATAGGTAGAAGAAAAAGTGAAGGCAAATCCACTGATGGAAAAATGCATACTTAAAAGTGCTACCATAGTGGCATAGAATGCCACTTAAAGAAGAATTTTCGAAAGGTGCAACGAGAGCAGGGTCAAGGCAATTCCCTTCCGAAAAACAACGATGAAGAGACACTAGTAGTTGCCTCGGGAGATGTAGTTATATACTCTATCTAGGAAGAAACATGCATTCACACTGCAACTTAAGACGTTGAGTGGGTGGTAGATTCTGCAGCATCATACCACGTCACCCCTCACAGAGATTTTTTCACAACATACAAAGCAGAAAACTTTGGAGCAGTGAAGATGGGAAATATCAGTTCATCTCAGATAGTGGGAATTGGTGATATTTAGATGCATATAAATATAGGGTATACAATAACCCTGAAGAATGTGGGACATGTTCCAGAACTTCGGCTCAATCTACTCTCGTAGGTAGCCCTTGAAAAATAGTGATATGCTAACCACTTTAGCAATGGCACATGGAAAATATTAAAGGTGTCATAGTCGTCGCTTGAGGACATATTTGTGGCACTTTATACAAGACCAATGTGAAGATATGTGCAGAGAGCCTCAATATAGCTGAATATGAGGCTTGTCAAAATCTGTGGCACCAGAGACTCAATCACATGAGTGATAAAAGGGTTGTCTACCTTGACAAAGAATGATCTAATCACTGTCTCCAAAAATGTTGCTTTGGATCTTTGTAATCACTGTCTATTCGGTAAGCAACATAAAGCCTCATTTAATTTCTCTTCTATGAGAATATCAGAGTTGCTCATTCTGGTGCACTCTAATATTTGTGGTATATTGGAGGTTAATTCGCTAGGCGGTAATAAATACTTTCTAACTTTTATTGATGATGCTCCTCGGAAAGCGTGGGTGTATTTTCTGAAAATGAAGGATCAGGTCTTGGATTATTTCAAACTGTTTCATGCCATGGTACAGTGTGAAACATGGAAGAAACTTAAGTGCCTCTACATAAATAATGGAGGCGAGTATACATCCAGAGAGTTCGATGCCCACTGAAGACATGGTATTCGACATGAAATGAATGTTCCATGCACCCCACAATATAATGATGTTGCTAAAAGAATGAACCGCACCATTATGGAAAAAGTTAGAAGCATGATCAATATGGCTAAGCTGCCAAAGCCATTATGGGGAGAAGCTGTTTGTGCCACATGCTACCTGATTCAATATATCACCATTTGTACCGTTGAATTTTGAGATTCCGGAGAAAGTGTGGTATGGTAAGAATCTCTCATATTCTAACCTTAGAACATTCAGCTGTTTAGCTTTTGCACACGTATCCAGGGAGCTCAGGCAGGAGTTCGATGCAAGGACTATGCTATACATCTTCATAGGCTATCGAGACAAGGAAATTCGATACAGGTTATGAGACCCGCAGGAAAAGAAGGTCATCGGAAGCAGATATATAATGTTTCTTGAATACCAGACAGTAAAAGACATTGAAAAGCTCAAGATGTCTTCTAATTCTAGTGTCAACAAAACCGACTCAAATCCAGACATAATCCTAGCACCTACATGGGTGGCCACAGATAATGATGAGGTGCGTGATATTTCAGAAGAAGAACCAGATGAGGAATATGGTGTTGAGAATGTGGAGCTGCAATCCACTCCATTAGAGGCTACATGATCATCCGTAGATCTGGATGACGATGGACCTCTAGAGACCAGTAAACCTCCAGTATGAAGTTCCGAGCGAGGCCAAATTCCAACAAACAGATACTCATGATCCGAATATATTCTGCTTACTGACGAGGTGCATACAATACATGATGAAATGGAATCTCTGCAGAAAAATCATACTTATGAGACAATCAAACTCTCGCAAGGAATAAAGGCACTGAAGAACAAATGGGTGTTCAAGCTAAATAATGATGGCAGCGGAAATATAGTGAAACACAAAGCCGACTAGTAGTTAAAGGATTCCTACATATAAAGGGAATCGACTTTGATGAAAGACTTAGGATCAGCTCAATAGATTTTGGGAATGCAAATAGTTCGAGACAGACAGAACAAAAGGTTGTGGTTTTCATAGGAGAGTTATATTAAACAGATAATCAGAAGATTCGATATATAAAAAGCCAAACCTGCCATCATTCCTCTAGCAAGAGTTTGTGCCTCTCATCCAAGAAAGAGATAGAAGAGATATCATCGATACCATATTCTTCAGCAGTTTGAAGCCTAATGTATGATATGGTATGTACCAGGCCAGATATTGCTCACGTAGTGGGTGTAGTGAGGTGTTTTCTCTTTAACCTAGGAAAAGTACACTATGAGACAATCAAATGGATTCTCAAGTACCTCTAGGATATATTGAAGTTATATTTGTGCTACGGGGGAGCTGATCAAATCTTGGAAGGCTATACAGATTCAGATATGGCAGGATATCTTGATGGTAGAAAATCTGCATCAGGTTTTCTCTACACTTTTGCATGGGGAGTTGTTTCATACCATTTAAGATTGCAGAGTTGTATTATATTATCTACAATAGAAGCATAGTATATTGCAGCAGTAGAAACATGAAAGGAAATATTGTGGTTAAATCATTTTCTCCAAGAATTAAAGATCAAGCAGTCAGAATATAAGATACATTGTGACAGTCAGAGTGCTCTGGACTTAAGCAAGAACTCTATGTATCATCCCCAGATGAAGCACATCGATATTTTCTATCATTGAATACGCGAGGTGATGGATCAATAACTGTCATGTTAACAAATGTGGTTACTTATGACAAGATAGAGTTGTGCAGAGACATAGTCGGGATAGCTATCAGATGACAATCGTTTCGAATGCAACTTGAGGGGGAGAATTGAAGAATCTAGTTGCATCATCACCATCATTGCATACCTCCAAATAACTTTAGATGGAGTTTGAAACATGGTGCAAGCTTATAAACAACTTTAGGTAGATCACTATTCATGTGGTGAAATTTTAAGCCTAAATTTTTCTATAAATACATAGCTCATTTGTTAGCTTTAGGCATCCCAAAAATATTAAGCTTCAAGGCAAGAAAGCTTAGAGAGTGTACGAGTGAGATTTTTTTGTAAAGTTTAAACACTTTGTAAATTTCGTTCTTGTAGTAATAAAATTCGGTTTTTCCTCAAAAATACTCTTTAGTGATCAGAGAATCACAACAAGTGGTATCAGTAGCTTTGGTTATATATTAGAGACATAAAATCAAAGAATGAAACTCGGTCGGAAAATTCGATTTTTGGGAAAGTTGTCAAAAATCATTTTTGAGTATACAATCAGCTTTTTCACGTCGAGACGAGCACATTGGTATTTTCCGATGATCAAACGGAGGTCCAGAGAGCCCATACGCGCCAGGTAGACATGTGCCCCACATGCTGCTGGAGGTTGAAGATGACCACATCAGCGCCACATCAGCGTACACTCAATGCACAATCAGCGAACAATCAGCACCAAGTCATTGAATAGTCATCGACACCTCAGTAGATACGTTAGTAAGATTTTTCCACGTCATCTGACACGTCAGTATCACGTCATCTGCCATGTCAGCATTTCAGTCCCACTTACCACATCAGCAGACATGTGTCTGCCACATCAGCATCCCTAGTAAATTCATTGAGCCCCTGAAATCTTTGAAATTTATATTTTAGCCTTGGAAGCTCTTGAAATTTATAAATCGGTCCCGGAGTCAGATTTGGACAAATGAAGTATCAAATATACCATTTTCGACCATTTCGGACATAATAGTGATATTCGATTTATGAAAATCGGCCCGGATTTTATACTATTTCATTTTAAACTTTAAAGTTAAAATATAAATTAAAGATTCCTCTTCTGGTGCGATGATCAAACTAACATAAACCAATTACTCCCTCTGGAGGCCTCGAATGATAGATTATTTGCACTGCAAAGATATACAAAGATGTCATGTCAAATGAGGAGGCCAAAAGAAAAGACGTAGGCACATATCAAACACAAGCCCTTGTCTCGAAAAAATCGAGGAAGACAACAAGATAAAAATCGAGGTAGAGGGAGAGGTAGAAGTAAAAGTAATGGAAAATTCACAGACGAAAGAAAGCCTACTTACAAGTGCTACCACTGTGGTATAGAAGGCCACTTAAAGAAGAATTGATGAAAGTTGCAACGAGAGAGGGTCAAGGTAATTCCCAACCAAAGAACAACGATACAGAGACACTAGTAGTTGCCTCATGAGATGTAGTTATCTGCTTCATCTAGGAAAAAACATGCATCTACACCGCAACTCAAGATGTTTAGTGGATGTTAGATACTGCGACATCCTACCACGTCACCCCTCACAGGGATTTCTTCACAACATACAAAGCAAAAGACTTCGGAGCAGTGAAGATGGGAAATGCGTGTTCGTCTCAGATAGTAGGAATTAGTGATATTCAGATGCGGAAAAATACAAGGTATACAATAACCCTGAAGGAGGTGAGACATGTTCCAGAACTTCGGCTCAATCTACTCTCGGGGGTAGCCTTTGACAAACAGGGCTATGCTAGCCACTTTAGTAATGACACATTGAAAATGATAAAAGGTGTCATAGTCGTCGCCTGATGACATATTTATGGCACTTTATACAAGACTCATGTGAATATATGTGCAGAGAGCCTCAATATAGCTGAACATGAGCCTTCTAAAAATCTGCGGCACTAGAGACTCGATCACATGAGTGAGAAAGTGTTTTCTACCTTGACAAAGAATGATCTAATCACTATATCCAAAAATGATGCTCTGGATCCTTGCAATCACTGTCTATTCGGTAAGCAACATATAGTCTCTTTTAATATCTCTTCTACTAGAAGATCAAAGTTTCTCAGTCTGGTGCACTATGATATTTGTGGTCCCTATGAGGTTAATTCGCTAGGCGGTAACAAATAATTTCTGACATTCATTGACGATGCTTCTCGGAAAGTGTGGGTGTATTTTCTGAAAACAAATGATCAGGTCCTGGATTATTTCAAAATGTTTCATGCCATGGTAGTATTGGTGTTGGTGCTTGGAGTGTCAATCCAAATAATGTATTGTACATTTTATTATTTATTAATAAAATAACTATATTTTCATTTAATAGCTTTTTAATTGTATTGTCATTATGCTTATGAGATTGATGCATAGATATGCTAAGAATGACATCGACGTTATAATAGTCTTGTAGTAATACTAGATACTAGGTGGTCCGACATTGGGATAAGTATTACTATTGTAAACTATTCTTAAAGTAAATATTCATAGTCGTTGGTTTTAAAATACGATCGAATTCCTATAACCTAGAAGACTAGCACATGTCGTATATTGGAATTGGAGTTCCAATAGTTTAACCCGATGTACCATGAGTTTTGGAAACGCCTTTAGATATATGGATATTGATTGGACCGAATACTGAATGACTCACAGGTGATTCCTAATAGTTGGAGGTACATACCACCGTCAATAGGAATTTCATCGAGTCGTGTAGTATATGTAATCCTTTGACTATAGGATATCATAGATTTTGTGTGAGATCATCCATATTGTGATGCCATGTATGTCAGAAACCTTTCATGTTCTGACCTCTAGATGTTCATTCGGTGTGGACCGATGCACTCAGTAATCAAATGTAAGCAAGATATGATTCGTCGGCCCGTATGTGTACTAAAAGGGGTTTAGTTATCCATGTTAGTAAAGTCACGATTCTTAAAGCTTTGGCTAAAGTCAATCACCTAGGGTGAATCGCATCAGTTATGAAGAATCGTCGATATGTCGACATGAGATGTGCGCCTCAAAAACTTGATGGTGTATTCTATGTTTCCTAAGCATAACTCAGATAGCCTATGACGGAGGGATTGTTAAACATATATGATAACCTCGACTTGTATAGTTCAGAAAGGTCGTTCATATTCTTCGTGAATTCGGAGGTATCCGAATTACGTACATATTAGCTAGGCTTATATAACGAACGTGTCTGAACTTAGAGAGTCTCAATATGAAGTGTACTCGTTGAGAAATTAGGTAGCCGATTAATTTTGATAAAAGATAATATTCGATATTATAATTATCAACTAAGATAATCAAGTATTATTGGATAATATTGATTATTTACTTTGACCTAATTGGATTAATTCAATAATTACACAATGAGTTAATTGTAAAATTATAATTATCTCTATCATTTGAGGATATTATGGTAATTATAAGTATATAATAATAGGTGGTTTTGGCTTGATATAATTGGATTAAATCAAAGTGGCAAACATTCAACTAATTCATTTCATAATCATTGTCTTGATTTAATTGGATTAAATCAAAGTGGTAGACAATGGAGATTAGTCACACCTAATTATACATATTTGGACAAATTGGATTAAGCCCACATAAAAGTCGATTACATCTTTTATTAATTAAAAATTACTTAAGGTTTGCTATAAATAACAAGCTCTATGAAGGTTTTAATTAAGCAAAACAAAAACTTGAGAAAGCTAAATACAAGCAAGAATTAGAGAAATTAGCCTACATTAGAGAAGTGTTTAGAGAAGCTTTTTGAGGTCTCTACAACATTTCGTCTAGGAGAAATCAAGATTGGATCTTGGGTGAAGCTTGCTAGCATTAGAATCAAGATTGTATCTAGGAGTCAAGCTTGTTAATACTTGGAAGTTCTCCCAAACATTTCAACAAGGAGAAGTATATTGGATCTTTGAATCAATCTTGCTAGGTAAGTTTGATCTTCACCAAAAGTTATATTTTTCATTAATGAGACATATAGTGTTGAATTATGTATTAGATACATAATATTGAAATTACGCTAATTAATTATGTTTTGATACTTTGGAAGCATAAACAAAATATGTTTTTAATTGGGCCAAAATATTTATGTTAGACATAAACATAAAATTAGGGTTTGGAACTCTATATTAAAGTTTAGAACTATGACTACCATTCTAGAATCACTTGACCACCTTTAGGTGACCTAGAATTGTTCCCGAGACATTTCTTATTGGGATTCTAATTTTGGTTTGTGTATTGGATTCAAAACTTACGCAAGTGAGTATTTAAAATAAATTTATATTTTTGTAAAAATATTTTATATTTTGAAAAACTTGATTTTTATTCTATAAGATGTATTGATGTTGGTTTTGATGTTAAAAATTATTTTTGGGTGTTTTTAAAGTGATTAAGGAGAGTTGGAAGCAATCATGGTAATAGACCATAACTCATTCAGCTCTCTAGAATGAGAGCTGAAGGAAAGGCAATTAACAAAAAAATAAATAAATAAATAATGCCAGTCTGTGCATACCGCGCGCGTACTGTAGCGCGCAGGTACGCGCTACGCGCACTGAATTTATTTTCGCTTATTCTTGAACTTTCGGACTCTGATTCAGTCCTGATTTTTTACTATACACTCATAATAGAATATAATATTTCATTAAATTATTTAAAATTACGTTTATGTTTGATATCCACGGGTTAGAACTATTTCCACTG
>SKCR01023656.1:0-176513 GCA_019454045.1 Zanthoxylum bungeanum
CGCCATATAATTATAGAATGAACCGCATCTATAAATAAATCACAAATAAAATATCTGCTTTGTTTGCTCTCTATTGACTATTTGAGATTGCTAACTCCATACTTAAATCCTCTTGTCTATGACACTCATACACTAAGTCTGAAGGCGCATAAGTAATCAATGGTAAACAAGATAATTTACAATATGCGATTTAAATCAAAACAATTGATAAATGAACAATGCATCTTTTATTTTATGAAAAATAATTATGTTTACATTACATGAAGTTCTAGAACATATATCCCAACAACCCTAATTTTAGGTCAAATTTAGGCCACCTAACTGACCGTCTGTGTCGACTCTCCTCATGATCATTATATGTGTACTTTATGTATTAAAACAAATACTAAATATATGAAATTATTTCCATAAAATAGGAAATATTTTTAAAAAGAAAAATACAGTTAACAATATGCGGTTGAGTCTAATTATAACAGTCGAAATTTTACATATTAATTTAATTAGAATAACGATGATCAGAATGAGAATTTTCTAAAACATAAGAGATTAAGGACAAATTGAAAAGCAAGATAGGTTGAGATTGGGCTAATGTGGGTTTATTAAAAAACCAATCGGGGTCCACTAAGTAAGTGAATTTAGACTTAAAAAGACTTGATTAAATCAAGCCTAAATGGTAGGCCCACTCTAGGAAACAAAAATAAATTCTACCTTTTCCCATAATATTCTACTTAATTTTAATTAATTAAAACAACACAACCACCTTATTTTTCTCATTTTGGCCGAGTAAGAGAGACGAGGAGGAGGAGGAGGAGAGAAGAATGAGAAGAAGAAGGAGGATGATGAAAGAAGAAGGAGAAGGAGGAGAAGGAGAAGGAGAAGAAGAAGGAGAATGAGAAGCAGAAGAAGGAGGAGGAGGAGGTGGAAGAGCTCTAGACTTGTAAGGTTTCTTGAAATATTATGGAAGAATTCCTTAAAAATTATTTGAGTTTTAAATTTTTCTTCAAGTTAGAGATGGCTATTTGAGTGGTGGCTTGATGGTAGAATGATGGCGAATGGTTGTGGAGATTTGGATTTAGCTTAAGGAGCCTTAGGAGCCAAATAACACCTTGAACCTAAATTGGAGTTCACTCAATATATTATGTACAAATGGTTGTGGAGAATTGGATGATGTTCTACTTCCTAGGACTTTTTTTTAGACCAAATAACAAAATAGTAAATAGCAGGAAATAGAAACTAACAGATACACACCCCAGACTTGAAAGTTGCATTGCCCCCAATGTAACAAAATTACCAAAAAACGATAAAGTAGGGAACAATACTATCGTGGGTGAGAATCACTCATCCTCCTCAGCATCAGCGTCAGCTGCCTCCATAGCTGTAGTGGTCTCGGGAGGATGTGGAAATAATGGGAACTGATCCGCGCTGATGTTGAGCTGGCCCGCCATTAATCGGAGCATCTGCTCCAGAGATTGATTATACTGGCCCTGGTACTAGTCTTGAGTCTCCAGGTGGTCTAGGCGTTGCCATTTTTTCGCTTTATAAGTCCAACTTGATCTTATTATGATCTAAACCTACAAAATATATCCAAAACATATCAAAACATTCATAAAACTCGAAATAACCCATAAAATGAAAGATAGAGGGACAGTAAATATAAATTTATTGACCGCTCATCAACAGATAATTATCTTAAGCTTTTATAGGATTAGTTTATGCAGATTTTGTCTATATGTTTAGTTTGAAATTTATTTTTCAAGTGCTGTGATCATTTTTGAAGGAAATATGTTATCTTAATGGACCCTATCCACTTTGGGTTCTCGTTACAGATAGATGGCATAGCCCGTGGCATGGATATATGGTGTAGAAACTTTTTAGTCGTTCCGATGGATGATATGGATATGTTCAATGCGTAGGGCGAGCGGATTACTCGCTGGCCTTTTGAATAGATAAACATCTATTGAAATAGCATCAGTGCCTTTAGAGACATCATATATTTGTATGTGAATCCTGAATGTACTTGTGACTTTTATTTTTCAGGATGGGGGAATAGATTACGGGGAGTTCGCCGCGACGATGAGAACAAGCGACGGAGGAGGAGTTGGACGAAGCACAGCAGAGGACTGAAACCAATCTTCTGTGTATAGTCTAGGAACAAACATGCTGCCATCACCAAAGCAATTGATCTTTTAGATTGGTTGAAAGAACTCTAATTCTTTTTATTTTTTTTGGCTTAGTGATAGAGGTTTCATTGAAACTAATTTTAATTCTATAATGTTGTTTATTAACATCCCATTATGATCTATTCCTCCTACTGGATGATCGATGTGACACAAACAAAAACAGGAGTTGTTTCTAATGTTAAGTCTTTTTTTTTTTGAAACGTTAGAATAATATTACTCTTCAATGTAGATATTGAAAGTTTGTAATTATCTTAGGTTCTGACTCTATACGGAATTTATCATAATAATCAAAATAAATCCTAACTATTTCTACTATGAATTTCCTATCAAGCACCCTTAATTCTAACAGCAGTAATTTATCAATGTAAAATATTAAATCAATGCAGGAAATAAATTCAATCACACAAATCAACACAATAACTTGTTGACGAAGTGGAAAACTCGTGCGAGTAAAAAATCACTCCGGGTATCTCTGCTACCAGCCCAAATCCACTATAAAGAGAAAAACTTACAGTGATGGTAAAAGACCTATGGTGGCAACTCCACCGACTCTAGTACCTCTAAACTGAAAGAACTCGAAGAACTCCTCGACTCTGTACCCCATGGTTTTCTTCAGAACCTCTGAAGTCTCTGAGTGAATCAACTCTGCAACTCTGAACGCCGGAACTCCGACTGTCAATCTTCCTCCTTGAGAACTCTGAAGGTTTAGGAAATTGGGTTTTGATTTGTATTGATGGTTTAACAAAGATCAATCTTACCACAAAAGCGAAGACAAGGAAAATAATGAAGTCTTCAAGGTGAGAAAATAATAGGTTGAAAAGTTATGGAAGTTTGCAGCTTTGAGAGAATATGTTTTCAACACTGGGGAAATGTCGCTATATGTTTTTATATAGGTATCGTAAAAAGAGAGGCTTCTCAATACCAAATTAGGTTAAAAACGCATCCAAAATAACTCAGTTCCGCACGGGCGTTTGAACGCCACTCGAACGCGTGCTATCGGGAAAGGTTCGTTCGAACGTTTACTCGAACGCACCTCGAATGTTTGCTCTCTGGAATGTTTCGTTCAAACGCTTACGCGAACGCACCACGAACGTTTACTCTTTGGAATATTTCGTTCGAACCCAACAGCGAACGTGCTACTAACTCCACACATTCGAATGCTTAACGAACGTAGCACTAACAAAATTTACTTCGGCATTGCCAAATACCAGTCCAATTACTCCAAGTTCTTCAAGACTTATTACAACTCAATTGAACTTATTTTGTTACGGACATTGCCAATAAAAATGGAACTAACAATCTCCCTCTTTGGCATTCCGTGGTAAAACAATACCTAATACAAAAACTAAAATAAAAGACACAAAAGGAAATAGCCAACTGTCAACCATCACGACAGTGACTTATTATAATTAGACTCGATCTAATACCTAACTAAGTAGTCTTGAAATCAATGCCACCACAGCAATCAAATCTGTTTACCTGGAACATCCACAAATAGCAACATACCGTGAAAAGCACAGGGATTATAAAGAACAGATAAAGCAGCAATAAAACTCATGCATGTATACATATATAGTATATATCTTACTCCTCCTTAATCTTACTCCCATTAAAATTGAGATATCAAATGGATATATTACGACTCTCATATACTACTACTCTCTCATATACTATTACTCTCCCATATACTACTCTCCCCCTATTCAGTTAGCAAAAATACCACACGGAAAGTAAAACAAAACTCACTAATATGCACCAAAAAAAATATTATGCAAAGACAGAAACACACACAAGCACACAATGAGTTTAAAACAACTTCAATTAAAAAGAATGACTGAAACAGCACTTCAAGCAAGTAAAATAATACTCAGTCAGTACTCAGCTGTTTATGACATGAAATAATATGTATCACTTTAAATTTTGCTAAATACTACACACATGCATATGACATAAACACCAAAGCATAACAAGCACTTCCTTGAAAAATAAGTGCACAATACCTTATTTTATGAGCGGGACACGACCAAAGAAATCACATCTCTTAACACACCAAGTCCACAAAATAGATGTTCAAACTCAGCACCACTAGGACCTGAAAGTAAACAACATTGATGGCATGTTATAGTATTCTCCCCAAAAAATAAGATGAGCTCATAATAAAAACTCTTTCGAGTGAAAGGTTTTGCTAGTATCTTTTGAATTTGGCCAATTGGCTCTTTTGCACTTGAGACTCGTGTATTATTATTATTTTATTTTTTTTACTTTTGTAAGGGGATATCACAAGGTCATCTAGTCAAATGTCACACTATTTCGTGAGCAAAGTATGGTAGAGATTAGATTGCTCGTCCAAAAACTCATACATGCGACCAAGCCTCGACATAATAAAAACATGTGTATGTGAAATGCAAGCACAATATATATTAAAGGTTTTTATCACACACACTCATGCACATAGAGTATCAAAAAATAAAAGCATATTACACATACATAAACATATATCCTACATACCAGGATCACATGCAACAAGCTTTTCATGCTCTAACAAGTCGGAAAGAAAATATTTTGGTCTTTTTCATTTTTCATTTTTTTTTATTTTTCAATTTTAACACGCACAAAAAAAAAAATATAAAGACACTCAATGGCTTGTCAATATCCAATGATACGTGTAGTTGTATCCCGAGTGCAGATCATACTACCGTCCATTCGGAATCGGCTATGAAATTTATGTTCGGGTTACCATCCTATATACCAAGGGACACAACAAAAACAAAACACACACACACCCATATGCAGTGAAAAGAAAATAAACGTGCAAAAGCATAAAACACACGCGCGCGCACATGCAATGGGAAGACAAATACAATTCTAAGAAGAGTTACACCAAAGTGCACTCTCATCATGTCTATCAAGGCATTCAGAAGTAGATGAGAAGTCATATTTCTTCCTCACCCAAACAGTCTTAGGAATCTCTTCCACTTGAGAATTCCTAGTCAACACAGCAAGTTTCTCACTAAGGAATTGTGTTTGTTTGGTCAGTCTTAGGAATCTCTTCCACTTGAGAATTCCTAGTCAACACAGCAAGTTTCTCACTAAGGAATTGTGCTTGTTTGGTTAGTGCAGAAACTTGAGACACTATATTTGAGGAATCAAATTTAAGTGACACACTCTTAGGCCTTTTCTTATGTTTGTGCAGCATAAAACACTTAGGCCTAATGTGTCATGTCTTGCCACAATGATGGCATACAGGCACAAACCTCAGATGAGATGGAGGTTTACTCACCACACCTCTAGATCGAGGTTGGGTCACAGGACGAGGAACATCATGAGGAATCACATGACTGCACTCAATAGGCTTCTTGCATAAGTCATGTTTAGGAGTGACAGACACAACTCTAGATGATGACGCCTTATCGCAATTAGGCTCAACACTAATCCCTAACATGCGGTCTAGTTTTTTATTCCCACTAGAAAATGCAGACAGTTTGGTTCTAGCATCTTCAAGTTCAGTTTCTAAAATTTTGACTCTATCAACTAGACGTCTATTCCTCTCATCGAGGTCATCAATCATCACAAGGTTGTGCTCAAACTTAGCTTGAGCTTCATTCTTTTCTAGCTCTACTTCCTTCAGCCTCTTATTGACCTCTATATTTGCCTTCTTGATAGCTAGACTCTCATTAAACAGTTCAGTGTAGGCTACTTGAAGACTATCTTCATCAATTGACTCATCGGGAGAGAATTCCGAATTAGCATCATTAACATTATCCTCTCTCTCACCAGTCACACTAGCAGCAAATGCCATTAAATTTCTCTTGTCTTTAGGAGACTCATCAGAAGTATAGTCACCTTCTGAATCACTAAGAGAGGTTGCAATTGCTTTCTTACCCTTAGATTTTAGGTAAGTGGGACACTCAGATTTAATGTACCCAAAACCTTCACACTCATGGCATTGAATATCATGGAGTTTGCTACATCTATCCTCTCTAGACTCTCTCCTACTATACCTACTCTCTCTAAGCATATCCTCTGTATCCCTATCACGACCAACCTTCTTAAGCTTAAGAAATTTCTTAAACCTCATTGCAAACATGGCCAGATCCTGATCCGTGAGGGTATTATCATCATCACTTGATGGATCATGAGCAACTTCCTTCGCGATCTTCATCGCTATAGTCTTGGGCTTTTTATAACCAGGAAGTTTCTTTTCATACACCTGCAGCTTTCCTACGAGGTCCTCTAATCTAAGATGATCTAAGTCATTACTCTCTTCAATGGCTGTGATATTGGGTAAGAACTTGTCAGGCAGAGATCTCAGGATTTTCCCCACTATTCTATTGGTAGGAATAATATCACCTAGGTTAAAACTTGAGTTAACGATGTCGTTAATCTTAGCACAAAACTCATCAAATGTCTCATCATCTTTCATACTCGCGACCTCAAACCTAATAGCAAGATCCTGGAGTCTATTATTTTTAACAGACAGTGTGTCCTCATGCACAGTCTACAGGGTGTCCCAAACATCCTTGGCAATTTCACACATGGAAATTCTCCTAAATTCAGCAGAGCAAACAGCCCCATGAATGGCATTAATTGCCTTGTTGTTCCCGTTGCTAGCATCAAATTCATCCTTAGTCCAAGTCAGTTTATCTTCAGGGGAGGGGACCACATCAATCATAACCACGGGAGGTTTCCACTCGTACTCTACTGTCATCCAGACTCTCTCATCTAAAGATTTCAGGAACGCTCTCATGTGAACCTTCCAATGTAAATATTCTGTCTCATCAAAGAATTAGGGACAATTTAAGGGTTGACTATGTTTCATAACTAACGGGTCAAGGATCGAGTTCAGTCTCTGATACCAATTGAAAGTTCGTAATTATCCTAGGTTCTGACCCTATATGGAATTTATCACAATAATCAGGACAAGTCGTAACTATTGCTACTATTGATTTCCTAACAAACACCCTTAATTCTAACAGCAGTAATATATCAATATAAAATATTAAATCAATGGAGGAAATAAATTCAATCACACAAATCAATACAGTAATTTGTTGACGAAGTGGAAAACTTGTGCGAGTAAAAAACCACTCTGGGTATCTTGGCTACCAGCTCAAATCCACTATAAAGAGAAAAACTTACAGTGATGGTAAAAGACCTATGGTGGCAACTCCACCGACTCCAATACTTATGCGTTGTAAGAACTCGAAGAACTCCTTGAGCCCGTACCCCACGATTTTCTTCAGAACCTTTGAAGTCTCTTAGTGAATCAACTCTGCAACTCTGAACGCTGGAACTCCGACTGCCAATCTTCCTCCTTGAGAAATCTGAAGGTTTAGGAAATTAGGTTTTGATTTGTGTTGATGGTTTAACAAAGATCAATCTCACCATAAAAGCGAAAGCGAAGACAAGGAAAACAATAAAGTCTTCAAGGTGAGAAAAGAATAGGTTGAAAAGCTATGAAAGTTTGAAGTTTTGAGAGAATATGTTTTCAACACTGGGGAAATGTGGCTATATGTTCTTTATATAGGTATGGTAAAAAGAAAGGCTTCTCAATACCAAAATAAGTTAGAAACGCGTCCAAAATAACTCAGTTTCGCACGGGCGTTCGAACGCTACTCGAACACGCCACGAACGCGTGCTATCGGGAAAGGTTCGTTCGAACGCTTACTCGAACGCACCATGAATTGCTCTCTGGAATGTTTCGTTCGAACGCACCACGAACATTTGATATCAGGAATATTTCGTTCGAACCCAACAACGAACGTGCCACTAACGTCACACGTTCGAAAGCTTCAACGAACGCAGCACTAACGAAATTTACTCCGACTTTGCCAAATACCAGTCCAATTGCTCCAAGTTCTTCAAGACTTATTACAACTCAATTGAATTTGTTTTGTTACGGACATTGCCAATAAAAATGGAACTAACATATATCAACTTCATGGATTTTTAGTCATGAGGCCATTGCATTTTTATGAGTAGCTACATGTTTAATGGAATGGATTCCCTTGGAGGGGCTGTTTTCTTCCCAGCTACATATCATGATGCGGAATTTGGATACAGTGCTACTAAACTTAATTATGCAAAGTTTTTCGTAATCTTTTAACACACATGTTTTAATAACATTACACTGTTAATATTCAATTACATATAAATTATTATCCAATGATTATAATTATAATTTAAAAAAAAAAAAAAAAAAAAGTAAGTATAAAACTCAACTCAATACTGAATTCAAGTGTCATGATGTAACATTATCAAATGTGTTGACTTGTCAACTGTTGAGCCTGATAAGTACTTGGTAGCAGCAGTCAATGCTTTACATGAGAGAGGAAAAAACTGAAATCTTATTTAGGGTTTAATTGTTATTCTTATTCTCTATAGCACTCTTCTCAGAATCAGCCATTTTTATCGGCCGAGAAGTAAAAAAGCAAGAGCAAGATCGCAGTTTTAAGCTCCAATGTTTCAATATAACAAGAGAGTAGTTCAACTCTAACAATCAGAGTTTTAAGTAATGCAGCAGTAATGACCAATCAGGTGTTACTGTCCTAATAATTTAAGAATGTCCGAAACCTGATTCGTGTAATAATCTGGTTGGATGCTGTTTGATGGATCTTGGAGTGCGGATTGAGTTGTACAACCTACAAGAAGTTCGCAAGTTTCCAACATCAGGAGATATCGCAAATATGACTATCTTCATGTTAGAAAATCAATAAAAATCCTAGTACCTGAAAGAACAAGGAGTGTTTTGCAGCCAGCATTTTGTCCAAATAAAATATCAGTATCTAATCTATCACCCACCATACACATTCTCGTGGTAGCAATCTGAAATCTGCAAATGAAATCAATGAAATCACAGAGAGATTTTATGCGATCTCATAACAATAATGGAAGTCAGAAACCTTTCATTCTTTTGTAATGAATTTTTAGAAAGTCATAATGGACAGAGACATTGCAAGTTTTAGTCCGTATGACGTAATGTACAAAAATAATCATTCATCTGGCTTACTTCTTTAATAAAAAATCCATCATGAAGGTTGATGGTTTTCCAACTACAATAGGTTCTCTTTCAGTCGACCCACACACGGCTGCAACCATACACCCTGCACCTGTAATCCGGAATAAATCTTGTAATGCAGCAAATTTGTCTAGTCTGTATTTTACACGAGCTTACTTTCTTACCAGGCCACTCTTGTAAATCAGTCATATGTCCCACTGCATCACGATTGGTAGCAATAAAAAGGCACCCGGGATTCTCACGGATGCAAAGGGTTCCATACCTGGAAATTACAATCCTGATCATCTCAAAAGCAACAAATACAGGATCAAATGTAAATAATGCATGCTAAATAAAGTTTGTCAGAACTTCTATAGATAGGTTTTCATTGCAAAGCTCGATGCTAAACGCCTAAACCTATGACCAAACCCAAAGCCCTATCTCTCATTGACGATAACTGAGCCAATAGTATCCAAGATTTTGGATTTATATTGTTTAAAAATACGGGGCGGCGCCTCGAGGCGGCCGGCCATTGAGGCGCGAGGCCGCGAGGCGGCTCCTCAGGCTCGAGGCGTGAGGCGCCTCGATCCGAAAATCGGAAAAATAATCCAAAATACATTCATTTATTCATAATTCATAGTATGTTCAAAAAACTATTGATAAGTAATCCAAAATACATTACTTTCTTCATAATTCATAGTATGTTCAAAAAATTATTGATAACTAATCCCTAAATAAGCTATCATTAGTGTCTAGCGGCATGAAGCTTGGGTCAAAATCTATGTCATCATCAAATGGGTCATTATCCAAAGAACCTCCTTCACTGGTATTGTCTTCATCCCTAATTGTTGGAGCATTCCCTTTCCCTAACAAATAACATAAAGTCGTATTATTTTTTAATTTGATTATATAAATTGCATTATTTGTACAAGATTAGCTTACTTTGGTCTATGCTCCTTTTTTGTGCAGGTGCTATACTTGCAATCAGTTGTTCAATGGAACGACGACGTTTTGGAAGCCCAAAAAGTCGTCGTTTCATTTTAGAATTTTTTTTTAAAAAAAAAAAACCTCTGCTGGTGAGGGCCGCCTCAAGCCGCTCACGCCGATTTGGCGTGAGGCGGCTGAGGCGGCCGCCTCACGAGCAGAGAGGCGGGCGCCTCAGAAAAACCTCATAAGGCGGCCGCCTCGAGGCGCCTTCGCCGCGAGGCGGTGAGGCGGCGCCTCAATTTTTTTTAAACACTGGTTAACTGTCACCTCTGCAAAGTCCATTTATAGGAAAACTACACAGCAATCAACTCATCATTAGTGCATCCAAAATGTCTTTATGACGATTTTGAAAATTACAAGGGGGTGCTCTCAGTACATATGGCAGACAACAAGCTGGCATTACAATTTTCAGATGTAGGTTAAGGAGATCGTTAGAGAAGAGGCTAAAGTTGGAATTATCTCAAAGTTCTCTCTTGATTATGCTTACAGAATGAAAAGAAATGGGGCCATAAACCTGACTAAGAAAATAATGAGGTAAAATTGAGAAATTAATTTTTCCCCAAAGCTTAACTTCTCCACAAGCTTCATCCTTAGATCTAACATGGACCAGTCATTCAGAAACAAGAAATAGTACTTGAGAACATGCGGTTGAATATTTTAAAAATTAGCCAAGAAGTTAACAGACTAACAGGTCTAACTCCAACCATTATAGTTGACATGTACAAGAGATCATGTCAAAGGGTGTATATGCTCAAGTACTTGAAAGGTAATTGGTTAGGAACCAAAGTTGCAAAAAGTCAAAACCAAAGAAAATAGGTAATAAATTAATTTAAAACAAAATTGAACATGAGCTTCAGACTCTTACTGAAGCTTGTAATAGTTAATTTGTGGATCTATTCCAACCACAACTGCTCCAACCTGGGAATATGAGTTGCAACATATAATATTCAAGGAGCGAGATAAAGAAAAGAGGAAAAAAAGCAAAAGAAAAAGGTAAATTGCTTCAAGAAAGGCAAGATGTTACGTTACATTCTTATCATGTTCAAAGAAGCAATTGGACTTTAGCTGCACCCTCTTTTCTCCATCTTCCTACAAGAAGATGTAAACCATAAGGGAAGGGATTCTAAAACAATGATGAGTCAAACAAAAAGCCAAAAAGCCAAACAATAATGAGTCAAACAAAAAGCCAAAAAGCCAAACCACCACAACCATAATAACAAACTAAAATGCAGCATCAGCTTATGCAAGAGTCCATAGCTGATGCTTCTAAAATCCAAGAGAAGGAAACATCTGCCCCTGAAAGTGGAGACAAACAAAATGCCTAAAATGGAAAAATATTTTGCTACAAATCACCATTGAGCAATGAATAACAAATTGCATCTTAAATTGATTTTATCCAATGATATCTTTGCTGAGAAAGAGACCAAAATGCCAGTGCCATTTATAGGTTGGAGTTATTAATCCAAAAACGAAACCATTTAAGATTTCTGAAAAACTTACTGGGCCACCAAGAGCTGTATATCCAGCAAGCTGCAGCTCTTCTAATATGCCTTCACCACCAATTACATAAACCTTCAAAAAGCAAAGAAATATACAACACTCAAAAAATGGTTACATCCACAATATTTATGGACCAATGAATCTAATTTCCAACCATTGGCAGTGTGTCACTGTGTCAGTGCCATCTTTGGTGACCAGTCATGTTCTAAATTAATTTAGCTAGAACAATTTGATACTGAAAATTGAGCTGAATATTAGACACTATAAATCCAAAATATTAATTTGCTGATCATGTTGGACTCATTTGTAATTAAAATTCCAAGGAACATTACAATCTGCAATCAAGCAAAATTACAAATTTAAATGAATTTAATCATAAAAAAACTAAACATATTTGTTACAACCATCACAGTCTAAAATGAACTCCGTAATAAAAGAACTAGCAGTGATACAAATTCCATTTCGTAAACCAAAATCAAAACAGCATACCTTCTTCTCTTGAGAAAAATTATTGACTTTCAAGTACATGGCAGCAGCAAAAGAAGAGGAAAATATCTCATCCTACAAAATAACAACAGAAACCAAAAACAAAAACAAAATGAGAGATTCAATTATCTAAAATGTTGACATACTTATTGTAAAATATGTCAAGCTTTAATGAAATGTGCAAGAACTGAGAAGCAAACCTCGGAGACCGAAACTCCAAGAGAATTGAACTTATTAGCATATTGTTTCCTTGATCTTCTAGAATTGTTGGTCACAAAAATAAGCTTCTTTCCCTTAAACAATATTATTTTTTAAAAAAAAATTAAAATTAAATTTTTTTCGAAAATTAAAATTTTAAAAAAAAAAAAAATCAAAGGGAAAATGAAGGAGTTTGAGGAACCTTGGATCGAAGCAAGTCTAGTGTTTGTGGGACACCATCAATGAGTTTATCGCCCTTCCAAATCACACCTGAGCATCGTAAAAAAATAAAAATTCATTTGTTTAACCAAATATTAAAATTAAAATTTATAGAAAAAAATGACGGGGGCATATATAGAACATACCATCGCAATCGAAGAGAAAGGCGTCGACAGAATCGAAGAGAAGTCTAGTGTTGTTAGCAGAGAGAAGCTCAGCCTTATTAGCTTCTCCATTTGGACCCTGCATTCTCACGTCTTTTGGATTTATTCTTCTCTTTTGGAATGTTGTAATAAATGACTACCTCCCTTCACTCCCACCTGTTTCAGTATCAAATTGTTATTACATTATTTAATTAGTACTGATCAAGGTCGATTTAGCCCGCAAGTTAAGATCACTTTCTCATTAGATGAAGTTGTCTATTTATTTAGCGTCCCTTTAACTTAATATTTTGTAAGTATCTCGAGTTTTGTAAGCGTTTGGATATGTTTTTGGTTCATTTTGCAGATATAAAAAGCATCGAGATTCAATGGAATCAATTAGGACAAAAATGATGAAATGTGGAACAAAGAGGGGCAAAATTGGAATTACACATCGCGTCGCTACGCCGGACCTGCACGTCTCGACACCAACAAGACAGAATGTGCCATACTGATATCACTTGCGCGTCGCGACGTTGACCATTCAACGTCGCGATGCGCCGACGCGTTTTGGCCTGTGCATGAAGTGTGTTCAAGAAGGAACCAAGCCACCTATTTTTAAACCACACTTCGTGCAAATCAAAGGGAGTTCGGTGGGAGTCCTGAAAAGAGGCTAATGTCCTAATTTCAGAGGTTCCTAGGTGATTATGGGGAGAAACCAAAGCACTTCAAGGCTTTACAACTCAGAATATCGACACCAAGGGGTGAATGATTGACGATCTCGACAGAGTTTCTTCTTCCTTTTATCTTTGTTGTTTTGTTTATTATTTCATATTTATTTAGAGAATTCTGAGCATGTTATTCATTAGATCTTTAATTAGGGTTGTGATGAATCATAATATTTATGAGTTTATAAGTTGATTTTCTAATATCTTGTGTGATACTTTGGTTTGTTTATTGAATCTTGATCTTCATGCTTCTTTTTGTTTGATCACCAATAGGATTTTTGTGGTAAACTTAGATGAACTTGACAAAGGGACTTTAGGTTCGACCTTAGATTCAATAGCATACGATCTCACTTTAGGGATTTCCCTCCAGGATAGAAATATACCTATAAGGCGGGTGTAGCCATAATTGGAACTTGACCTGAATGAATTTGAGGTTTCTTAATTAACATAGAATATAGTTAATTGAGTTACTTTGAATATTTACATTCGACCATCGAAAGAGGCTTGTGTATATCTTTGTGTTCCAAGTTAATAAATCAATATATTGTACATGTATAGGAGAATTAATTCATCTTTAGTATAATATTGGGCGGATTCGCAACCCCGAATGCTTTCTCTTTATTAATTACCTTCGACTTCATTTTAGTTTTATTTATTTATTTTAGTTATAGCCATCTTCAATCAACAACAACAATTCAATTTCAATTAGATACTCGTAAATAATTAGCTTCAATAATTAATAAAGTGAGTAATAAGTCCTCGTGGGATCGATACATTTTATACTACTTGAGCGATACGTGCGCTTACGTAACATGTGTAAATCGCAATCAAGTTTTTGGCACCATTGCTGGGGGCTTATTTTTCTTGCATTGTTAGTTTTGAGGTTAGATACTTTACTTGTATCTAATTTTCTTTCTTTTTATCTTTCATTTTTGTTTTGTTCCATTTTTATTTCAGGTGGTTAAAGTAATGGATCACTATTGGGTGATGGAAGCAATTATAGCTATGAGAGGTGATGCTACACCCTATGTCAGGGAGACACAGTCTGATTTTCTGATGCCTGTTGTCCAGCCTAACAACCATCAGTGGATATCAGAGAGAAGTAGCAGAATATTTGCTAAAGCCTTTCAGAACACGATGATAAGATGTGAGATATGTGATGGTAACCACCCTAGCGATCATTGCATGTTCAATTGCAATTCAGGGTGGCAAAATTATTAGAATCCTTCATGGTACAACAATGAAGAACCAGCATATCTCACTGAACCACCTTATCCTTCTTATCCACCATCAACCAACGATCTTCCTCAAGAACCAGAACCATCAGTGGAAGAATGGATGGTTATCATGCTCAAGAAACAAGAAGCTAAATTTGATACAATCTTTCAGAGTCAAACATAAATCTTACAGAGACTGACAGATCAATTGAGATAATTAACTGATAACCAGAGCTACATACCTCAATGAGCATTTTCAGATGACACTGAAGAAACCTTCGAGAGCCAAAAGTTTCATAATGACACCTTAATAGGGAGAGAGGCTGCGCAGTATTAAGAGTTAGAGGTATTAGTTCAGGAGCCCGAACATGCAGAGTCTCAAATTGATCTAGATAATTCTCTGATCGCTGAGTGCATCTATGGGGAGATACAAATAGAAGAGCTGCCCATACCCTCCACCCCAATAAATCAGGGTGAAGACTTACAGACAAACTTATCAATTGATGCCAGTCAGGATACATTGACTATGTATCCTCAAATTGATACTCTTAGAGCATGCATTGAGCAGATGTTCGATAAAGAGCTAAATGAAGAAATTCGAAAGTACATCTGTGAAGAAGTGGTAGAACAAGCTACGAGGCAAGAGCAAGTGTGGGAACATATTGACAATCTCATGACAGAAGGGGTTACGTCACAACATGGGAAAGTTAACATCGTGGATATCGCCCATAAGCTTCACAGAATGGCACAACTATTCAAAGTCAAGCATCATACGAGTCCTCATAATAAACTTTCGTTCCTTTCAAGAACAACTGGAGCTAAAAGGCTGAAGAAGGTGGCACGAGCACTGAATGGAACAAGATCTTATTGGCCACCTCATTTTTGGAAGAGACGCATGAAAAGAAACACTCATGGAACTGTTCTATCTAGGAAGTCCAAAGCTATATTGAAGCCTCCTTGAAGGAAAACTTCTGAATACGTCTGGCTGAAGACGTTAAACTTAGCGCTAGCAAGGAGGCAACCTAAGTAAATATTTTTATTTTTATTTTTATTTTTATTTTTATTCATTTTCAAAATTTTAATTTCATTATGTTCATTGTATGAGATAATGTGTGTTTTTAATTTTGTATGTTATTTTTGTAGGAAATAGCACACATGGAGAATTCAAGACAAAGCAACACTGAACCAGCTGAAGAAGGCTAGCGTGTCGCGACTCCTATTTACGCGTCGCGACGCTCTCAAGACTAAAGCTGAGGCAATAAGTTCAAAATCTTGTGCGTCGCGAAGTGAGTGCCATCAAGTCGCGATGCAAAGCCTTGGGCATCGCTACATCAATGTTCGCGTCGCGACTCAAACGAGGCAGAACCATGCAACACATGACCTTGACCTTAAGGTATCAATGTTCGATACCTTAGAGTCACGACGCGTAAATAAAACTGAGCCTCTAGAATCATGAGCATCGTGACACAACAAGCTTGCTCGTTAACCTAAACACAAAGTCCCCAAATTTTAGGGCTGTGTGGCGCGACTTACAGATGTTAGCGTTGTGACGCGCACCCGATTCCAGACCTTAAAACAGAAAAACCAAACACATTTCCTCACTTCTCACAAAACACACTCATCATTTCCTCTCTAAAATTCGACCCTTCTCCTCCAAAACTCTCCCAAAACTCCATTTCCTCACTTCTCCAATACCTTTACCACGCTCATTCCTCCATTACCCGTGTGTGCCACTGCTCCCTTAAGCTCGGTTCCACCCATTTCAGGTTCACATTTTTCTTTTTCCATTTTATTTACTGTTTTTGTGCAAATTTGTTGAGGAAGTTGTAATATTTGAGAAGTATTTGGGGCGTAGTGATTGGTAGAATTTTTTTTGAAGTGTTTACTTAGAGTGTTGTAGGGTGATAATTGGTAAAAGCTTGAAAAACGAGGGAAACTCTGCCCAATTTTTATTAAAATCCTAATGGCACCACAGAGATCTCATAGTAAAGCGGCCGCGACTCTATCTTATGACACTGAGAAATTCATGTCCGCAACCGCAGAAAAACGTTACGAGAAGAGGATAGGACAAAAATTCCATATTATTTATTGGGGATTTGATGTTAACCCAATGCAATTTCCACAAATTGACATAATTATCACTGTCCGGCTCTGGTATAAGCTCAGCAGGTAGCCATCCCCAACATATATTCCTGTGGTGAGGGAATTCTACGCCAATTCCTACGAACATGCGGCGTATCAGGTCATGGTTCATGGCCAACCAGTTGCATTTGACTGGTCCACAATCAATAGATTTTATGGGTTACCAGATATGGAGAGTGATGAATTTACAGCAACAATCGAGCACCACGACATAGACCATCTCACACAAACACTATGCGTCCCCAATGCAGCCTGGGACACCAGTACCAATGGGGAATATGTAAAGATGAGTTTTCGATATCTGAAACCAGATGCTCAGGTGTGGTTCCATTTCTTGACGCGCACTCTTTTACCCGACTCCCATATAACAAATGTTACCAAGGACCGGATGATTCTATTGTACTCTCTGCTTGAGCATTACTCTATCGACGTAGGAAGGCTAATATCGAGAAATATAGTGCGGGCAGCCAACTCTGCACAGGCTGGCCTTTTATATTGCAGTCTTATCACCAATATTTTTTCATTGGGTAGGGTACCATAGACCAAAGAGAAGAATTGTTGCAACCCACTACTGCACTAACTACTCGAATTGTTCAGCAACGTTGAGTAGAGAAGAAGCCACCAACTAGCTCCTCAGTAGCACTTGCGAAGCCACATCATCAGCCTCAACCTGCAAGGGAATCATCTCAGCAATGCTCCATGTCACAATGCTTGGAACATGTGGAATCTAGCGTTGACTTCCTAGTACAAAATAGCCTAGCTACGGCGCAACTGCTCCAACAACTGGCTATCCATCACAACCTCAGCACTGATCAGATTCATGTGTTCCTACATCTTCTAAAAAACACTAGCGATGATGACGACAGGGCAGATGCATGACTCATCCACGGTAGTGTTGTTCCCTAATCTCTTATTTTGTTTTACATTGCATTGGGGACAATGCCATAGTTAGGTTTGGGGTGGGTTATTTGTTTATTTTTATTGCTTGCTCTATTCGGTTATTTCCTGTATATCTTGTTATGTTTGATGTATGTTTACTTTCTACATGTTTTAATTCTTGCATATTTAGAAAAAAAATAAAATAAAATAAAAATTGTCTGATAATGAGATTATTTGCTTAGTGTGAAGTTTTAGGAAACGATAAGGGCTAACTTTGCTTTCATCATATACTTTGAGCATAGTATCTAGGTCAGAATCGTATGCACTAGAAAATAGTTCTATAACAGTGAGATACTAAGGAATTAACAAAGTGGCTAGTTGAAAGAATCAATGAATGATGAATGATCGTTTACCTGAATATCTGCTTCTTTCTGTATTTAATTATGATGTGTGGTATGATATGATTTTCTCATCAAAAAAATTTGATGATAATAATTAAGTTTCTACTTAGTAACCAGACATCTTTCCTCAATAAACATTGATTGTTTGCGTCAAACGGTATAGCTTTTAACATTTGAGATCCAAGCAATTAAGTCTGTATGGGTGTCTTAACACCTACTGCCCTAAAGCCAACTGGTTTGGCAGTCACTTTCCCAAAGCTCGTTACAAAGATTGAAGATGTACTATTTTTAAAAATATATATATTTCATAAGAAGTCGTGCATACCACTAAGCGCATATAGATGGACATAACAATCATTTAGATATTCAGGTTGGTTAGACCCATCGATTACTGAGTTTTGAGACAAAATCACCAAGTTAATTCACTTAGGATCAAAGTTGTGAACATATCTATTTACACACACACTTGGAGTCTGATTTAGATGGTTTATTCAAATGAATGAATTTTAGCAGTAGTTCACATTTTGAAGGTTCCTCTAACTTCGTTGCTAGACATATTCTGAGGACATTATGTATATAACTACTATTATTGTTTATTTTGTTTCCTTTATCTTTTTTTATTTAGTTTTGTATAATTGCATGTGCATTTGATTGACGTTTGTGGGTATCGTCGATGTAAACCCTCATGAGACTATAACTCGTACACTAGGGACACCTAGGGGCTTAAAGGCTTGTTGCATACGCTAAATACAATCGTGATCCTTACGAAAGTGACTTAGATTAATTTAGTCTTAGTTTTTTTTTTCGTTTTTTTTTGTTTGTTTTGCTCGAGGACTAGCAAAATGTTAGGTTTGGTGGTGTGATATGCGGTAAATATATTAGTATTTACCGCCCTTTAACTTAAAATTTTGTAAGTATTTCGAGTCTTGTGAGTGTTTTGATGTGTTTTTGGTTCATTTTACAGATAAAAAAAGCATCGAGACTCAATGGAATCAATTAGGACGAAAATGATGAAATATGGAACAAAGAGGGGTAAAATTGGAATTACACATCGTGTCGCGAAGCTGGACCTGCGCGTCGCGACACCAACAAGATAGAATGTACCATACTGATATCACTTACGCGTCGCGATGCTGGACACAGCACGTCGTGACGCTGACCATCCAGTGAGGGACCAACTTGTAACATATGTGCGTCGCGACGCATAAGCTTCAACGTCGCGATGCATCGATGCATTTTATCATGTGCAGGAAGTGTGTTCAAGAAGGAACCAAGCCACCTATTTAAACCACACTTCGTCCAAATCAAAGAGAGTTTGGAGGGAATCCTGAAAAGAGGCTAATGGCCTAATTTCAGAGGTTCCAATGTGATTATGGGAGAAACCAATGCACTTCAAGGCTTTACAACTCAGAATCTCGACACCAAAGGGCGAAGGATTGACGATCTCGACAGAGTTTCTTCTTCTTTCTATCTTCGTTGGTTTGTTTATTATTTCATATTTATTTAGAGAATTTTGAGCATGTATATTTATTAGATCTTTAATATAGGGTTGTGATGAAGCACAATATTTATGAGTTTATAAGTTGATTTTCTAATATCTTGTGTGATACTTTGGTTTGTTTATTAAATTCTGATCTTAATGCTTCTTTTTATTTGATCACCAATAAGATTGTTGTGGTAAACTTAGATGAACGTGACAAAGGAACTTTAGGTTCGGCCTTAGATTCAATAGCACACGATCTCACTTTAGGGATTTCCCTCCAGGATAGAAATATACCAGTAGGGCGGGTGTAGCCATAATTGGAACTTGACCTTAATGAATTTGGGGTTTCTTAATTAACATAGAAATATAGTTAATTGAGTTACTTTAAATATTTACATTCGACCATCGAAAGAGGCTTGTGTATATCTTTGTGTTCCAGGTTAATAAATCATTATATTGCACATGTATATGAGAATTAATTCATCTTTAGTATAATATTGGGCGGATTCGCAACCCTGAATGCTTTCTCTTTATTAATTACCTTCGACTTCATTTTAGTTTTATTTATTTATTTTAATTATATCCATCTTCAACCAACAACAATAATTCAATTTCAATTAGATACTCGTAGATAATTAGCTTCAATAATTAATAAAGTGGGTAATAAGTCCTTGTGGGATCGATATATTTTATAATATTTGAGCGATACGTGCCCTTGCGTAACGTGTGTAAATCGCAATCATGCAGTATTTTATTATTTCAATCCTATATTTCCAATACATATCAATATCTCTTATTACAGATGGCAAAAATCCTTGCAAGAATGGGGGTTTGTGTCGTGGGGGTTCGGTACATTAGAGGCGGGTAAGTGGATAATTTTTTATGTGTATTAGAATCCCATTAAAATTTAAGTAAAATCACCGTGTGAACGAGGGCCTGCTGGGAACTGATATAGAAGGAGCAAGAAATGGGACAATTGTCATACTCATTGAATGAAATGGGCAGGTATTGATATTGACATTGTAACATCCCGCCGTAAGCAAGATCCTACCGACAGGAGACAAGAGTAACTCATCACCTTGAGCTTCAAATCAACCGAAAAAAGGACATGACACACCTTAAAACTAGGCAATCAGGATCACAGTCCAGTGCCAAAACGTAACGAATAATGAACAATAAACATGCAAAAGGACCTCGAGTCCGCTACTTAAGACACATTCAATATTCATCATCAATACTCATGGGCTTCGCGCCAAAAATTACACATGCAAATCAAAAATTTCATTTATATATATACATAACAGCGTGCACAAAACGACTCAAAACATAACCACCATAGCTTCTAAACTTCTATGATATTTCTCAGGACTCTAGAGTGGCTGACTGTAACTTGGGTGATTTGTCATCTCAAGAAAGACTTGCCAAAAACTTGAATGGCTGGTCGACCTGGTGACCGGCGTAATCACACGCGTATAACGCAAGCGCACGTATCATTCAAGTAGTATAAAAATATCGATCCCACGAAAACTTAATTCCTACTGTTGTTATTAATTATTGATACTATTTATTTATAAGTATCTAATTGAGGGAGAAGAGATTGATCGCTTGATTGGTTGGTTGAATGTGGATTTTCTGATTAAATAAATAAAATAAACAAAAGAAAATACTAAGGAAAATAAACAAATGACCCAAATATCTAGGGTAAAAGTGACGGTAAATATCTAGGGTAAACAAAAGAAACTATACAAAATATTAAGTAAAAGTGATGGTAAATACTGATATATTTACCGCTTATCACACCCTCAAACCTTATATTTTGCTAGTCCTCGAGCAAAATAACAAAATTAAGTGCACTAAACAAATTTAAAATAAAATTAAACTAAGGCACTTTCGTAGGGATCACAGTTACATTTAGCGTATGCAACAAGCCTTTAAACCGCTAGGTGTCCCTAGTGGACGAGTTTTAGTCTCGTGAGGGCTTACAGCAATGACACCCACAAATGTCAACCTAATGCACACAAAAGCAAAAAGACAAGAGAAAAGAGAATAAACAAGTTAGTGACTAAAAAAATGAAACTTCTTATCCAAGTTAGTAGTTGTTTTCTTTCTTTCTAAATTATCAAATAAGTAAATTCTCCTATTGTTCTTACCATTCTCCATATACACAGCCAACAAAGTATTAATCAACCCATCGTGCCCACAATATTCATTAGTATAGTTGAAAAGAGAGTAATATTTTTGTCCTAAAGTTATATCAGAATTCGCACGTTTTTAGCAGTGGAATATTTTTTCTGATTTTTTTATTTACAATATCTTCAATCCATGTAGCGAGCTTTAGGTCAGTGACTCCCAAGCCAGTTGGCTTTAGGGCACTATGTGCTAAGACATCCTTACAGAGTTAATTACTCGAATTTCAGATATCTATATATTTTTTATATATCATCTTCAATCCATGTAGTGAGCTTTGGGTCAGTGACTCATAAACCAGTTTGTTTTAGGGCACTAGGTGTTAAGACACCCTTACAGACTTAATTACTCGGATTTCAGATATATATATATATATATATATATATATATATATATATATTATAACATCTTCAATCCATGTAGCAAGTTTTGGGCCAGTGACTCCCAAACCAGTTGGTTTTAGGGCACTAGGTGTTAAAACACCCATACAGACTTAATTACTCAGATCTCAGACGTTTTTTTTTATTCCATCGCTTTTTTTAGATGTTTCTTCCAATTAAACTATAGCATTGAATATTACAAGCTTTTCAATTACAACTTATGGTTGTATGTTACTATGTATATTGATAATACTTGTCAACTGAGCATATGAAGATCCAACTTAATGAGTGTTATGGAGAATTCACAAATTAAATAATTCAAAAGGAAATAAACAAAAATTAACTTGTTGCGAAATAGGTTGAGATATGTCTCAGGAGTGGAAATTCCTTACACAGCTATCTCACATCAATTTCACCTGATTAGTCAAATTAAAAACACAAAAACAAAATATTTTTTATTTTTATCTAAAAGTTTTTAATGTTTTTGAATTTTTTTGACTAAAAATCAAATAAAAACAACACAATAAAAACAACAGAATAAAATATTTGACTATAAATCAAATAAAAACAACACAATAAAAACCAGATATTTAAATAAAAATAAGATACTAGTCAACTATTCCCCTCCCCCAAACCTAATCGAGGCATTGTCCTCAATGTCTAAAAAGTAGAAGAAGAGTTTAGAAAACAATACCTGGTTTTCTGAAATTCTACATCTAGAATGAAAATTAAAGGTTAAGATCCAGATTTATCCAACGCTTTTTACCACGATCATTAGCATACCAGTTTATCTTGGAAATGATATGATCAATTTGTGGTTCAAATGCTAAGATTTGGTCAATTAAATCATGGGCAGTTTGGGCAGTGAAGAGGATTTCTTTTACAGGTTTTGACACGAACCTATTTATCTGGGCATCATCAAGAAACACACAAAGAAAATCATAAAATCCATCAGCATTAAACAGTCCAATCGGTTTCTGGTGTATGTTCAAGTTCGCCTATGATAGCATTGTAAAAATTTCCTCCATCGTGCCCAAGCCATCAGGCAGAGCAATAAAAGCATTAGTATGGTTAATCATTTCCACAAGTCGCTCGGACATACCTGGCACGATAAGTTCTTCTCCGTTTGATGGTCCTATAAGATTCGTCTCTCCCAAAGGTTTTGGGATGATTCCCAAAACTTGCCTACCTCATTCCTGTAAGGCCCTTGAAACGATCCCCATTAGTCCAAGATTGCCACAGCCATATATTAAGTGCATATTCCTTTCAGCTATGACTCTACCCAATTCATGTGCTACCTCTATATACTCTGGTTTAGAACCAACACCAGTATTGCAAAACACACAGATGTTAACAACTCGTCTTCTTGAAGTTGCCTCCATTTTTTTTATTTATTTTTTTTTATTTTTATTTTTTTTTCCACTCTGGATGTCTTCAAAAATGTAATAATGAGCTCAATTTATAGAACCTGAAAAAGGGTGAGTAATAATAGCACTAGTACTTGTCAAATGATAATTATTAGCTAAACAGTAAAATATATTGTGAGAGTCAAAAAGTCTGGATTCTATCGGAGAAAATAAAAGAAAATAACAAAATAAATCACAATTATTAGATAAATACAAAGAGGTAATAATATTTACAGGAAGTAACAGCTTGAATGACGTTTATGCGTCAAGGACAAGCTTCCCATCCAATTTTCTTATAAATTGGCAAACAAGATCTTTTAGAGTCAGATTCCCGAGACTTAATTGTTGTCTTTCTTTTCGAAATTGTGTATGGAACATGCAAATCACGTTATACACATATCCACTGGGATGCGTTTCAAGAGTCAATGATATGTCATCTAATGACTCCTTACTCAAGCCATCCCTAATGAATTTAATTTTATCTTCGCGGTTATCAGACACTATTCCTAAACAACGACAACGAGTATTACATGTCATGCGTGCACATTTATAGCAAACACTCATTCTTTTAGCTCTTCTCTTTTTAGCATATGTGATTCTTCCTAAACCAGACAGATATGATACAAAAGAGTCAGAGGACTCACCTGCCAATCGGACCCATGATTCAATAATCCAACGAATGTCATTAGGAATACCTTTATTCATCAGAAGTCTCATTCGTTCCAAGTGAGCTTTGTAAACCTTCATCAGAGAGTTTTGAGGGAGAGAAGGAAAATGATTATGAAGATTTGCGAGAACGTCTTCCATCCTGAAATGTGACTTTACCTACAAAATTAAACACATAAAAATAAAACACCAAATCTGAATATATACAAATTGCATGGGTTGCCTCCTTGCTAGCTCTAAGTTTACCGTCTTCAGCTAGACATGATTGCCCGAACATTAGGCTAGATCTGAAAGTGTGACACTTCCTTTTTTTCGCTCAAATAATTCTCCCCAGTAGTGCTTGATACGCTGGCTGTTAACTTTGAATGTATCATTGGTGTTGGGATCAAGTAACTCAACAGCTTCGTATGGTAAAACCTGAGTAAACACAAATGGACATGACCACCTTGATTTCAGCTTTCCAGGGAAAAGTTTCAACCTTGAATTGTATAACAACACCTGCTGCCTTGGTTCCAATTTTCTGCACACTATTTTTCGATCATGCCATTTTTTGGTCTTTTCTTTGTATAGTCTGGCATTCTCGTAAGCATGTAGGCGAAGTTCCTCCAATTCGTTGAGTTGGTGGAGTCGTTTCTCTTCTGCTGCTTGTGGATCAAGATTTAACTTCTTCAGTGCCCAGAACGCTTTATGTTCAAGCTCAACTGGCAGATGGCATGCTTTACCAAACACCATTCGATATGGGACATACCAATGGGTGTCTTGTAAGCTGTTTGGTAGGCTTATAGTGCGTCATCTAGTTTTGTAGACCAGTCTCTCCTTGTTGATCCAATGGTTCTCTCCAAAATTATTTTGATCTCTCTGTTTGAAACTTCAACCTGTCCATTTAACTGTGGATGGTAGCAGTGGCAACTTTATGAGTAACTCTGTATTTGGATAGTGACCGGCGTAAACACACACGTATAACGCAAGCGCACGTATCGTTCAAGTAGTATAAAAATATCGATCCCACGAGGACTTAATTCCTACTGTTGTTATTAATTATTGAATCTATTTATTTACAGATATCTAATTAAATGAAGAAGAGAATGATTGTTTGATTGGTTGAAAGTGGTTTTACAAAATAAATAAATAAATAAAAAGACAAAAGATAAAAAGACAAAAGAAAATACTAAGGAAAATAACAAAAGACACAAAGATCTAGGGTTGTGAATCATTCTAATATCTTTTAAAAGATGAAGTGATTATTTTATGTTTGTGTAATAAATCAGTTTACTAACCTGGAACACTAAATTATGCAAAAGCCTCTGTCGATGGTCAGACGCAAATACCCAGTTTAACCCAATTGAACCATATGTCTATGTCAACCAAATTATCTGGATTCATTAAGGTTAGTTCCAATTATGGCTACCCCCGCCCGACAGGTATATTCCTATCTTGTAAGGAAATCTATTAAAGGGTTATCTATCCTCAAGGAAGATCGTGGGCTATTAAATCTAAGGCTGAAACCTAAAATCCCTATGTCTAGTTCATTTTAGATTTACCACATCAATCTTATTGGTGATCAGACAACAAGAAGCATTAAGCTTAAGACTTAATAAGTAAACATTTAAATTACCCAAACTATAAAATAACCCCTTATAAACCGGTGATATTAAAAATCATCACAACCCCAGTTAACTAACACATAACTAGGACTAGTAACAACTTAAAAGTAAAGACATAAAGTAAAAACTGAAAAAGTAAAGAACATAAAGTCAAACTGAAAGTAAAATAAAATAAAATGCTAAGGTAAAAGGATTACTTCCTCATGAATAGTAAAACTGTAAAAAAGAAAAAGTAAAAATTAATTACTATTATTACAAAAAGTAATTAAAATTATTATAAAACTAAAAACTAAAAAATAAAAAAAAAACTAAAAACTAAAGAAGCTAGAGAGAGAATCTCTCTCTTTAGAAGGAATTGAAGAGAGAGGAAGGTACAACTGAATCTGAAATTTCGCTCTCTATTTATAGGAAAACAACTGTTCGGAAGGAGAAGATTGGAGAGAGAAGCTGGAAGGTACAAGGAATTGAAGAGAGAGGAATTTGTGGATTAAATTTTTCGTAGAAGATAATGAGGGCGTGGCGTCGCGACGCCAAGGACCTCAGCGTCGCGACGCTGGATTTGTCGACGTGGCCGCTCTGGTTCGCTGGTTTGAAGATTCTGGATAAATGATAAGGTGACACGTGGCAGAGTGTTGGGCTTCAATTATTGTGACACGTGGTGGCTTCTGATTGGTCGCTGAGATTCTTATCCGCCACGTGTCAGATAAGGATAGGATACTCAATTATTGATGCTGACGTGGCGCTGACGTGCGGGGTGATGTGGCGGTGACGCGTGTTGCAATTGTCGGCACAATAGGATTGCGACACGTGGCGACACGTGTCACGCTGTGATTGGCGGATGCTGACGTGGCACGTTGACTTGGTTGACCTTGTGACGTGGCGGATGATGGGCGTGACACATTGACTTGGTTGACCTTGTGACGTGGCGGATGATGTGGCGTGACACATGGCGATGTTGACTTTTTGACCGATGACATGGCTGATGACGAGGCGACACGTGTCAACTCTGAGTGTCGGCAGCATATGATGATGACACGTGGCACGGCGCACGTTAGCAGATCGGCTGTGATGGTGACACGTGGCACGGCGCATTTTAGCAAAGTCAAACTTTTCTCAGATTCTGATTTGTGGACCCGGCGCACGTTAGCAAATCCGGCGCATGCTGGACGTCGCGACGCGGAAGGTCTGGGCGGCGCGACGCGAAGAAGACCCAAATATCCTGTTGACGCATTTTTGTCCGTTTTTGCCCCAAATTGCCTCCAGTGCTGTCCAAACTTTATTTATCTGCAAAATAACAATAAAACACATCAAACGTTCACAAAACTCAAGAAACTATAAAATATTAGGTTAAATGAGTGGGAAATAGTGATATAAATACCACTCATCAGATAGGAGTGCATCAAAGTATCTATTGCAGAAGTGTGTTCCACTATCACTGATAATTGCCCGAGGTGTTCCGAAGCGAGTGAAGATATTATTTTTAATGAATTTTATCACCACTTTTGAATCATTTGATGGCAGTGCTATGGCTACAACCCATTTGGAGATTTAGTCTACTGAAATTAGTATGTACATGTTTATGAATGATGGAACAAAGGGTCCCATAAAATCAATCCCCCATACATCAAATATTTCCACTTCCAGAATGTTTTGTAGAGGTCCTTCATTTTTCCTCGAAATATTTTCTGTTCTCTGGCACCTGTCACATTGAAGAGAAAATAAGTAAGCATATTTAAACAGAGTGGGCTAGAACAAACCTGACTGTAAGACTTTGGCTACCGTTTTATTTTCGCTGAAGTGTCCGTCGTATGGTGATGAATGACAATGCTGCAAGACACTATTAACTTCCTAATGTGGAACACAACATCTCAATAATTGATCAGCACAGCGTTTGAACAGGTATGGCTCATCCCAGACATAGTGCTTGACTTCTTTGAAGAACTTATTTCGCTGCTGATAAGTCCATTCCAACGGCCATTTTCCCGATACTATGTAGTTTACATAGTCAGCATACCAAGGGACATCCTGCTATTTCATGGCAAACAACTGTTCATCTGGAAAAGTTTCTTTGATTGTCAGTTCATTGCCAGTTGTTTCTCCATTCTCGAGCCTCAATAAGTGATCTGCTATTTGGTTTTCTGTCCCTTTCCTGTCTCGGATCTCCACGTCAAATTCTTGCAGCAGAAGCACCAAACGGATCAATCTGGGCATAACATCTTTTTTCGCGATCAAGTATTTTATTGATGAATGATCTGTGTAGACCACCACTTTGGGACCCAGTAGGTAGGCATAGAATTTATCAAAAGCAAACACAATTGCAAGCAACTCCTTTTCAGTGGTTGTGTAGTTGAGTTGTGTTTCATTCAGAGTTCTACTAGAGTAGTAAATGGTATGGAAAATTTTTGCTTTGTGTTGTCCCAAAACTGCACCTACAGTAAAATCACTAGCATCGCACATCACCTCAAATGGAAGTGTCCAATCCGGTGCTACTATGATGGGGTCGGAGACCAGCTTCTGTTTTAAGATCTCAAAAGCTTCATGGCATTCTTTGGTGAATTTGAAAGGCACGTTTTTCTCCAGCAAATTGCACAGAGGTTTAGTAATCTTGGAGAAGTCTTTGATAAATCTCCTGTAAAAGCCTGCATGTCCTAGAAAACTGTGAATCCCTTTGACAGATGATGGTGGAGGTATTTTTTCAATTGTCTTGATCTTTGCTTTGTCTACCTCGATTCCCTTTTGTGAGATCCGATGTCCCATGACAATACCTTCATGCATCATGAAGTGGCATTTCTCCCAATTGAGTACCAGGTTGGTATCTTCACATCTTTGTAACACTTGTTTCAGATTTTGCAAATAATGATCGAATGAGTCTCCAAACACAGAGAAATAATCCATGAAAACCTCCATACTTTGTTCCAACATGTCCGAGAAGATGGCCATCATGCAACGTTGAAATGTGGCAGAAGCATTACATAGTCCAAATGGCATCATGCGGAAAGCAAAAGTACCATACGAACATGTAAAATTGGGTTTCTCCTGATCTTCTGGGGCAATGGAAATCTGATTGTACCCCGAGTATCCATCCAGAAAGTAATAAAACTCATGTCCTGCCAGTCTGTCTAACTTCTGGTCAATGAATGACAGTGGAAAATGATTTTTCCTTGTTGCTTTGTTCAGCTTTCTGTAGTCCATGCATACTCTTCATCCAGTCATCGTTCTTATTGGAATCAGCTCGTTCTTTTCATTTGTGACTATAGTAATTCCTTATTTCTTTGGCACATATTGCATAGGACTCACCCATGTGCTGTCAGAGATGGGGTAAATGATGTCGGCATCCAACCATTTGATAATTTCTTTCTTCACGACCTCCTTCATGATTGGATTTATTCTCCGTTGATGCTCTATTGTGTCTTTATACTCATCATTCATCAGAATGTTGTGCATGAAAAATGATGGACTAATGCCTCGAATGTCTGCTATAGTCAAGCAAATGGCTTTCTTGTGTTCTCGTAACACTCTCAGCAACTTATCTTCCTGCTCCAATGTTAGCGATGAAGAAATAATCACAGGTAAATTAGAAGAGTTTTCTAAGAATGCATACCTAAGATGGTTTGGAAGTAGCTTTAGTTCTAGATGTGGTGGTTCTTCAATCAAGGGTTTGATTCGCTCCTTTTTCGGTAGTTCCAAACGTTCCACATGTGGTGTTGTTTTGAAGAGAAAGGGTCTGTCAAGATAGTTGATACATTCCAGAATTTCATCATCTAGATCGCTATCAGACATGTTGGTGATGCAAGCTTCAAGTTTATCCATAGGGAGTTGCACTACATCAGTATCCTGGATGATAATATCTACAACATCAATTCTGAAACATTCCTCCTCATTTTCATCACTCGGGAATTTCATGGCTTTGAAAACATTGAATGTAACTTCTTGGTCCTGCACTTTCATGGTTAGTTCTCCTTTTTGTACATCAATAACAGTTCGACCTGTAGCCAAGAATGGTCTCCCAAGGATGATAGGTACATCTTTGTTTTCTTCCATGTCAAGGATAAGGAAATCTACATGGAAAATGAATTTTTTGACTTTAACTAATACATCTTCCACTACACCTCTAGGAAATGTGAGCGATCTGTCAGCAAGCTTCTCCAACCTGCAGTTTCCTGTAAATAGACAAAGGCATCAAGTTAATGTTGGCACATAAATCACATAAAGCTTTACCGAAGTAATATTCTCCTATGGTGCAAATGATGGTGAAACTGCCAAGATCTTTCAACTTTGGGGGAAGCTTTCTCTAAATAATGGTGCTGCATTCTTCTGTTAATGCTATTATCTCGTAATCTCCCAATCTCCGCTTTCGTGACAGAATGTCTTTCATGAATTTGACATAGCTGGGCATTTGTTCCAAAGCTTCTGCAAATGGAATGTTGATATGCAACTTCTTGAAGATCTCCAGGAATCGAGCAAACTGCTTGTCTAGTTTACTTTTCTAGAGACGTTGTGGAAAAGATGGAGGTGGAGTGAACTTTTCTCGATCATTTTCTTTTGCCTCTTTTTCCTCCATTTGTGGCTCTGCTTTGCTGCTTTCTTTTGGAACTTCCTCAGTGGATGCCTTGATTCCAATATCTTTGTTGATTTCAGTACCGCTTTTTAAAGTAATGGCTTGACATTGCTCTTTCCCTCGATTCTTTGGATTTGGTTCTGTGTTGCTAGGAAGGTTACCTTGCGGTCTGTGACTCTGAGCATTGGCCAGTTGTCCCATTTAATTCTCCAGAGTTTTCAAAGATACTGCTTGACTTTGAATTAATGCTTCTTGGGATTGAAACATAGCATCATATGATGCTGCTTGAGAGTCATATTTTTCTTCCAGCTTTTTCAAGTGAGCCATCACTTCTGTTATTACTGGTTCTTTTTCATACTCATGGACTTTATTTTGCTGTTTCCTTTTCCTCTATGTTTTCTCCCGTTTTTCCTTTTTTTTTTTTTTTCTGTCTGTCCTTCTTTGGTACCAGCATAATGTTGGCTAACCACTCGGGGTACTTTACCACCTCTAAGAACCCCACATCTATCTATTTTTCCCTAACCTTTTCGGCCCACTATGGCCTCGTTCTTTGGAGCTCCTGGCCTCATGTTTGGATAAGTTGGTATCGTGTACTGGGCAATACCCCTGTCTATTCCAGGCATGTCTTCATAGGACCAGGCAAATACTTTTGCACATTTTATTAATATTCTCTCTAATTATTTTCCACTCACCAGAGGTAACCTCACTTGCAATTGAAATTTCCTTGGGATTTTCACATGTACCAGGATTGAATGCATTTGTCTTTGTTGAGTTAATGTCAAATATGCTCATGTCATACGTATTATGATGCAGACTAACAGTAAAAGACTCGAACAAGTAAGCAAAATCAATGTCTTAATTATTAATAAATTCAGGATTACAATCAAATAAATTAGGAAAATAAACATCTTCCTAATTTTTAGTCTTGTCTTCTTCTGTCTTCTTGCTTTCTTCGAGCGTCAGATTCTCCAACTGTAATAGTTCTTCTTCCCATTTGTTTTCCTCTTTTGCAACCTCTTCTTTGTCACTCCTTGAGAAGTTTTCCCAGAAATCTCTCCCATGCTCTGTTTCATCTTCACTACTGCGGTCCCATATCCCCATGCAGGAATCTTGGTGGTTGAGAGTTTGGAGGACAAAGCTTTCAGGCAGGCCGGAATTGATCATGTAGGCGGGTAGTGGAACGAAGTGGTAGTTGGGTAGAAGGTTTCTGTGTATGTTGGGTTGTTCTTTTTCTAGGTCGGGTATCTGATGGGTGTCAATGAGGTTTTGTATCTCATGCCTGCGGCGGGCGCAGTTGTTAGTTTCGTAGACTTTCTGCTGATGGAAGTGGCAGTATAGGTTTAGGTCAATGTAATGTGGCATAGGGTTTGGAATTGGTCTAGGTTCTAAAGGTTTTAGGAGTCCTTGCCTCTTCAGCTTTTCAAACGCCTTTGACAAAGGTGTACCAAAATTGGAGAATCGCCTGTTTCTGATGGCATGGACCTCAACTGGAGCGGGCTTGGTCCCAGAAGGCTCCCCAATTGTTTTTCTATTCTGGTCGTAAAACTTTCTCTTCTCAGCTTCCTCTTCCTCGATATCCATGACAGTTTCTCTTAACTGTCGAAAGTCACTAATCATGGAGGTCATCCTCCTCAGCTTGTTATAAATGGAGGGCTTGGTGCCCTTAATGATCATCTTAATCTGGTCCTTTTCTGAGGGCTGGTCTGCATCTTCAAGAGATGGCTTCTCCAGCGATCCATATAGTTTGGAAGGTCTCTTATGGCTTCTGTTTGGTGTTTTCTAGGTCACGGAGCGACAAGTCGATCTCTAAATCTGTGACATATTAGTTCAGAAAGGCCTCCACTAATGTCATTCTGTCATGCCTGACTTTTCTCTCTAGACCATGATACCATACTACAGGCGCCCCTTCCAGTGACATCCCGAACATCTTCTGCACCTGACGATTCGACAGACCTACTGAACTCATCACTGAAATATATTCCCGGAGATAGACCCTTGGATCTCCGTTTCCCTTAAGCTTTGCCATGTCAGGAATCTTAAACTAGGGAGGCAGCTGTTCTTCAAAAGTCATCGCATCATAGTCCAACAGATCTTCATATTTTCCCTTCATCTTCTGGGTAACTGACTTTATTTGTTCTCTAAGTTTCTGTAATTCTGCCTGAGACCCGGCTATCCTTCCCGCGACATACTTGTTAGTGTCCTAGACATGCCAAGGATCTCTAAGTGTAATTATTGTGTGAATAAATCAAGTGAAAGTTGCGGAAAAAACTCACATTGATCGATGAGATTTCTAAAATTTCTTCTTGAATGTTGAAGCTCATGTTGGGAAAATCTACGGTCCCGGGGATCAATTAAAGCGATGAAACATACATGTGAATACACGAAGAAGTTGCGGAATACTTACATCGATCGGTTGAGGCAATGCGAAGAAGAACAAAACTTTTTATGCCCTTTGAAGATCCTCCAAGGCTCACGGCAGTCACTGTTTTTGGTCTCCAAATTCGGTCCAAGCTCCAAGCTTTTGGGTGGTGATTCCAAGCTCACAAGTGGGTTTCCCTATCACCTTAGGATGACTCATTTGTGTACTAGCACTTAGGAACTTTTTGCCACAAAAATCCCTTATTATCTCCCTACAATTCACGGCAAAACTAGAAGGTTTTTGGAGAAGAAATTCAGCCCATGGCCGAATAGAAGGAAGAAGAAAGAGAAGAGATCATGTGTTGGTTGGTTGTTACAATTGTGTATCTAATACACTTAAAAGAAAGTCAAATACCAAAAAATCAAATAAAAGGTAAACATGTCTTTCATTCACCAACTATTGTCTGTCAAACACTTTTCCAACAACAACCATCACTATTTACTCAATCAAGTGACAAGATGTCACATCAATCAAATTGATAAGTGATTTGACGCTTGATGTGACTTGCGGGCCGCACTTGAATTCGAAATGCGAGTGCGCTCGCAAACACTCCCTGGCTCGGGTTTGCTAATTCCAAATTAACGAATTTTTCGTTGGGACGTAAATAAATAATTATGCCTAGCAAAATCACTATTCACGTCGCTAACGAATTAATTCTAAATTAACTCGTTCCCCCGAATTAAAATCTAATTTCAATTCCGCGTCGAAATCCAATTTCGTATAATATATCGAATATATTATTTTATCGATTAATTCCAAATTAATCGTATTCTCTCTTTAATTAATATTTTATCCCAGATAAAATATCTCTGCAATTAATCCTAGATTAATTTTCTCTCTCATCTAATTAATCCCAGATTAATAAAGTGCGAGTCATATGTCATCGGTGAATCTTCGGGAAGCTACCCATGAGATCCCCGGATATGTTGGCAGTAAATCTGGTCGTCGGACTATCCGAACACGTAAGTACCTAGTACTACGTTTGTACCGATTTACAAGACAAGGTTGGGTTCTAGCAAAGCGCCATGCCTGCCCGATTCTCCAGAAATATCCTTACAGGAATATGTGATCTATATCAGGCGTAGCATACGTAGTATTACGTATTTCGATCCAGTATCGGATGTCACATGCTAGGCCTGAGGCTGGAATTGTGTCTACCCCGTACGAAACACATATCGGATCTCTGGTAACTAGTCTCTATAATCGGATAAACATGACCTAGTCATAATATCTCGATAGCTGCAGCATATAAGAGAATGAGTTCTGTATCCTACATGATCATCATCTCCACTATTACTGGAGTGATACTTCCATCTCGACATCACACCCAATACACTATGATTTTCAATATACCCAGAAGAGGCGTACACAGAACCTGTTAAAGCCCTGGACGACCAAAACCAAAGTACATTGATTGTCGCAAGTATTAGCGGTGCAAGTCTCAGGTTAAGACCAAATACACCTACCCTGATTCGGACTTCCATAGACACATAGTAATACTACCAATGGAATTCCGAGGGGTCTATCCAGAGCGAAGCTGTTTTTCCGTACCATCGGTAAAACACAACCTCCTACTACACTTGCATGAGTATCATATACCCAAATATATGAGAACTATGCTGTTATGCCCTCACAACGCGCACAAGTGTAATACTAGTCTTTTTCGCATTATCGATGTCCAATCTCGATAATACTCTGACTAGGGATATTTAATGATTAAACCTTCGTGGATTGATACTGTCTCATATCATCTCAATCCAGGAACTAATCATATGGACCTTTCATCATTTATACATCTTGGTGATCTAATCACAAATGATAAAAGAGCAATTTCCTTTGTCACATAGTTAATTTGTACAACAACACCATGATCTGTACAAATAGTGACGCTATGGGTCATAACTATCCAACAGCTCCAAGCTTTGTAGAGTGTTTCCAACACTTGGGTGACTTTCCTTATCACCTTAATTTACTCCTTTAAATGCTAGCTTGTAGAATTTTTGCAACAAAAATTCTAAAAGAGAGAAGAGGGCTCACGGCCATTTGAGAGTGAAAGGGAATAGTAGTTTGCAAAACTTGTACCAAAGTTAATAATGTGTTGACTTTCAAAGGTGCTGGTAGATTTGAGAAGTAAATGCCACATTTACTATTTCAACCACCAACATCACAAATAGTGACTTTTTATGTAAGTCATGGGTCCCACACATTTAACTCCAAATCTAGTTAACTTACACAACACACTTTGGGCCCGGTTCGTTTAATCCGACTAAACGAATTTTCCGTCGCTAAATAATTAAATTTAATTTAATTAAATAATAATACCTTGCGAAATTATTACAAAAGTCGCTTACGAATTAATTCCAAATTAATTCGTTCGCTAGAATTAAAATCCAATTTAATTCCGTATTGAAATCCAATTTCAATTAATATATCTAATATATTATTTTAGCCCAATTAAATAAATTAAATAGTAAAATCCAATTTAACTATTAAATTTACTTTGCCGATTAATTCCAAATTAATCGCGTTCTCTCTTCTAGACGAATTTAATCTTAGATAAAATTCTTGCCGTAATTAATCCCAGATTAATTTTCTCTCTCATAATTAATCCCAGATTAATTCTGTTCGAGTCAAATGTCATCAGTGAATCTTTGGGAAGCGACCCAAGAGATTCCTAGATATGTTGGCAGTAAATACGGTTGTCGGACTATCCGACACGTGCGTACCGTGTACCATGTTCTCACTTATTTACAAGACATGGTTGGCTTCTAGCAAAGCACCATGCCTACCCAATTCTCCAAAAATATATTCAACATGGAATATATATAATCTGTATCAGGCGTAGTATATAATGTATTGTGTATTACGATCCAGTATCAGAAGTCACATGCTAGGCCTAGGGCTGGAATTGTGTCTGCCCCGTACGAAGCATATATCAGATCACTTGCAACTAGTCTCTGTAATCGGATAATCATGACCTAGTCATACTATCCAGATAGCTGCAGTATTTAAGAGTACTAGTTATGTATCCATGCGTGATCATCATCTCCATATGACTAAAGTGATACTTCCATCTTGACATCACACCCAATACACTACGATTCAGTAAACCCAGAAGAGGCGTACACAGAACCTGTTAAAGCCCCGGACGACCAAAACCAAAGCGTACTGATTGTCGCAAGTATTAGCGATGCAAGTCTCAGGTTAAGACCAAATACACCTACCCTGATTCGGATTCCCATAGACACATAGTCATACTACCAATGGGATTCTGAGGGGTCTATCCAGAGCAAAGCTGTTCCCGGTCCAATGGCTAATAGAACCTCTTATCACACTTGCATAAGTATCCAATACTTAAATATATGAGAACTATGTCGTTAAGCTTCCATAACGTGCACAAGTGCAATACTAGCCTATTCCGCATTATCGATGTCCAGTCTCGATAATACTACGACTAGAGATATTTAATGATTAAACCTTTCGTGGATTAATATTGTCTCATATCTTATTAATCTGGTACTAATCACATAGACTTTTATCATTTATATATCCAAGTAATCCAATTACAAATGATAAAAGAGCAATTTCTTTTGTCACATAGTTAATTTGTACAAAGAACACCATGTCTTTTACAAACAGTGATGCTATGGGTCATAATTATAAAACAATACTCAGCCATGTCATCGTCAAAAATAAGGATTTATTCACTTACCTTATTCGGGGGCTCCTCACGCAGTCCATTCTCATTGTTTTATGTTCCCACTGTGTGGGGTACTGGCAGATTGGCCATAACATTGGTCAAAGCTTATAATTGCTCGGTAATTTTTGTGATGTTGGTCTCCAATTGATCCATGCGAGAACCTTCGCTGCCTGATGCATCCATGGTTGTTAATCTTTTCTTGACAAGTCTTCCTTCTTCTTTAACCCAACAGAAATCTATGATAGCTGTCAAAATAAGAAGTTAGCAAGATGCTTGTATGCATGCGATGTATGAGATGCATGTGGTTATCAAAATAACATATATCCTTCCGAACTTATTCTGCCCACACTCGTGGTAAGTCCATTTCTGTCCTAGGTATGACTTATTTTATTCACCAACGTGGGGTACACAAAATCGTTCTCTCCTACGCTACAAGGGTGAACATGGGCTACCTCAGTCCATTTCCATCGGTAAAAGACAAAGACCGCCCATTTATAATATTGAATAAGCCTATTATGGGGATCGTGCCATTGTCTAGAAATGACGAATTGGGCCTTGGTAATCACGGTTGTGGGGATGGACTTGGAGATATCCAAAAGTATACAAATATGCCATAACAAGGCGTACCCTTCCTAGATGAAAGCCATTGTGGATATCGGACTCATGCATTTGGCATATTCGAATCATGTTTGAACCTTCTAAGCCCATCAAGGTTTTCATACAAGTTGGCCCGTTATCATTTTAAAGCGTTCAATCAGATCATCGCGAGGTGCAAACTTGTCCCAGTTGAAAAGGCCCAACATGTTTACACTTTTGCGAAAAGGTGGCTAAACAACTTCAAATGATAGGGGGCCCAATCACAAGGTGACCCATCGTCATTTTGAAAACTTTTGGTCCAATCATCATAAGATACAAACTCGTCGAAGTTTAAGTGGCCCAATAAGTTCATATCTATGACGAGAAGCCCAAATGGATCCAAATTATAATGGTCCCAAACACAAGCATAATGGTAGCTTTTATAGGACATATAACTATGGTTCATATGTGGGCTTATAAGGGTATGGATAAAGGCTCTCGCCAGTGAAGGGTTGGTCACAACCAGGTCGCCCCACTCAAGAGTTCGAGCGACCAAGTGAGCGTACCTTTTTTATACCCTAAGGTACGTGCCAACGAGTGATGATGCCACATAACGATCTGCCGCCTTGAGTGAAAGCGACTTCACGATACATGATGCCATCGGGGTAAAAAGGGTATGTAAAATATATGAGACTTGGGTAACCAAAGCCAAAGCCACGGACACTACAAGGTATTGTTTCAGGGCCGATTATCTATCCCCAGTGGAGTCGCCATCTGTAGGAGCGAAACGAGGTTTACCGCTATGCCTATGATGTTTGGAAACCACAACACTGTTGGGCTCGCAACCCGTAGAGAGTATAGAAAAGCCCACGGGGGACTAAACCGGAGAATAAATGAGTCGTCACCCAGTGTGAACTGGGAAATGATTTAAGGTCGCACTCACCCCTCGTAAGGGAAGACCTCAAACCGTTAGGTTCGGAATGGTCCCTTACTTATGTCGGTATAATGGACGGGTTCACACAATGGTATATCCAAGTCTTAATGCAAGTCAGGCATATAAGCGAATAAAAATGCAATAACATACCTAAGCAATATGATAATCACAATGACATAGTTCCAAAAGCATACTAAATTAGGAAATACGATAATGAAAATTATAATAACAAAAAAAAGCAGGAAAAAGCATTAATAATAAATGTGAATAATTAATCTCACACGCATAATGCAAAATAAATAACTAAAGAAGTAAAAAAAATGCGTACAATATAAAGAAAAAATGTCGTCCATTATGTGTGCGTTCGTAAACTCGTTCGAACGAAGTGTTCCAGAGAGTTCACAGTCGTGTAGCGTTCGAGAACACGTTCGAATGGAGTGAGACATAAGGCATGAGTTCAAGTTGCGTTCGAAAACGCGTTCGAACGTTCTTATGAAAATAACACCAATAATGATATAAACACGTATATGTGAATATTTTCCGAGCGGTATATGGAGTTGTATCCCAAGTACAGACCGCAATACTGTCCATTCAGATTCGATTACGGAATTTATGTCGGGGTCTGGCCCTCTTTTAGAGGAAAAAATGTGAGTTATGTATTAAATCCTTTAGTATTCATCACATTGACGTAATTTTGAAGGATGAGGAAGGGAATCTCTACCTTATAACAAGAATGTATGGCCACCCTGAAACAAACCAAAAGCATCATACATGGGCGTTAATCAAGAGATTAGGGTTACTTTTTGATGTTCCTTGGGTATGTTTTGGGAATTTTAATGAAATTTTGGAGTCGTCAGAGAAGAAGGGGGGCAAGTTAGGGACGCAAATTGCATGGCATCTTTCAAATAGGCACTGAGGGAGAGTGACCTAACAGACTTAGGGTTCAAGGGTTTACCATTTACCTGGTCAAATAGGAGAGGTGGGGTCATAGCAAGTGGTGGAACTTGAATCATAGATGGGAAGTGAGGCATCTGGATAACTGGGCTTCAGATCATTGCACTGTCAGTCTGGAGATCACAAAGAAGATAGCACAAGGAAATGAGTATAGACATGGGGCGAGAAGGTTTTTTTAAGAAGAATCATGGAGCAAATATGATAGATGCAAGGATATAGTAGAAGACTGCTGGAAATGGGGGAAATGGCAGAGAATGGTGTCCGTCTCAAAGATTTAAATGTAAATCGAAAGAAGAAAAAAGGATGTTGAAGAAATGAAGCTACAAGGAATTCAATGGGAGAAATATGGAACTGGCAAACCTTAGAAACGAGTTGTATCAAATGTTAAAGGATGGAGTTCAATCTTCGGATTTTGAGAGAATCAAAACTACCGAAAAACAGATAGACAAAATCCTGGAGGATGAGGAAACCTATTGGAGGATGAGGTCTAGAGTGGGGTGGCTTAAAGATGGTGACCGAAATATAAAATTCTTTCAGGCGATGGCTTCATAAAGGAGGAGGAAAAATACTATTAAGAGGATTATGGACAGTGATGGAAATTGGGTTGAGGATGAATAAGGGTTTGACAGAGGGGCTTGTAATTATTTTGAAGAGTTATTTACGTCCTCCACCCCATCAGATGAGGGTATTGAGGCTACAACGAGTAATGTATGCAAGAAAATACAGGGTAGCTCGGCAGAATTTTTGGATAAACCTTTCACATAGAATAAGATTATCAAAGCACTACACCAGGTGGATCCAAATAAATCCTCATACCCCGATGGATTTCCAACAGATTTCTTTATTAACCACTAGACAGCAGTAAATGAAGAATTCCTCTCAACATGCCTCCATATCCTGAATAATAAAGGTGATGTATCTATCCTAAATAAGACACGTATTCTTCAAATCCCCAAGACTGCGAGGCCCAGAATGATGAAAGACTTTAGGCCGATTAGCCTCTGTAATGTGGTTTATAGGACTGTGGCTAAAGTTATTACAAACAGGCTAAAAGCAGTGCTTGATGATATTATTTCCCCCAGCCAGCGTGCCTTCATACCGGGTAGACTTATATCAGACAATATTATTATAGGGTATGAGTGTTTGCATAAGGTGATAAACATGAAAGGGGTGGTTGATGGTATCTCGGCTCTCAAGATGGATATGAGTAAAGCATATGATATAATGGAATGGAAGTTTCTCGGCAAAAATATGGGAAAAAAATGGGATTCTCAGAGAAATGGATTGAGTTAGTGATGAGGTGTATTAGTTCCCCTTCTTTTTCTGTGATAATAAATGGTCAAGCTAGAGGAAGTGTGAAGCCCTCAAAAGGATTAAGACAATGCTGCCCGTTATCGCCATATATGTTCATCATGTGTGGAGAAGTACTCTCCACATTGTTAAATGAAGAAGAAAGGGCTAAATAATTTAAGGGTGTTCGGTTTGGAAGGCATATTACCATATCTCACTTGTTTTTTGCAGATGATAGTTTGATATTCTTAAGATCATGGTCAAGAGGATTTTTTATTGTTATGCATACGCCTCTGGCCAAATTTTTAACTTTGAGAAATCATCAATCTTCTTCAGTGCCAACACTAGACAACAAGAGTCTGAAAGGATCAGAGGTATATTCAGACTAATTCGGGTTTCTATCCATGAGAGGTACTTGGGACCGCCATCAATGGTTGGGAGAAATAAGAAAAGATACTTCAACGAGCTCAAGCTTAAGGTGGGAAAGAAGTGCTTCTGAAAGCTGTGGCCCAAGCAATCCCTACTTATGCGATAAGTGTATTCAAGCTCCCTATTGGCCTGTGTGAGGATATCCAGAAAGTGATGACCAAGTTCTATTGGGGGTCCAGTGAGGACTGCAAGGGGATCCATTGGGCTGGATGGAGCAAGATGTGTGTTTCGAAAAAAAAGGGTGGTATGGGATTTAGAGACCCTATTTGTTTCAATCAAGCACTCTTAGCCAAACAAGGGTGGAGAATTATTCGTATGCCTCAATCTCTGGTATCAAGAATTATGCAGGCTAGGTACTTTAAAAAGACTACTTTCATGGAAGCCAATGTTGGATGTAATCCATCATTTGTTTGGAGAGGCCTACTTTGGGGGAGAGTGTTGGGGTTTTAGCGCGGGCGCAGCGGAAGCTCGCGGTTCGAGCGAAATCGTAACTTTAAAACTTTTAAAGTTACCGAATAAATTATTCAATATCCAATATGGATAATTCATTCATATTTCACCTAAAAATATTTATTCGATATCAAAAAACGACATAAATAGGTTACAAACATCGCGAAACTTTTACGAAAATATTTTTCCGTAAAATGGCATAAAATGTATTTTTGTCCGAACCGACAAACCAATACACATGGGAGCTAGCCAGGTCAGCTCCAATAGTGCTTGGGTAGTTCATGGGCTGCCCAAACAGTGACCAATTCACTATTTGGACAGCGGACACCCAGTAAGCCCGAAACTCACCCGATAACGTCATTTTTCACCGTTTTCGCATATTTCAACTCCGAAACAATTTCTAGAAATTGTTCCAATGCCCAAAACACATCCAATACATTTATAAAATATACTTTTCGTCATCAAAATCACAAAAAAAAACCAGATCTGATTTGTTAAGCAAAAATATCATTTTTATGCTTAAATCTAATTTTCTCAACATTAATCATATCAACATTAACACCAACCAAAGCCACCACCTATTAAGAACTCAAGAACAATTCTAGGAGTTACAAGAGTGGTCATAAAACTATAGAATGGTAACAAGTTATCAAATGATAAAATTGAACTAATATTACAATAATATTATCCAATCTAACTTCACACATGCATCTAGCCTCCAAATTATTGGACAGTTATGACCAATAGCGTCACTATTTGTACAGATCATGGTGTTGTTGTACAAATTAACTATGTGACAAAGGAAATTGCTCTTTTATCATTTGTGATTAGATCACCAAGATGTATAAATGATAGAAGGTCCATATGATTAGTTCCTGGATTGAGATGATATGAGACAGTATCAATCCACGAAGGTTTAATCATTAAATATCCCTAGTCAGAGTATTATCGAGATTGGACATCGATAATGCGAAAAAGACTAGTATTACACTTGTGCGCGTTGTGAGGGCATAACAACATAGTTCTCATATATTTGGGTATAGGATACTCATGCAAGTGTAGTAGGAGGTTGTGTTTTACCGATGGTATGGAAAACAGCTTTGCTCTGGATAGACCCCTCGGAATTCCTTTGGTAGTATGACTATGTGTCTATGGAAGTCCGAAATCAGGGTAGGTGTATTTGGTCTTAACCTGAGACTTGCACCACTAATGCTTGCGACAATCAATATACTTTGGTTTTGGTCGTCCAGGGCTTTAACAGGTTCTGTGTATGCCTCTGCTGGGTATATTGAGAATCGTAGTGTGTTGGGTGTGATGTCAAGACGGAAGTATCACTCCAGTCATAGTGGAGATGATGATGTGACATCTTGTCACTTGATTGTGTAAATAGTGATGGTTGTTGTTGGAAGAGTGTTTGACACTCAATAGTTGGTGAATGAAAGACATTTTTACCTTTTATTTGACTTTTTGGTATTTGACTTTCTTTTAAGTGTATTAGATACACAATTATAACAACCAACCAACACATTATCTCTTCTCTTTCTTCTTCCTTCTATTCGGCCATGGACTGAATTTCTTCTCCAAAAACCTTCTGGTTTTGCCGTGAATTGTAGGGAGATAATAAGGGATTTTTGTGGCAAAAAATTCCTAAGTGCTAGCACACAAAGGAGTTATCCTAAGGTGATAGACAACCCACTTGTGAGCTTGGAATCACCACCCAAAAGCTTGGAGCTTGGACTGAATTTGGAGACCAAAAACAGTGACTGCCGTGAGCCTTAGAGGATCTTCAAAGGGCATAAAAAGTTTTGTTCTTCGTTGCATCGCCTCAACCGATCGATGTAAGTATTCCGCAACTTCTTCGTGTATTCGCATGTATGTTTCATCGCTTTAATCGATCCTCGGGACCGTAGAAACTCCAACAATGGTATCAGAGTGAGTTAAAGCATGAAACTTGAATTTAGGGTTAAAATTGGGTAAATTGAATTTGAGCATGATTTGGTAAAATTGCTTGATTGAGTATGCTTAAATGATGTTTAATTGAAGTTTGATTGGATCAATTTCATGAAATATTGATTGGATCAATTTTGCCCAAAAAGATTGGCTTGGCCGAATCTATTACTTGCCCTAATGTCTTGGTATTTTTGTTTCGTTGATCATTGGATGACTTGAAACGATTGGGAATGTTGATTGTGGATTTAATTGGATTGAAACCAAATCGGACATAAATTACCCCATGAATGCCGAGAATAATATGCATGAAAATGGGTTTGATTTTTGATTAAAATGTGTTGGACATGTTTTAAAGTTGATAAGCAAAATTAATTATGCTAATTGATGTTTTGGAAATATTAATTTGGGTGATTAATTATGGAAATACACTTTGAATAATTAAATTGTGAAATTGGAATTTTGGTAATTTAATTATTTGGGCTTAAATTGGATTTGGGCTTGTAGAGTTGTAAATGGGCTAATTGGGCTTGGTTGTAGCAAGATTGGTTTAGGAAAATTGGTTGGATCCAATTGGGCCCAAAACCGAATCCATAAAGTCCAATTATGACTAATGGACCTTTAACTTTAATTGGGCCTAATGGGCCTAAATTGGTTTCTAGGCATATAAGGGTGATTCCTTTAAATGAGCTTTAGTCTTTGGGTTTGACCCAAGTTGACCAAAAGTCCATGCTTTAAGAAATTAATTAAAAACCCATTGGACTTTAATTAAATTAGCATTGGATGTTAATCGGGCTTTGAGACCCGTAACGATTAGATTTAGAATCTAAGTCGTAAAGGTACTTTAAAAAGTGTAATATTTAATTTGGAATTAAATAAATGAATTAGTATTAAATGCAAATTAAATTGGATTTAATGTTGTAGTTTAATTTAATTCAAGAATTTATACTTTGAGTACTTATTCGCAAAACGAGTTTGACTAGCGCAAAATCAAATCTTTGTTTGAACATTGGATGGTCATTAATTATCAGATTAATTAATTGGATTAGATTGATTGATAACATGCTTGTGTGAATACCTAGTTGCGATGCATGAATAATGTATATCGGATGGATATTAGATGGGTGGGGCAATTTTGGAAATTTTTGTAATAAATTTAGAATTTATTAATTGGACCTGCGTGTCCAGCCTATTACCTGTTTACTCTATGTATTTCTCTTCTCACCTATTCCCCTCAATGTAAATGAGGTTTCTTTAGAAGTGTTATTGTGGGAACACAGGATCTGGGGCGACGCATGCTGTCCCGGGGTCGCGGCCCGATTGGGAGTACGGAGTAGCCACGGGGGACTAAACCGGAGAATAATGGAGTCGCCACCCGGTGTGAACCGGGAAAATGAGATTTAAGGCCGCACTCACCCCTCACAAGGGAAAACCTCAAACCGTTGGGTTCGGAATGGTCCCTTACTTGTGTCACTTGTAATGAAAGGATTTACGTAATAATTTAATCAGACCTAAGTAACACTTATTTCCAAGAGTATCATGCTTCTAAATTCACATGCATGAAATTAATCATCACAACATACAAAATCACATGGCAATCTCATGAACATATTCCAATCATATGATATGGAAAACTAAGAACAACCTAATCATGCTTGAGTACTATCTCATGAATACATCGAATGGATAAATGTAGGAATACAAATAATATGATTGGCTACATAATGCAAGGGAGATCACCCAAGAGGCAATTATGCATGAAATATGATGAGGCAGACTCAGTTCAGTGTGTGCGCGTTCGTGTAGCATTCGTAAACGCGTTCGAACGGTAAACAGAAGGTTCGCGTTCGTGTAGCGTTTGATAACGCGTTCGAACGGGACCAGACCTGATGATACAAAATGCATGCGCGTTCGAGTAGCGTTTGATAACGCGTTCGAACGGTAAACAGAAGGTTCGCGTTCGAGTTGCGTTCGATGATGCGTTCGAACGGGAACTGGCAGATTGCATACATTCATATGGTTTTAGATACCGCATTCAAACAGGATCACAACAACGACATATCTAATCACATGGATATCTAACTCATGCATAAAGATTAACATACTAGGGACTAAATCATGCTTAAGAATAAATAACGCACTAGGCCTAATCAGGCTAAATAAATAAATAACGTACTAATTACATCATGCTCAAATACAAGTTTGGATGAAACGAAATATATGTATCTCTCAAGTGGTACGTGGAGTTGTATCCCGAGTGCAGACCGTACTACCGTCCATTCGGATTTGGCTACGGAATTTACGTCCGGGTTTCCATCTGATATACCACAAAAGAGAACATGCATTCCGTTTATCCGGAATTCACATCATGCCTCAACAAAACAACTCTTATACAATAAAAAATATATTAAAATAAATAAAAGACAAATGAAAGATAATAAATACAAGGTGCCCTCAGGTCTAACCTTTTATGTCGTCTCTTGGTAGTACGGTGTACGGTCGTTGAAAAGAGGGGAATGCTCCGCAACTCCTTCGGTTCACAGGTTCACACCTTTCCTCGCTGTTCCACTGCTCAAGCTACTGTTTTGACTCCGATTCACTGCTGTTTTGACTCCGATTCGCTGCCGCTTTGCTGGTGTATCTTAGTTACTGTTTTTGGGATGTTTTGGCTACTGTTTTGGGTATGATTTTCGGTGGTGTTATGGTGTGGTTTGGGGGCTATTTTGATGAGGTAAAAGGGCTGTTCGGGATGTGTTTTGGTCAAGGCAATGAGGGTTCTTTGGTTTGTGATCTTCGATTATTGAGAGTGAGGGAGAGTTGTGTCAATAAGCTTGGGTGTTTCTTGTGTGTGTTGTGATTTTCGTGTGAGTTGTGTGTATGAGCTATGTATGAGCTAGGGGAGGCTTGTCTTGGTTAGGGGTTGTTTATATAGAGAAGGGCTAGGGCTTCACCTTGTCTCACAAGGAAGGGATTTGATTTGGTGTTGAGCAAGGAAAGTCAAAGATTGAGGGGGGACAAATTTGGTTTAGATTAGGAAGTCAATATCTTTAGTTTGTTATAATTGATTTTAATTAGGCATGACATCTTTTTAATTTAGTATGTGATTTTGTTTAGTTAGGAAGAAATCTTGTGTAATTGGTGGGTGAATATCTTAATTAAGGAATTAAAATATTTGATTGATTTTAATGTTTATTTTAATTTGGTATGTGATTTTTAGATTTGTTTTGATTTTACCATGTGTTAAATATGTGTTTTAAGTGGGCTTGGGCGTGTGGGCCAAGGCTTGGGCGAATTGGGCTTAATGTAAGGCTGGCAGCAAAACTAGAATTACCGACACCGTTCGAACGCCTCCCCGAAAGCGGCACGAACGCCCGCAATCTGTTTGGCGTTCGAACGTATACACGAACGCAGCACGAACGAAAACAGTGAACCTTGTTTATTCTGAATTTCCCTTTCCGATGTCCGTTTTTCGTGACCTCCGTGACTTAAAAGGTAGTGTCTCCAAATGAGACTCATCATAGGGACTTATATGCAAAAATGCAGTGCCTACAGTTATGTAACGGGTAGAAGTAATACTTATGCTAGCGGGAGAGAGGAAATGGAGAGATTTGTTCTAGGAACAATGTGTTAAGTATCCATCTGCATATCATTATTATTTTATTTATATTTTCCTTATTATATGTTTAGAATGCATGCTTAAGGGTGTATGATGATGAGACCTTAACAAAGATAATAAATTGGTTGCCAATTTGCACGCGGAAAAACCCTCAACATCATATTAAGCGTTTTTCCTTCCATTGAGTGATTCTTACTCAAGATCTAAGACTGGCATTGGTTTGTTGGCCAAAGTCAAGACTTTTGTCCGTTGAGGATGTGTTTGAATCATGAAGGCTTTGTTCCATATTGGTGTCTTGTCCAAGTTGTGATTTGTTGGCCAAAGTCAAGATCACTTCTTGTCCATCGACATTGATTACGAAGCTTTCCAAGGTCAATGGGTTCCGCTTAACTGGGATCACTAAGTTTGTTGTGCCAAAGCCAAGGCTTAGTTGATTCATAGGAAAAAGGTTAGGCAATATATTGGATATATTGGCATATATAAGATATATGTTTCGGACTTGGATGTCCACCTACTGGATCTAGGAATTGGATGGGATCCAATTGATCTTAGAGATCTACCTAGTTAATTATCATACAATTTGTTGGCCAAAGTCAAGATTGTGTGTTATTTAACGGGATCCTAGGAAACAAGGTTTCCCGAGTACTCGAAAGAGGGTTAGAGGCTCGCCGAAAAATAGTGGGAGGCAAGTATTAAATTTGCAATATTCGTTTAGTTACTTGCCATACGCGCTCATATCATTTTGTCGTCAATATAAATTAATATATTAGTTGGACTAATATTTAATAGTTGTTTTAAAACAGTTGGACTGTGTTAAAACTATTTCATTTATAGTTGATTATATAATTGGATTATAGTAATCAATATATTTGAATTAACTAACTTCAATTAATAGTTGATTTTATAATTGGATTATAGTAATCAATATAATTGAATTTAACCAATTTAAATTATAGTTGATTATATAGTTGGACTATAGTAATCATTATAATGAATAGTACCTAAAAATCGTTGATTAAATAGTTGGACTATTAGAATCAAGATAATTGAAAGATTAGTGTTTAAAACATAATCCTGGGTGAAAATGTATTTAAACGACTTTAATTTTCAAATTGGGAATAAAGTTTCAGGATGGTCCTGGAAACTAATAAGTTACTTTATTTGATAAAATAACATATTAGGCCTAAGCCCGGAGTTGAGCAAATAGTAGAGCATGATATTTGGAATATTCATGTGATGATAACTTTAGTGCTTAATCCATTAAGCTTGCCGCATAGACTCCTTAATTTCTTAAATCAGAACTAAGGATTATATCTTTATAGTATGATATTGAAATTGAAGGATCTTCATAAATCTATCCTTAGATCTTAGAAGTACTCTAAATTGCAGTACTAAACTCTTGGAGAGTTAATGGATATTCTCAATGAGACAAAGCCAAGGTTTTCAATTAGGCAAGAAGCGCAAGGCGCACCTTACTTCGATATTCTAGAAGGCCATGGCTTGGCCAAAGGCTTCTGGGATGTGAAAAATGGCAAAGGCAAAATGTCTGGCTAAATTGTGGTAAATGGGATCGCGGAAGCGTGACTGCCGTTTGAAAAAAACAGACATGAAGGAATTGAAGACGGTGCAAGGCTCCGGCTTCAAATATGTTTGTCATCAACATGTTTACAGCCAGTATTAAAATTGGATTTTAGATACTGGAAGTGGTACATAAATATGTACTGGTGTGCAGAATCTGCTGAGAGCAGGATACTGATTTCAATTGAGATTTATCTGCGAATTGAAAACGGGACGAAAGTCGCTGTTTTAACCGTAGATACCTAAGTTTAGGAACTACCCTTCGGGTATGTACTTAAATTAGGAAACTGTTATAATGTAACTAGTTTGACTAGGAACATTATCTCTATATCAGGGTTTAACCCGTTGCGGGTATACCTTTATATTCTAGAACACTAAAGTGTTTTATTTTATAAAGATGATATTGAGATAAACACATTAGATGTGAATAACAGTATTTATGTTTTGAATATAAATAAATCTCAAACATATGACATGACAAACAAATAGCTCAAACTGAATTAATCAGTTAAAAACTTAATTGTGGCATTGTTGTCTGGGACACAATTAAACAAGACTTGTATATCCACACTTTCGAATAGTGGGTACTAGGACTAATTTGATTCCAATCAAATAAAGTTTACGAATCTAGTTTATTGGGCAAAATGCATAAAACACCTTTACTTGGTAAAAGTGTAAAATGCCACTGATTTGTTAGCCCTCATTCATAGTGACGTAGGTGGGCCCATATCTAGCTAGGCTAGAGGTGGATATGAATATTTCGTGACCTTTACAGTTGTGGCATCGCGTTATGGTTATATTTTTCTTATGAAACACAAATCGGAAACTTTTACAGTTTCGACACGAAATAGACAAACAGATCGGCTAAAGTATTAAACCATCACGGTTAGACCATGATGAAAATACTTAAGCAATAAGTTTCTCATATACTTGAAAGAGTATAGTATTCTTTCAATGAGGACTCCTCCCGGAACACGTCAACTTGACGGTGTGTCCGAACGGAGAAACCGAATTTTGTTGGACATGATAAGGTTAATCATGAGTCGCTCTGAGCTACCATTTCCTTCAACGGATACGAATAAACAGTGGAGAACTTATTTAGAATAAGGTTCCATAAAAATTTGTTCGACAGACTTCATATTAGATATGAACAGGAAATGAACTGGGTTTTCTCATTCCTGAAGATTTGGGTATGCTAGGCATATGTTTGGATGATACCAAACTAGAACCCAAATCGGATAAGTGCCAATTGTAGGTTATCCTAGGGATACCAAAGTATAGTACTTATACAACTCACTAGAGAACAATGTAATTGTTGCTCACCATGCGGTTTTCCTAAGAGGAATACCTATATGCAGTGGTAAGTGGGAGGAAAGTAAAACTCGATGAAAATCGGAGTAATACTATTCAAGGCACCGATTCCTAATGGAACACAAAATAGTTCATCAAGGATGAAACTATACCAGTAATCTTCAAATACACAAGAACCGCGTAGATCGGAGAGAGTCAGAAAATAATCTGGGGTATGGGTTTCTGATCTCACCTCATAAAGATGTCAATTTTATTGAGGAACACGAACTGACTACTTATGAGGAAGTGATACAAGGTATCGACTCCCTATTATGGCAAAGTGCCATGATATCCGAAATGGATTCCATGTGTACCAACTACGTTTGAATACTAGTTGATGTACCGCAAGGCATTGTGCCTATTGGTATTATATAAGCCTTCAAGGAAGACATACATGGATGGAAACATACCAACGTACAAAGATAAGCTTGTAGCGAAAAGGTATCGTTATCAAAATTGTGTCGATTACGACGAAACCTTTTACCTGTTGCCATGTTAGATCCATTTGGATAATGCTTGCTAATGCTGCATGTTTCATTCATGAAATATGTCAGCTGAATGCCAAAACTGATTTCCTTAACGGAAACCTTTTGGAGGATGTTTATAACATCCTGACGGTTTTGTCATACCGAAACGAGCAAACAAGGTTTGCAGGTTATTCGATCCATGTATGGATTGAAGCAAGCATTGAATTCTTGGAATTATCGCTTTGATGTAATCATAATAGTATATGATTTGATTCAAAACGAAAATGATTCTTGTGTATATAAGGAGGTTAGTGGGAGCGTACTGACAATGAATGTCCTAAATAATGATAATACGTCATTTCTTGGAAATGATATTCCCATAATACAATCGGTGAAAGCTTGGCTTTCGAGAAAATTCTCCGTAGAATTCTTGGGAGAAACAACCTTTATTCTAGGAATAAAGATCTACTGGGATAGATTTAAAGTTGTTAACATTCTCTGAGAACTCGTACATTGAAATAAATGTATGCGACTTGGTGTCTCATATGCTTTGAGCACATGGATTCACAATCGGGCCAATCCAAGTGATAGTCATTGGATTGATGTTAAGAACATCTTTAAGTCTCTTAGAGGAACTGAGGATGATGTCTTAAACTATGGAGAAGGAGAACTTGAAGTGACTGGGATCACTGCTGTAAGTTTCCTAACCGATAATTACGACTATAAGTCATAACAACGGTACTATACAGTTTGAATAACAGAACAGTGAGCTGGAAATCTTCCACGCAAGATACTATTACTGAATAAACAACAAAAGTGGATTATTGCTGCAGCTGAGGCAGCAATAGAAGCCATTTGGGTCGATAATAAACCTAATCAGAATAGGAATAGTTATGTTAGCAGCTGAGCTAGGCTACAACACAGGCTAAAGAATTAATGGTCTCATCAACGATCCGGATATATACTTCGATATTCATCTGATTCGTTCGGATCATACATCGTGGCGATGTGATGATCGAATAAATCGCATCAGATGATAATCATGCAAATCCACTGACGAAAGCATTTCTCAGTAGAATTTTGAGCGAACCGTACATAGTTCGGGTGTAGGACACTTGAGTGACTAGCTATAGGCCAAGTGTGAGATTGTTGGACAATTATGACCCATAGCGTCACTATTTGTACAAATCATGGTGTTGTTGTACAAATTAACTATGTGACAAAGGAAATTGCTTTTTTATCATTTGTGATTAGATCCCCAAGATGTATAAATGATAGAAGGTCCATATGATTAGTTCCTGGATTGAGATGCTATGAGACAGTATCAATCCACGAAGGTTTAATCATTAAATATCCCTAGTCAGAGTATTATCGAGATTGGACATCGATAATGTGAAAAAGACTAGTATTACACTTGTGCGCGTTGTGAGGGCATAACGGCATAGTTCTCATATATTTGGGTATAAGATACTCATGCAAGTGTAGTAGGAAGTTGTGTTTTACCGACGGTACGGAAAATAGCTTCGCTCTGGATAGACCCCTCGGAATTCCATTGGTAGTATGACTATGTGTCTATGGAAGTCTGAAATCAGGGTAGGTGTATTTGGTCTTAACCTGAGACTTGCACCGCTAATGCTTGCGACAATCAATATACTTTGGTTTTGGTTGTCCAGGGCTTTAACAGGTTCTGTGTACGCCTATGCTGGGTATATTGAGAATCGTAGTTTGTTGGGTGTGATGTCAAGACGGAAGTATCACTCCAGTCATAGTGGAGATGATGGTCACGTAGGATACAAGGCTCGTTCTCTTATATGCCGCAGCTATCGGGATATTATGACTAGGTCATGTTTATCCGATTATAGAGACTAGTTACCAGAGATCCGATATGTGCTTCGTACGGGGCAGACACAATTCCAACCCCAGGCCTAGCATGTGACATCCGATACTGGATCGAAATACGCAATACTACGTATACTACGCCTGATATAGATCACATATTCCTGTAAAGATATTTCTGGAGAATTGGGCAGTCATGGTGCTTTGCTAGAAGCCAACCTTGTCTTGTAAATCGGTACAAACGTAGTACTAGGCACTTACGTGTTCGGATAGTTAGACGACATGATTTACTGCCAACATATCCGGGGATCTCATTGGTCACTTCCCGAAGATTCACCGATGACGTATGACTCGCACTTTATTAATCTGAGATTAATTAGATGAGAGAGAAAATTAATCTAGGATTAATTACGGAGATATTTTATCTGGGATAAAATATTAATTAAAGAGAGAATACGATTAATTTAGAATTAATCGAAAAAATAATATATTCGATATATTATACGAAATTGGATTTCGACGCGGAATTGAAATTAGATTTTAATTCGGGCGAACGAGTTAATTTAGAATTAATTCATTAGCGACGTGAATAGTGATTTTGCTAGGCATAATTATTTAATTATGTCGCAATGGAAAATTCGTTAATTTGGAATTAGCGAACCCGAGGCCGGGAGTGTTTGCGAGTGCACTCGCATTTCGAATTCAAGTGCGGCCCGCAAGTCACATCAAGCGTCAAATCACTTGTCAATTTGATTGATGTGACATCTTGTCACTTGATTGAGTAAATAGTGATGGTTGTTGTTGGAAGAGTGTTTGACACTCAATAGTTGGTGAATGAAAGACATTTTTACCTTTTATTTGATTTTTTGGTATTTGACTTTCCTTTAAGTGTATTAGATACACAATTGTAACAACCAACCACACATTATCTCTTCTCTTTCTTCTTCCTTCTATTCGAACATGGACTAAATTTCTTCTCCAAAAACCTTCTGGTTTTGCCGTGAATTGTAGGGAGATAATAAAGGATTTTTATGGCAAAAAATTCCTAAGTGCTAGCACACAAATGAGTCATCCTAAGGTGATAGAGAAACCCACTTGTGAGCTTGGAATCACCACCCAAAAGCTTGGAGCTTGGACCGAATTTGGAGACCAAAAATAGTGACTGCCGTGAGCCTTGGAGGATCTTCAAAGGGCATAAAAAGTTTTGTTCTTCGTCGCATCGCCTCAACCGATCGATGTAAGTATTCCGCAACTTCTTCGTGTATTCGCAAGTATGTTTCATCGCTTTCATCGATCCTCGGGACCGTAGATTTTCCCAACACAAATCCATACCCCAAATCAAAAAGCCTCAATTTCTAAGAAGTAAATAAACCCTAGAACCATTCTAGTAATTCAAGAACAAGAAACTAATTTCCACACTTAAGAATATTAAAGATTACCTACTAATCTTCAACTTTCTTTAAGCTTTTCCTTGAATTCTTCATTTTCTTGTTTGTTTCTTCAAACAATTATTTGAGAGCTTTCTTTAATGGAGGTTTCGGCTAAGGCTTAGAGAATGAAAGGAAAAAAAAAATTTCACTTTAAAATTCAAGCCAAAACCGACCTATGGGGTATTTTAGTCATTTGTACAATTTAATCTAATTAAATAAAGATAAGCTTTAAGTTTGACAAATAAAATTTGCACACTTCAAGCTTAATTAAAATCATGCCACATATAACCAATAATAATCAAACATATTGCATAACATTTATGTAATATAGATATTATTTAATTATTCAAATATTTAACATTTAAATATGTAAATAATTAATTAATATAATTATTATCATATATGTATTTTTATTTACAATAAATAATAAATATATATATTAATGGCATGTGTCAAGTCTTATTTGACAAATAATTAATATGTATTAAAATCAAATCTTGTATCTAATACAAATACATATTAATTATTAATTGACCGAAATGTCCCTAATGCATGTATTTTCGTTTAATCGTTTAAATGATTCGAATTAACTCATTTAATTCGGTGAAGTATTATGAATAATCTATATTATTCATAACGCGTTGCCCAAGTGCTCAACGAGTACACGTCATATTGTGGGACTCTAAGTTTAGGTTTATCCGTCATGAAATCCAATTTCGGGTCCATAATTCACCCACTCATGAATTATGACGACCACATATAATCTCACTAAACTATGCAAGTCGAGGTCATTGCATACGTATAATCCCTCTATCACAGGCTATCCATATTATACCTGGGATAGAGATAAGAACGTCAAATCCTTCTGGTATAATATAGTCGACTTTCAAATTTACGATCTCTAAATAACACTCGGAACTCGCTTCCGAAGTTATACCACGGTCATGGATTTACTAGATCGCAAACACGTGTAGGAAACCTATGCCATGTACACAGGACTGATGGATTCTATCTTGATACGCACTGGATATCATGAGCATCAGTCCACACCCAATGAACAGGCGGAGGTCTGATCTAAATAGATCGATGACGTGACTGGCATCAAAGTGTAGAGGATAACTCATATATATCCACTGTGGTATCTCAAGTCGAATGACCACTATGCTCGCTCAACTCGAGAAGATTCCTATTGACGTTGGTATACCATCTATTAGGAAATCTTCAGTGAGTCATTCAGTGTTTATCAAATAAACACCTATATGTCTATATGAGTCTCCCGAGACTCATGGTTCATTGGGATAAACCATCGGACCAAGTCACGATATATGACATGTACTGGTGTAGGCATTGCATTTTTGCATATTAGCCCGATGATGAGTCTCGTATGGAGACACTACCTCTTTAGTTGTGAAAGCCGCGGGAAACAGACGTTGGAAGGGTAAAGTTGGGAATTAGTATTTTGTCAGATTTAACTCGCTTGTTTCGCTTCGGATTCACTTGTTGGACCTCTGTTTTAAAACACACCAAACCCATTAAATCACATCCAAAAATAATTAAAATATTTAAAACACATCTCACAAATTAAATAATTAAAACATTTAAAATACATGTCACAAATTAAATTAAAATAAATTAAAATTAAATTAAAACACATGACACAAATTAAATCACTTTCCTAATTAAATTAAATCACTTTCCTAAAATACATAAATCACTTCCCCAAATTAAAAGATTTTCCCTATCACATAATAATTAAAAATATCTCCCAATTAATACACAAATCATATTCCTTCCCCAACAAGGTAAAACTCATCCCATTGCCTATAAAAATAACCCCTCTCCACACATTCAAACCCTGGCTGGCTAATCCTCACGAAAACACAAAGAAAATAAACTTTGCTTCACACCCCAAGCAAATCATCAAACCTTCTCTACGCTGCCTTGACCTTTCCGTAAGCCGCCCATCATCAGCACACACTCACGCCTCAGCACAAGCCACACGTCCCTCACCATAAGCCGCCCATCATCAGCACACACTCACGCCCACATCACTAACCTGTCCTCAAACACGTCTCCACGCTAATCAGCCGCATGTTCACGCAACAACCCTACTTCACCCACTCAATCAGCCACGAACCAAACGCCTGACAGCCCCATAACCTTGCATTCGCCTGCCTTCTCCACGTAACTATCACTCATGATCACTCAGCACACACTTACCCCTCAAATCAGCCCCTTTTGCTTCACGCTAAATCACCAACAAAACCAGCCCAGTTCACACGCATATAACTCCCGAATTAACCCCAAAACTGCCCTAAAACCACCCTAAAACTACACTAAAAAACTGCACAAACCATTCCCTTAATTACCCCAAAATAGCAACCAGAAAATACAACAAAAACAGTAGCGAAACGGAGTAAAAGCAGCAACCCAAACAGCAAAACAGCGAAGAAAGACGTTGAGTTGGTGAACCAAAAGAGTTGCGGATCATTCACCCTTCCAACGGACGTGTAACGCCCTTTCGTGAGACAACAAAAGAGGTTAGACCTGAGGGCACCTTCTTACTTATCTTCTTTCGTTTTATTTTATTATTTTAAAATATTATTGCATGAGAGTCGTTTGAGGCATGATGTGATTGTTGGATGAGCGGGATGTGTGTTCCCTTTTGTGGTATATCGGATGGAAACCCGAACGTAAATTCCGTAGCCGATTCCGAATGGATGGTATTGCAGTCTCCACTCGGGATACAACGCCACGTACCACTTAAGATACACATATCTCGTCTCATCCAAATTTGTATTTGAGCATGTTGTAGTTCTAGGCCGTTTATTTATTATTTTAAGCATGATTTAATTTAGTCTTGTTATTCAATTTTCAAAGCATGATTGTGTTATTTAGGCATGTTGTTTCTTCATTCTTTATGCATGATGTTTCATTTAGTTTATGTTTATGTTTAATTAGTTATTTGTTTACTTTGGTTTAATGGTTCAATATGCTTGTTGTGTTATATTGCGTGGAGTTATTTGGATGAAAGCATGTTAGATCTAAGTACCCTTGAGCATGAATGTTGAATAGATTCGGTTAGTTTATTGCACAAATCATATCATCACAAGTGACATAAGTAAGGGACCATTCCGAACCCAACGGTTTGAGGTCTTCCCTTGCGAGGGGTGAGTGCGGCCTTAAACCTTTGTCCCGGTTCACACCGGGTGGCGACTCCATGTTATTTCATACTCCCAACTAGGCTGCGAGCCTAGAACAGCGTCGCCCAGATTCTGTTGTCTACAGTCTGGCGACTCCACTGGGGACATTAGAGAATTGGCCTCGAAATCATGTCTTGTGATGTGTATGATTTGTGCTTTAGTTAATCGTGTTTACCGTGGGTTGAAAGGGGTGTAACCAAAGGCATTGTTAAGGCTAGGTAATGGTTCGATGTCTTCCTTCACTCACTACCTTTTCATAAGGAAAAGCTGTGAAGACACCGAGATAATCATTATTTGTAGCTCGTTGTGACAGACTAGTTTGGAAGACTCGTTGTTTATTCCTGACACCAAGCGATAAGAGCCTAAGGGGCTTGGGTACTTAAGAGAGTCTCGCTCCACCTTCCCTCTAGGGAATCTACAACGGGAAATCCATTCGACAGTTAGTCAGACACCGTAACTCGTTGGCACGTACCGTAAGGTATAAAAAAAGTGCACTCACTTGGTCGCTTGAACCCTTGAGTGGGGAGTCCTAGTTGTGGGTAATCCTTCGTCAAACGAGAGCCTTTGTCCACACTCCTGTAAACCCACATGTGAACCATAGTTGTATGACCTATAGGGGCCACCCTTTATGCTTTTGATAACCCCATGCATATTGTGTCTCATACATCACATGCATCTCATGCATACATGCATCATGTTAACCCTCGTGTCTTAAAAGCCATCATAGATATCCGTTGGGTTAGGAAAAAGAAGACTTGTCAAATAAGAGTTTAGCAAACATGGATATTCGTAAAAAGGAAACCGAGGAACAGAAAACTGTACGGCAAGGATAGAAAGACCATGGTGGGCCCAAAAAAAAAAGAGAAAAACAAAAAAGATGAAAAAAAAAAAAAAAAAGAAAAGAAAAAATTGTTGTTTTTAGTCCTTGATAGTTAGGCATAAGTCCAATGATGAAATCGTTTGCTTTAGGGTGAAATCTTAGAAACGATAAACTCTTGATGTGCTTTTATCTGATACTTTGAGTGATTGATCTATGTTAGACTCGTAAGCACTTGATTATGGTTCTTAGCAGTTAAAACCTGAGTAGTTAGCAAAGTGACTAGTTGATGAAATTGTAGGTCGGTGAATGACCGTTTGCTTAGATGTCTATCCTAATTTGCTTATGATATGATGTGTGGTATGGTTGAAAATGAAAGAAAAGTCTCTAAAGAAAATAATTGAACCACCTATAACCGATAAGCGTGAAGCTACCCATGGGCGAGTATTAGGACCACCATGAGGAGAAATGCTACCTTAAAGGGTGGGTGTGTTGAAAAAAAAAAAAAGAAAAAAAAAGATAAAGAAAAAAAGAAGAAGTTCAAAAGAAAAGAAAAAAGAGAGAGACAAAAAAAAGAAAAGAAAACCATACCACATTGAGCACAGAAAAGCAACTGCAGGCATAATCGAGACATCTAGGTTGGTTTGACCCATCGATCCCGATTTTTGAAACGAAATCATCGAGTTAGCATACCTAAGGATTAAGCTGTGAAAGAACCTTTGCACACACACACTGTGAGTCTGGCTTAGATCATTTATTCAAAGACTTGGATTCGAGTTGCATCGAATGTTTTGAAGGTTCTCTGGTTTCATTACTGGGCATTCATTGAGGACGATAATATGTATAACTATGGGGACTATTTCATAGCATGTAATATAGTGTGATGGTATAGAAGGCCCCATCATGTGGATCATCTTGACCAAGTGCAAACAGCGGAAAGCAGAAAGCTAAACCAAGACTGGGGGCGACCAGTCTACCACATCGCGAATCAAGGACATAACAAGATATTGGGTCATGAGACCAGAGAGAAGACTGAGCAATCACCTAGAGAACTGGCGGAAGACCTAATCCAATGGAATAGGAAATTCATTCATGCATTCATGCATACACGTAACGTATTTTGCATTCTTTTTTTTGTGTTTGTTTTGTTTTGTATTCACAGGTTTCAAAGAAGAAAAAGAGAAAGCGGCAAAGACAAGCCAACCAGAATCAGCAACATATGAGTAGTAGTTTTGGGGAAGAGTCCCAGGGTTGAGGCCCATATCAGTATCAGTTTTGGGGCGAGCCCCACATCAGTATCAGTCTGGGGGCTAGGCCCACATCAGTTTGGGGCGAGGCCCACGTCAGTATCAGTTTTGGGGCAAGGCCCACATCAGTTTCGGTCTGGGGGCGAGGCCCACATCAGTATCAGTTTGAGTTGAGGCCCACATCAGTATCAGTTTTGGGGTAAGGCCCACATCAGTTTCAGTCTGGGGGCGAGGCCCACATCAGTATCAACTCAGGGTCGAGGCCCACTTTATCAGCAATTTAGGGAATGAATCCCAGGGGGCGAAGCCCACATTGTCAGCAGCATCGGGAATGAATCTTAGGGCCGAGGCCCACGTTGTCAGAATTTGGAATGAACCTAGGGAATGAATCCGAGGGCCGAGGCCCACGTCGTCAAAATTTGGAATGAATCCTAGGGCCGAGGCCCACGACGTCAGAATTTGGAATGAATCCCAGGGCTGAGGCCCACATCGTCAGATTTGGAATGAATCCCAGGGCTGAGGCCCACATCGTCAAATTTTGGAATGAATCCAGGGAATGAATCCCAGGGCTGAGGCCCACATCGTCAGAATTTGGAATGGATCCAGGGAATGAATCACATGGCTGAGGACCACCTTATCAGAATTTGGAATGAATCCAGAGAATGAATCCCAAGGCCGAGGCCCACATCGTCAGAATTTGGAATGAATCCCAGGGCCGAGGCCCACATCTTCAGAATTTGGAATGAATCTCAGGGCTGAGGCCCACGTCTTCAGAATTTGGAATGAATCCCAGGGCCGAGGCCCATAAACTGATATTTTTATTTTTTATTTTGGGATTTTTTTTCTTTTTGACTCTATTGATGGAAATTGTGCAAAGATATAAAATTACGACAATGACTGAATTGAAACAAGGCAATAACAAAACACAAGAAGGAGAAAACGATGGAAACAAGATAAGACAAAAACAAGAAGCAAAAGTGAATGGAATAAAAAGACGAATTTTTTTTTGTTTTTATTTTTTTTAATGAACAAAATACAAAGAAAATAAAAGGATAAATCTGACCTTGGAACCTTTGCGCCTGATACCAACTGATGAGAACATGTCTCGAACAAGCTAAACAAACTTGAAATGTAGACCATGCCTATGAAATTGCATATTCTAATCTTAATGGGCTTTTCATCTAAAAGTTTGGAATGAATCCCAGGGCCGAGGCCCACATCAGCATCAGTTTAGGGCGAGGCCCACATCAACATCAGTTTGGGGCGAGGCCCGTATTAGCATCAATATCAGTCTTGCCGGGTATGGCACTCTGGGGGCGAGGCCCACATCTTTATCAGTATCAGTCTTGTCGGGTATGGCATTCTGGGGGCGAGGCCCACATTACATTAGTATCAGTCTTGTCGGGTATGGAATTCTGGGGGCAAGGCCCACATTCCATCAGTATCAGTCTTGTCGGGTATGGCATTCTGGGGGCGAGGCCCACATTACAACAGTATCAGTCTTGCCGGGTATGGAATTCTGGGGGCGAGGCCCACATTACATCAGTATCAGCATTGCCGGGTATGGCATTCTAGGGGCGAGGCCCACATTAATCAGATCAGTTTCTGCCGGGTATGACATTCTGGGGGCGAGGCCCACATTACATCAGATCAGCATTGTCGGGTATGGCATTCTGGGGGCGAGGCCCACATTACATCAGATCAATTTAGTCCGGGAATGGACACGCCGAGAATGGCATGCCGGGAATGGCACGTTGGAATGGAGATATAGTCTGGGAATGGACACGCCGAGAATGGCACGCTAGGATGGAGATATAGTCCGGAATGGACAGTCCGGGAATGGACAGCTAGGGAATGAGCACGCCGAGAATGGCACTCTGAAAATGGAGCACGGTTCGGAAATGGACCATTATCTCATCACTCGCCGAAAATGGCACTCCGAGAATAGAGATATAGTCCGGGAATGGACAGCTCAAGAATGAGTATGCCGAGAATGGCACGCCGGGTATGGCACTCTAGGGGCGAGGCCCACATCATTATCAGCATCAATTTTTGGGTATGGCACTCCGGGTATGGAGACATCAGTATCATATCAGCCAGGTACGACACTCCAGGTATGGAGACATCAGTATCAGATCAGCCAGGTACGGCACTCCGGGTATGGAGAAATCAGATCGGCCAGGTACGGCACTCCGGGAATGGAGATATCAGATCAGCCAGGTACGGCACTCCGGGTATGGAGATATAAGATCAGCCAGGTACGGCACTCCGGGTATGGAGATATAAGATCACCCTAGGTACGGGGTTAGCACTCAGACATTTGTGGCACTCTAGGTACGGAGGCGTCACCGCGACACCCTAGGTACGGGGTTAGCACTCAGATATTTTGTGGCTCTCTAGGTACGGAGAGGTCATTGCGACACCATAGGTATGGGGTTAGCATTCAGACCACAACGACGCCCTAGGTACGGGGTTAGCACGCCAGGTACGGCATGTGGACTATTCAGACATTTTGTGGCTCCCTAGGTACGGAGACGTCACTGCGACACCTAGGTACGGGGTTAGCATTCAGACCACAGCGACGCCCTAGGTACGGGGTTAGCACGCCAGGTACGGCATGTGGACTATTCAGACATTTTGTGGCTCTCTAGGTACGGAGACGTCACTGCGACACCCTAGGTACGGGGTTATCATTCAGACCACAGCGACGCCCTAGGTACGGGGTTAGCACGCCAGGTACGGCATGTGGACTATGTGGACTACCGAGGAGTATGTGGACTAGGTGGACTACCGTGGACTACCGAGGAGTATGTGGATTATGTGGACTACCGTGGAGTATGTGGACTATCGTGGACTACCGTGGAGTATGTGGACTACCGTGGACTACCGCGACACCCTAGGTACGGGGTTAGCACTATCAACTTAGCACAGCAGGCAGACCAGGTGACAGTTGGCGAGCCAGGTAAGCAAAAATGCATTGCACGTACTTTGATAGGATTGTCATTGTCACACATTGCACAAGTCCCATCAAAGTGGGGGCGACTGTAGGCATTGCATTTTTGCATATTAGCCCGATGATGAGTCTCGTATGGAGACACTACCTCTTTAGTTGTGAAAGCCGCGGGAAACAGACGTTGGAAGGGTAAAGTTGGGAATTAGTATTTTGTCAGATTTAACTCGCTTGTTTCGCTTCGGGTTCGCTTGTTGGACCTCTGTTTTAAAACACACGAAACCCATTAATCACATCCAAAAATAATTAAAATATTTAAAACACATCTCACAAATTAAATAATTAAAACATTTAAAATACATGTCACAAATTAAATTAAAACAAATTAAAATTAAATTAAAACACATGACACAAATTAAATCACTTTCCTAAATTAAATTAAATCACTTTCCTAAAATACATAAATCACTTCCCCAATTAAAAGATTTTCCCTATCACATAATAATTAAAAATATCTCCCAATTAATACACAAATCATATTCCTTCCCCAACAAGGTAAAACTCATCCCCTTGCCTATAAAAATAACCCCTCTCCACACATTCAAACCCTGGCTGGCTAATCCTCACGAAAACACAAAGAAAATAAACTTTGCTTCACACCCCAAGCAAATCATCAAACCTTCTCTACGCTGCATTGACCTTGCCGTAAGCCACCCATCATCAGCACACACTCACGACTCAGCACAAGCCACACGTCTCTCACCATAAGCCGCCCATCATCAGCACACACTCACGCCCACATCACTAACCTGTCCTCAAACACGTCTCCACGCTAATCAGCCGCATGTTCACGCAACAACCCTACTTCACCCACTCAATCAGCCACGAACCAAATGCCTGACAGCCCCATAACCTTTCATTCGCCTGCCTTCTCCACGTAACTATCACTCACGATCACTCAGCACACACTTACCCCTCAAATCAGCCTCTTTTGCTTCACGCTAAATCACCAACAAAACCAGCCCAGTTCACACGCATATAACTCCCGAATTAACCCCAAAACTGCCCTAAAACCACCCTAAAACTACACTAAAAAACTGCACAAACCAGTCCCTTAATTACCCCAAAATAGCGACCAGAAAATACAACAAAAACAGCAACGAAACGGAGTAGAAGCAGCAGCCCAAACAGCAAAACAGCGAAGAAAGACGTTGAGTTGGTGAACCAAAAGAGTTGCAGATCATTCACCCTTCCAACGGACGTGTGTAACGCCCTTTCGTGAGACAACAAAAGAGGTTAGACCTGAGGGCACCTTCTTACTTATCTTCTTTCGTTTTATTTTATTTATTTTAAAATATTATTGCATGAGAGTCGTTTGAGGCATGATGTGATTGTTTGATGAGCGGGATGTGTGTTCCCTTTTGTGGTATATCGGATGGAAACCCGGACGTAAATTCCGTAGCCGATTCTGAATGGATGGTACGGTCTGCACTCGGGATACAACGCCACGTACCACTTAAGATACATATCTCGTCTTATCCAAATTTGTATTTGAGCATGTTGTAGTTCTAGGCCGTTTATTTATTATTTTAAGCATGATTTAATTTAGTCTTGTTATTCAATTTTCAAAGCATGATTGTGTTATTTAGGCATGTTGTTTCTTCATTCTTTATGCATGATGTTCATTTAGTTTATGTTTATGTTTAATTAGTTATTTGTTTACTTTGGTTTAATGGTTCAATATGCTTGTTGTGTTATATTGCGTGGAGTTATTTGGATGAAAGCATGTTAGATCTAAGTACCATTGAGCATGAATGTTGAATAGATTCGGTTAGTTTATTACACAAATCATATCATCACAAGTGACATAAGTAAGGGACCATTCCGAACCCAACGGTTTGAGGTCTTCCCTTGCGAGGAGTGAGTGCGGCCTTAAACCTTTGTCCCGGTTCACACCGGGTGGTGACTCCATGTTATTTCGTACTCCCAACTAGGCCGCGGAGCCTAGAACAGCGTCGCCCAGATTCTGTTGTCTACAACTGGTCTCAGCGGATTTTTCTAACCGACCCTTGTTAATAAATCTTGACCATGAACTTTATTTAAGGATATACAACTTATAGTGATGCCTCCCCATGTCAATTACAAACTACGTTGTAACTGCGCACTTTATTGTAAATCCTAGGGTCTTTGTCTAATATACGCGTATCACTAAATCAGATTTAGTTTCAATCTAATTGTAATTAGATATCTAATCGTAATTAGATTGAATGTGTATATAAAAGAGAAGAGGTGCTACCATTAAATAAGTAATATTATGGAAAATGAATTGTTCGTACTCATGAATCGGACATAAATAAGATCCGGATTGGTACTTCGAGCACCAACCCTAACAATTTCTCCCACTTGCTCTAGTGCCAATCCACGGTATCATATACACATCTAAATGTGTATCACATACTCATGGCTCTCAAGAGCTCACCTAGTACTCAAAAGGTAGGCAACAACAAGTAAACCTGCTATAACAAATTGAGTTTGTCCAAGAAACCCAATCATTTCCCTTAACAATCATCATTCATATTTTTTAGAACCTAAGTTCTATATCAATATGAATTAGATGCGATATCAATATTGTGCTATAGCTATAAAGTTTTCTATGTATTTAGAAATCAAATCCAAATATTATGAGACAACTATAAGCACAGTATTAATATCAAAAACTTCTAATCTATAAGGTCACTAGGTAACTTCATAAGTCACAACTTCATAAGTTACAACTAATTCCAATTACACAGTAGAATCATTCGTGACACTCCCACTGCATCTTTTATGACTTTATATGACGTAGACTGTCTAACGTCATAATTAGACTCAAAACAAATTTGATCCTAATGGTTGCGGACTATATTCTCCATGAATAAGAAACTTGTTCTTAATATCTCAAAGATAACAAAGAACATGTTGCAAGACTCATCCTATGGTCTACAGGCTATCAAAATAGCTAGTAACAATTACGATTAAATTGATATCTTTAATCGCGCATAATATAGTAATCATTATGCTATCATCCTATGATGCATAAGATTGACTAGACATTCTAATCAATTTCTCTTTCGACAAAGGAATCATCTATTGCAAAAGATAAATACTATATACAAGAGACACGCTAACTGTCAAATAGTTATACTAATTGTCTCACAGATAGTCTTGCTCTGTCCTTTATTAGATCATATATAATGCACGACTAATGAGAGTATCTCATAAGTCTCTTGTTTTATATCATATATGAAAATTTATATCAAATATAACAAAGACTACTCACATTGTTTTCACGGAGAAAAGAAGACTTAGGTAAATCTTTTACCTTACAAACATCTCATTATTACATTAATAATGATAATGTCGTTAAGATATATAATACTAGAAAGAAATTTATATGCTCTCACTAACCCTACTATCAAATATGTATTCTCTATGATTTGATAAAATCAGACAATCTGACTGTATCAAAATTAGAGAACACATATTTCCAGAAAGCTCACCTGAGGCTCGATAAGCTAGTATATCAAACTGTGATCTTAGCATAATACAAACTCCAGGGCCATTGTAGAATGAACACTTCAAAAAAAGAAGCCACAATGGATCTCTTATTTGAAGAAACCATTCAGGAACGCAACTTTGCATTCTTTACTAGAGACAAGTTTCCTCAAAATCTACAATAGATTGTTGAGTATAACCTTTCTCACTGTCATATTATAAAGGTCAAACCTTTAATAAGCTCACTCTATTTTTGATGTGGAAACCATTTGCACATTTTATGAACAATTCATAACGAAAGCTTAATCAAGTTCAAAACTTGATCGTAATAAGCTATAAACAATCTTAGATCGATGGTTTAATGCTAACTTTTGAAATCGATATCAAATATCGCTCCCACTATAAATTATATGATAATTTTTTCAATAAGAAAACAACAGAATCATTAAGCATCAAATACTTTGTAAATGATTCTGACATCCTACTTGTTGGACAATTATGACCCATAGCATCACTATTTGTACAGAACATGGTGTTGTTGTACAAATTAACTATGTGACAAAGGAAATTGCTCTTTTATCATTTATAATTGGATTATCGGGATATATAAATGATAAAAGTCCATATGATTAGTACCAGATTAATAAGATATGAGACATTATTAATCCACTAAGGTTTAATCATTAAATATCCCTAGTCGTAGTATTATCGAGACTGGACATCGATAATGCGGAATAGGCTAGTATTACACTTGTGCGTGTTATGGAAGCGTAACGACATAGTTCTCATATATTTGGGTATTGGATACTCATGCAACTGTAATAGGAGGTTCTGTTTGCCGATGGTACGGAAACAGCTTAGCTCTGGATAGACCCCTCGGAATCCCATTGGTAGTATTACTATGTGTCTATGGGAGTCCGAATCAGGGTAGGTGTATTTGGTCTTAACCTGAGACTTGCATCGCTAATACTTGCGACAATCAGTATACTTTGGTTTTGGTCGTCCGGGGCTTTAACATGTTCTGTGTACGCCTCTTCTGGGTATACTGAGAATCGTAGTGTATTGGGTGTGATGTCAAGATGGAAGTATCACTTCAGTAATATGGAGATAATGATCACGCAGGGATACAGAACTGATACTCTCTTAAATGCTGCAGCTATCGGGATAATATGACAAGGTCATGAATATCCGATTAAAGAGAGTAGTTGCTGTTAATCCGATATGTGCTTCGTACGGGGTAGACACAATTCCAGCCCCAGGCCTAGCATGTGACATCTGATACTGGATCGTAATACGCGATACTACGTATACTACGCCTGATATAGATTATGTATATTCCATGTTGAATATATTTCTGGAGAATTGGGCAGGCATGGTGCTTTGCTAGAAGCCAACCATGTCTTGTAAATCGGTAGAAACGTGGTACCGGGTACGCACGTATTCGGATAGTCGATAACTGTATTTACTGCCAACATATCCAATGATCTCTTGGGTCGCCCCCCAAAGATTCACCGATGATGTTTGACTCGCACAGATAATTAATCTAGGAATTAATTATGAGATAGAAAATTAATCTGGGATTAATTACGGCAATAATTAATCTGGGATTAATTAAAAGTGAAAGAATTAATCTGGGATTAATTGCATCGAGAATTTATCTGGGAATAAATTCGTCGAGAAGAGATAACGCGATTAATTTAGAATTAATCGGTAAAGTAAATTTAATAGTGAAATTATATTTTACTATTTATTTTAATTAATTGGGATAAAATAATATATTAGATATATTAATTGAAATTAGATTTCAATGCGGAATTAAAATTGTATTTTAATTCAAACGAACGAATTAATTTAGAATTAATTCGCGAGCGACTTTAAATAGTAATTTTGCTAGGCATTATTATTTAATTAAATTTGATTTAATTATGTCGCAACGGAAAATTCGCTTAATTCGGAATTAAGCGAACCCGGGCCTGAGCAATGTTGCGTGTTGGATTGTCCGATTTAAATTTGGAATTTCAAGTGGGACCCACCAACTTACATCAAAGTGTTTGACACTTGATGGAATTTGGTAAGTGGTTGAGAATTAAATCTTGGATTGCTTTCTCTACACTCAAGTGTATTCCAACACTCTTTGTCTTTAATTAATTAAAGAGACATATACCAACTTTGAAGTCAACTTTTGTATTAGATTTTGGAAATCAAAAAGTTACTATTCCTCTTTCTCTCTCACTTGGGCGTGAGCTTCTCCTCTCTCCCATGGAATTTTGCTTCAAAATTTACAAAAACTAGCACTTTAAAGAGTCAATGAAGGTGATAGGGAGACTAATCCGAGAGTTTGGAACTCGTCTTCAAGCTCTGAGCTACTACATCAAAAGGAATTTTTGAAAGCCTATATCCGGTCAATGTGAGTATTCCGCAACTCCCTTTGATTTATTCACACACAAATCACAACTTAGAGATCTTGGCATGTTCTAGGAACACTAACAATGGTATCAGAGCCATCTAAGTTTGATTTGAATTTTAGGGTTTATGGACTTTATTTGGGATTTTTGTGTTTAGAACTTGATTTTCCTAAATTGGTTATTGGGTTGTGTTTGAATGATGTTGAATTAGATTTGTGCATCTTCAATTTTGTGAAAAATTGATAGGATTAATTTTCCCCAAAAATTACCCCTTGGCCGAGAATATGAACCCTAGAAGCTCATGGGAATTTTTGGAAATTTGACATATTGGATGTGTTGTTGGCATGAAATGAATCTTAGATGTTGATTTAATTAGATTGAAATCAAATTGGATGTCAATTTTATTGCCAAAACCGTGAGCATGAAGCATGTTATAATAGATTGATTTTGCTTAATTGTGTTGGACATAAATTAAAATGTTAAGTATGATTAATTGAATTATTAGTATTTTGGAAATATTAGATTAATTGATTAATTATACTAATTACACTTGAATTGAATTAATTTGTAATTTAGAATAATGAATTAATTTAATTGTTGTATTTGGGCTTAATGAGCTTGGTTGGCCCAAGTTTGGTTTAGGGTAATTAGTTGGATCCAATTGGGCTTAAAACCATTTCCATAAAGTCCAAATATGGAAATTGGGCCTTTAAACAATTTAATTGGGCCTAATGGACTTAAATTGATTTTTTGGCATAGGGTGATTACTAATTGGGCTTTGGTTGCCAAAGTCCAAGCCTTAATGAATTAATTGAAAGCCCATTGGACTTTAATTGAATAGTATTAGATACTGATTGGGCCTTTGAGACCCATAAAGATTGGATTTTGAATCCAAGTCTAAAAGGCACTATTAAAAGTGTAATTATTTAATTTGGAATTAAATATGAATTAGTATTGAATATAATTTAAATTGGATTTAAAATTGTAGTTCGATATAATTCAAGAATATGTACTTTGAGTACTTATTCTTAAACGAGTTGGACTCGCGCAAATCATCAAATCGTTGTTTGAACATTGTATGGTCATTAATTTAAAGATTAATTAATTGGATTAGATTGATTGATAACATGCTATGTGTGAATAATTGGATGTATGTATGAATAATGTATATCGGATGGATATTAGATGGGTGAGGGCAATTTTGGAAATTGTTGTAATAAATTTAGAATTTATTAAATTGGACCTGTGTGTCCAGCCAATTACCTCTTTTCTCATTGTATTTCTCTTCTCACCTATTCCCCTCAATGTAAATGAGGTTTCTTTAGAAGTGTTATGTAATTGGGTAGAAGTAAGAATAGTGCTAGCGGGAGAGAGGAAAGGGAAAGATTTGTTCTAGGAACAAATTGTTTTATATATCCATCCGCAAATCATTATTAATTTTATTGCGCCTTATTATGCTTTTAGAATGCATGCTTAAGGGTGTATGATGAGACCTAATCAAAGATAATAAATTGGTTGCCAATTTATGCGAAAAACCCTCAACAAATATTAAGCGATTTCCTTCCATTGAGTGATTCTCTCTCAAGATCCAAGATTGGCACTGGTTTGTTGGCCAAAGTCAAGACCTTTGTCCATCTCGGATGTGTTTGAATCATGAAGGCTTTGTTCATATCGCATGTCTTGTCCAAGTTGTGATTTGTTGGCCAAAGTCAAGATTTTTTTCTTGTCCATCGACATCGATTATGAAGCTTTCCAAAGTCAATGGGTGACGCTTAACTAGAATCATTAAGCTTGTTGTGCCAAAGCCAAGCCTTAGTTGATTTAGAGGAAAAAGGTTAGGCAATATATCACATATATTGGCATATATTAGATATATGTTTCGGACTTGGATGTCCACCTACTGGATCTAGGAATTGGATGAGATCCAATTATAGATCTACCTAGTTAAGTTTCATACAACTTGTTGGCCAAAGTCAAGGTTGTGTGCTATTTAACGGGATCCTAGCCCACTAGGAAACTAGGTTTCCCGAGTACTCAACAGAGGGTTAGAGGCTCGCCGAAAAATAGTGGGAGGCAAGTATTAAATTTGCAATTTCGTTTAGATACTTGCCAATACGCGCTCATTTCATTTTTCGTCATTGTTTATTAAATATATTAGTTGGACTAATATTTAATTGTTGTTTTAAAATTAAACAGTTGGACTGTATTCAAACTACTTCATTTATAGTTGATTATATAATTGGATTATAATAATCAATATATTTGAATTTAACCAATCAAATTATAGTTGATTATATAGTTAAACTATAGTAATCATTATATTCAATAGTACCTGAAATCGTTGATTGGATAGTTGGACTATAGCAATCAAGATAATGAAAGATTAGCGTTTAGAACATAATCCTAGGTGAAAATGTCTTTAAACGGATTTAATTTTCAGATTGGGAATAGAACCTCAGGATAGCCTGGGATTGAGAGGTTATTCTATTTGATAGAATGACATCTCGGGCCTAATCCCGGAGTTGAGCAAATAGTAGAACATGATCTTGGAAGATTCATGTAATGATAACTTTAGTGCTCAATCCATTATGCTTGCCGCAAAGACTCCTTAATTTCTTCTTCAGAATTAAGGATTAGATCTTTATAGTATGATATTGAAATTGAAGGATCTTCATAGATCTATACTTAGATCTTAGAAGTACTAATTGCAATAGAAAACTCTTAGAGAGTTATTGGCTATGCTCAATGAGACAAAGCCAGAGTTTGCAAAAGGGCAAGAAGCGCAAGGCGCATCTTACTTCGACATCCCAGAAAGCCAAGGCTTGGCCGAAGGCTTCTGGGGTGTGGAAAAGGGCAAAGGCAAAATCATCACAGTCTTCTTGGAAGACAAAGGACATATCCCAATATGTATGTCTAAACTGTAGCAAATGGGGTCACTGGATGCGTGACTGCCGTATGGACAAGGCAGACATGAAGGAAGTGAAGACGGGGCAAGGCTCCGGCTTCAAATATGTTTGTCATAAACATGTTCACTACTAGTTTCAAAATTGGATTTTGATATTAGATGTGGTACATATATATATGTACTGATGTGCGGGATCTGCTGATAAGCAGAAGACTGACTTCAGTTGAGATCGACCTGCGAGTCGGAAACGGGACGAGAGTCGCTGTTTTAACCGTAGAAACCTAAGTTTAGGAACTACCCTTTGGGTATGTACTTAAATTAGGAAACTGTCATAATGTACCTAGTTTGACTAGAAACATTATCTCTATATCTAAATTTAACCCGTTGTGGGTATACCTTTATATTCTAGTACACTAAGTGTTTTATTTTATAAAGATGATATTGAGATAAACACATTAGATGTGAATAACAGTATTTATATTTTGAATATAAATAAATCTCAAACGTATAACATGACAAACAATAACTCAAACTGAATTAATCATATGAGACTTATTTATGGCATTGTTGTCTGGGACACATTAACAAGACTCGTATATCCACACTTTCGAAGAGTGGATACTAGGACGGATTTGATTCTATTCAAATGATGTCTATGAATCTAGTATAATAGGTAAAGTGCCTAAAACACCTTTTTACTTGGTAAAAGTGCATGTGCCACCGATCTGTTAGCCCTCATTCATAGTGACGTAAGTGGGCCTATTCTAGCTAGGCTAGAGGTGGATATCAATACTTCGCAACCTTTACGGATGTGACATCGCGTTATGGTTATCTGTTTCTTTTGAAACATAAATCAGAAACTTTTGATAAATTCAAAGAGTTTCGACACGAAGTATAAAAACAGACCGGCAAGAGTATTAAAACATCACGATTGGACCGTGATGAAAATACTTAAACAATAAGTTTCTCAACTACTTGAAAGAGTATAATATTCTTATGTGGACTCTTCACGGAACACCTCAATTTGACGGTGTGTCCGAACTAAGAAACCGAATTTTGTTGGACATTATAAGGTTAATGATGAGTCACTCTGAGCTACCATTTTCCTTCTAGGGATACGCATTAATCAGTGCAAAACTTATTTTGAATAAGGTTCCATGAAAATCTGTTAGACAGACTTCATATTAGATATGAACAGGAAAGAAACCGGGTTTTCTCATTCCTGAAGATTTGGGAATGCTAGGCATATGTTTGGATGATACCAAACTAAAACCCAAATCGGATAAGTGCCTAATTTGTAGGTTGTCATAGGGAACCAAAGTATAGTACTTATACAACTCACAAAAGAACAATTTAATTGTTGCTCTCCATGCCGTTTTCCTAAACGGAATACCTATATGCAGTGGTAAGTGAGAGGAAAGTAAAACTCGATGAAAATCGAGAGTAATACTATTCCAGGCACCGATTCTTTAACGGAACACAAACAGTTCGTCAGGGATGAAACTGTACCACAATCTTTGAATACACAAGAACCACGTAAGCCGAAGAGAGTCAGAAAACAACCTGGGAGGCATGGGTTTCTGATCTCACCTCATAAAGATGTCAATCTTATTGAGGAAGACGAACCGACTAAGTATGAGGAAGTGATACAAGGTATCGACTCCCTTTTATGGCAAAGTGCCATGAAGTCTGAAATGGATTCCATGTATACCAACCAAGTTTGGACACTGGTTGTTGTACCGGAAGGCATTGTGCCTTTTGGTACTAAATAAGTCTTCAATGAAGACAAACATGGATGACAACATACAAACGTACAAAGCTAGGCTTGTAGCGAAAAGGTATCGTTATCAACATTGTGTTGATTACGATGAAGCCTTTTAACCGTTGCCATGATTAAATCCATTTGGATAATGCTTGCTAATGCTGCATGTTTCATTAATGAAATATGACAGCTGAAAGTCAAAACCGTTTTCCTTAAACGGAAACCTTTTGGAGGATGTTTGCAACATCCTGACGGTTTTGTCGTACCAAAACATGCAAACAAGGTTTGCAAGTTAAATCGATCAGTTTATGGATTTAAGCAATCATTTCGTTATTGGAACTATCGTTTTCATGTAATCATAAAGGTATATGACTTAATTCAAAACGAAAATGATTCTTGGGTATATAAGGAGGTTAGTGGGATAGCATTGACAGTGATTGTCCTATATAATGATGATATGTCATTTCTTGGAAATGACATTCCCATAATACAATCGGTGAAAGCTTGGCTTTCATGAAAATTCTCCGAAGACTACTTGGGAGAGACAACCTTCATTCTAGGAATAAGGATCTACTGGGATAGATCTAAAGATTGTTGGCACTCTCCGAGAACTCGTACATTGAAAGATATGTACGCGACCTGGTGTCTCATATGCTTTGAGCATATGGAGTCACAATCAGGCCAATCCAAGTGATGGTCACTGGATTGATGTTAAGAACATCCTTAAGTATCTTAGACGAACTAAGGATGCTTTCTTAAGCTATGGACAAGGAGAACTTGAAGTTACTAGGTTCACTGCTGCAAGTTTCCAAACCGACAAAAACGACTATAAGTCGTAATAAGGATACTATATAGTTTGAATAACGGAACAGTGAACTGGAAATCTTCCAAGCAAGCAACTGCTGCCGAATAAACAACAAAAGTGGAATATTGCTGCAGCTGAGGCAGCAAAAGAAGCATTTTGGATATAATAATCCTAATTAGATTAGGTGTAGTTCTGTTAGGGGCTGAGCTAGGCTACAGCACAGACTAAAGAATTAATGGTCTCATCAACGATCCAAATATGTACTTCAATTATTTCATCTTATTCGTCGGATCATACATCGTGGCGATGTGATGATCGAATAAATCGCATCAGATGATAACCATGCAAATCCGCTGACGAAAGCATTTTCTCAGCAGAAATTTGAGCGACCCGTATATAGTTAAGGTGTATGACACTTGAGCGATTGGCTATAGGCCAAGTGGGAGATTGTTGGACAATTATGACCCATAGCATCACTATTTGTACAGAACATGCTGTTGTTGTACAAATTAACTATGTGACAAAGGAAATTGCTCTTTTATCATTTGTAATTGGATTATCGGGATATATAAATGATAAAAGTCCATATGATTAGTACCGGATTAATAAGATATGAGAAAATATTAATCCACTAAGGTTTAATCATTAAATATCCATAGTCGTAGTATTATCGAGACTGGACATCGATAATGCGAAATAGACTAATATTACACTTATGCGTGTTATGGAAACGTAACGGCATAGTTCTCATATATTTGGGTATTGGATACTCATGCAAGTGTAATAGGAGGTTCCATTTACCGATGGTACGGAAACAGCTTCGCTCTGGATAGACCCCTCGGAATCCCATTGGTAGTATTACTATGTGTCTATGGGAGTCCGAATCAGGGTATGTGTATTTGGTCTTAACTTGAGACTTGCATCGCTAATACTTGCGACAATCAGTATACTTTGGTTTTGGTCGTCCGGGGCTTTAACAGGTTCTGTGTACGCCTCTTTTGGGTATACTGAGAATCGTAGTATATTGGGTGTGATGTCAAGATGGAAGTATCACTTCAGTAATATGGAGATGATGATCACGCATGGATACAAAACTGGTACTCTTTTAAATGCTGCAGCTATCAGGCTATCGGGATATATGACAAGGTCATGATTATCCGATTAAAGAGACCAGTTGCTGTTAATCCGATATGTGCTTCGTACGGGGCAGACACAATTCCAGCCACAGGCCTAGCATGTGGAATCCAATACTGGATCGTAATACGCGATACTACGTATACTACGCCTGATATAGATTATGTATATTCCATGTTGAATATATTTCTGGAGAATTGGGTAGGCACAGTGCTTTGCTAGAAGCCAACCATGTCTTGTAAATCGGTAGAAACGTGGTACCGGGTACGCACGTATTCGGATAGTCCGATAACCGTATTTACTGCCAACATATCCAATGATCTCTTGGGTCGCCTCCCAAAGATTCACCGATGATGTTTGACTCGAACAGATAATTAATCTAGGAATTAATTATGAGAGAGAAAATTAATCTGGGATTAATTACGGCAATAATTAATCTGGGATTAATTAAAAGTGAAAGAATTAATCTGGGATTAATTGCGTCGAGAATTTATCTGGGAATAAATTCGTCGTCGAGAAGAGAGAACGCTATTAATTTAGAATTAATCGGTAAAGTAAATTTAATAGTGAAATTAGATTTTACTATTTAATTTATTAATTGGGCTAAGATAATATATTAGATATATTAATTGAAATTAGATTTCAATGCGGAATTAAAATTGGATTTTAATTCAAGCGAACGAATTAATTTAGAATTAATTCGCGAGCGACTTTAAATAGTAATTTTGATAGGCATTATTGTTTAATAAATTTTATTTAAATTAAGTCGCAACGGAAAATTCGCTTAATTCGGAATTAAGCGAACCCGGGCCCGAGCAAAGTTACGTGTTGGATTATCCGATTTAAATTTGGAATTTCAAGTGGGACCCACCAACTTACATCAAAGTGTTTGACACTTGATGGAATTTGGTAAGTGGTTGAGAATTAAATCTTGGATTGCTTTCTCTACACTCAAGTGAATTCCAACACTATTTGTCTTTAATTAATTAAATAGACATATACCAACTTTGAAGTCAACTTTTGTATTAGATTTTGGAAATCAAAAAGTTACTATTCCTCTTTCTCTCTCACTTGGGTGTGAGCTTCTCCTCTCTCCCATGGAATTTTGCTTCAAAATTCTACAAAGCTAGCACTTTAAAGAGTCAAACGAAGGTGATAGGGAGACTAATCCGAGAGTTTGGAAACTCGTCTTCAAGCTCCGAGCTACTACATCCAAAGGAATTTTTGAAAGCCTATATCCGGTCAATGTGAGTATTCCGCAACTCCCTTTGATTTATTCACACACAAATCACAACTTAGAGATCTTGGCATGTTCTAGGAACACTAACACTACTGAACTTATATGGAATATATCTAAGGGTCTTTTCATCTTATTAATTACGTAGTTCCATTTATAGCTTATCACTCTCACATTTGACTTCAATAAGTCAAGTCTTTTCTACAATCGTTAACATCTAATGTTACACACCAAGTAATAAAATAATTTTAATTACTCGGGATCATAGAAAAGATATTCTATCAAATAGAATAAAATATTCTATTAAATAGAATAAATGATAAAAAATTTACTTATACCTCCGAGGCACAAATACATTCAATTATATAACCATTATATAAAAGAAAGATTTAAATCTCAAACTTTTCAAGATTCGAATTTTCTACTTATACATATCATATATATAACTGTAGAAACTAATGGAACATTAATTAAAAGGATAAATTAGTGTTACTGGAGCATATCCCCAAGAGTATTGAAATTAATTCAGTAACACACAATATCAAACGAATCAAATCATATAAGATTCGATTTCTCCCACTGACCAATTCCATCACGATGGAATTGTAGAAGAATCATATTGAGTAAGAATCATATTCATTAAATAACCTTAGAAGTAATTGCCATAAATTCATATGTTTGATCATATCAAACATCTTTGAACAATTCAAAGTCTTATGATGAATTTTAAAATATAGTTTTCAACACTTCAAATAGAATATCTTTGAACCATTCAAAATATTCTATCCGCGTTTCATTAGAAACATATTGAAAGTTCACGAACCATTCAAGAAGTTCAATATATATTCTTTTAGAAACACGCAACTAAGTCAAGACAACTCATTAACTAAGTTACGAAGTAAAGAAAACTATCCAAGGTAATTTATTATTCATTAAACTACATACATCCAATGTATTAGTTTAATAAATCAGTGGTCCAATGACGCTTGTTTAAATGAGATTTAATCACATCCTGAATACAATATTCATTAAATGGATAAGAATATATGGTGTGATCTTGTATCAGACCATCATTTACCATACGGAATAAACATCTAATGCTTATGTGATAAAATCTCATAAAACACTGTTCTAAATTATTTACTTAACCGAATATTTTTTTTAATGTTTATCTCTATATCAATGACACTACTAGTCGTATTAAAATATGTAACAACTGTTTATAAAAAAACAAGTAACTATCCAATAGTCGCAAGTTCTGATATCAAATATCAAAACAATTACTAAATAATATTTTAAATAACTAAACGGGAGATCTGGTATCCAATACCTATAGTTATCGTATTGTGAGAATCAATATTCTACACACAACTATACACATCTCTTTTCTTTAACTTTATAATTGCCTTCAACTATTCACAACAATTACAAATAATTGACTAGCAAACTGTGTCTGACAAATTACCTCTAAAGGTCACTAAAGCTAAGAAACGTCATTATCAGATAAACAAATACCTAATGGTGGTTTTCTTAATGTCAGTCAAGAATCTCGAGACATGAACAAATTCACGTCAATTCTTATCGCATAAGAAACTATTCTCTCTAGATAATTATATCATAAAATGGATATCTATTTAGATTACCTATCATGACTTAGTAACTAAGTCACTAACCATCTTGATTTTTAAGAAAATCGGAACAATAGTTCCCGATGGTTTAGACTAATCTAACAATATCCAAGTCTACTTACATTATAGAACCTATTCTAGAAATTCACAACCATAAGTGAAGTCAGAAAAAATATTCAAATAATATGCATCCAGTGGATAAGAAGTTTAAATTCTATCAACAATATAGAATAAAGGAAAACAAAAGCAGCAATTTTCATAATATTATGCACTGCCTTAGTTATGGATTTTTAACCCAGCAGTGTCTCCCACTACTTTACGTAATACCGTAATCCCCAACGGAAAACGAGAATTCAATAATTAAATCGAATTCCATTGTGAGAAGTGGACCCCATGAATATATTTCGACTCATAGCTTTGGCACGATCTCGCCTACGTATATTCATTTGGTAGACAACTCATTGTCAATCACACTATGACTCCTTATTTTGGTCCTGACTGTTTCTCATTATGACAGTTTTGGCACGTTCACAAGGAGGCATATCAAGGCTTCACTTGTCAGTGACAAACTCAAGCTACTGATGTAGTCCTGACAGCTTTGGCACGTTCAGGATTTGCACTTTCACTTGAATTTGTCTCTTATTATATAAGTTCTACCGGTGCAAATGAACTACCATCAGCTATAACTACATAGCTTTGGCACGATACAGCTACAACATCAAGAAAACATTTGCATCTGTACTGACAATGTGCACCAAGAAACAAGTATTCCTAATACTAGTTACTTTAATGTCTTATTTAAGCAGGGATATTCCTTAAGAGGTTCTTTACTCTACATCAAATGCAGATTTTAATTTAGATCAATTTCTCAACAGTTCAATTCTACCTTGGAAAATATAACTTAACTTAACCATTAAATCTGCGTTATGTTTTCTGTTAACGTAGAATCGAAAAGTTAAGAAATAACTAAATTACATGTATGTGCAAATATCAAAATTGGATTATATATCATATATCAAGCATGACAAATATAATAGATGAAGGATCAGACTTGCTCTGATACCATTTTTGTTGGGGTTTTAGCGCGGGCACAGCGGAAGCTCGCGGTTCGGGCAAAATCGTAACTTTAAAACTTTTAAAGTTACCGAATAAATTATTCAATATCCAATATGGATAATTCATTCATATTTCACCTAAATATATTTATTCGATATCAAATAACGACATAAATAGGTTATGAACATCGCGAAATTTTTACAATAATATTTTTCCGCAAAATGGCATAAAATGCATTTTTTGTCCGAACCGACAAACCAATACACATGGGGGCTGCCCAGGTCAGATCCAATAGTGATTGGGCAGTTCATGGGCTGCCCAAACAGTGACCAATTCATTGTTTGGACAGCGGACACCCGGTAAGCCCGAAACTCACCCGGTAACGCCGTTTTTCACCGTTTTCGCATATTTCAACTCCGAAATAATTTCCAAAAATTATTCCAATGCCCAAAACACATCCAATACATTTATAAAACATACTTTTCATCATAAAAATCACAAAAAATCCAGATCTGATTTGGTAACCAAAAATATCATTTTTCATGCTTTAAATCCAATTTTCTCAACATTAATCATATCAACATTAACACCAAACAAAGCCACCACCTATGAAGAACTCAAGAATAATTCTAGAAGTTACAAGAGTGGTCATAACACTCTAGAATGGCAACAAGTCATCAAATGACAAAATTGAATAAATATTACAATAATATTATCCAATCTAACTTCACACATGCAGCTAGCCTCCAAATCCATCCTTCAAATCAAAAAGCCCCAATTTCTAAGAAGTAAATAAACCCTAGAACCATTATAGTAATTCAAGAACAAGAAACTAATTTTCCACATTTAAGAATATTAAAGATTACCTACTAATCTTCAACTTTCTTTAAGCTTTTCCTTGAATTCTTCACTTTCTTCTTTGTTTCTTCAAACAAATATTTGAGAGCTTTCTTTAATGGAGGTTTCGGCCAAGGCTTAGAGAATGAAAGGAAAAACAAAATTTTCACTTTAAAATTCAAGCCAAAACCGACCTATGGGGTATTTTAGTCATTTGTACAATTTAATCTAATTAAATAAAGATAAGCTTTAAGTTTGACAAATCAAATTTGCACACTTCAAGCTTAATTAAAATCATGCCACATATAACCAATAATAATCAAAAATATTGCATAACATTTATGTAATATAGATATTATTTAATTATTCAAATATTTAACATTTAAATATGTAAATAATTAATTAATATAATTATTATCATATATGTATTTTTATTTACATTAAATAACAAATATATATATTCCAGTGACCCCGTTTGCCACAGTTTAGGCAGATATCTTGGGATATGTCCTTTGTCTTCCCAGAAGACTGTGATGATTTTGCCTTTGCCCTTTTTAGAAGCTCTGGCTCTGCCTCCTTGAGCATAGCCTTCAACTCTCCAAGAGTTTACTCTTGATTCATAATGAACCTGCCCCATCTTTCGGGTAGAGACTATAAGATCAAATCTTCGGTAGTCTCGGCCACGTAGGTAATTCCCAGCTAACCCAGCCGATCGATGTCAACAATCATCTGCGACACCTAGTGCTCGACAGATGTACCCTCTGACATACACGAGCTAAAGAGCTTCTTATGCAATTTGTAATTCTAAGATCTAAGAATAGATCTATGAAGATCTTTAATTTTATCATCATGGTACAAGGATCTAATCCTTAATTTTGACGACGGAATTAAAGAGTTATTGCGGTAAGCATAACGGATTGAGCACTAAAGTTATCATCACATGAATCTTCCAAAGATCATGTTCTACTATTTGCTCAACTCTGGGCTTAGGCCCAAGAGGTTGTTCTATCAAATACAATAACTTCTCAGTCCCTAGGACTATCCTGAGGTTTTATTCCCAATCTGAAAATTAAAGCCGTTTAAAACATTTTCACCCAGGATTATGTTCTAAACGCTAATCTTTTAGTTATCTTGATTCCAATAGTCTAACTATCCAATCAACAATTTCGGGTACAATCAAATATAATGATTACTATAGTCTAACTATATAATCAACTATTATCGGATTTGTTAAATTCAAAAAAATTGATTACTATAATCCAATTATATAATCAACTATAATTTGATTATTTAAATTCAAATATATTGATTACTATAATACAATTATATAATCAACCATTATTTGAAGTAGTTTGAATACAGTCCAACTATTTAATTTAAAACAACAATTAAATATTAGTCCAACTAATATATATTTAAATAATGACGAAAAATGAAATGAGCGCGTATTGGCAAGTATCTAAACGAAATTGTAAATTTAATACTTGCCTCCCACTATTTTTCGGCGAGCCTCTAACCCTCTGTTGAATACTCGGGAAACCTAGTTTCCTAGTGGGCTAGGATCCCGTTAAATAACACACAACCTTGACTTTGGCCAACAAGCTGTATGATATTTAACTAGGTAGATCTCTAAGATCAATTGGATCTCATCCAATTCCTAGATCCAGTAGGTGGACATCCAAGTCCGAAACATATATCTAATATATACCAATATATCTGATATATTACCTAACTTTTTTCCTCTGAATCAACTAAGCCTTGGCTTTGGCACAACAAACTTAATGATTCCAGTTAAGCGGGACCAATTGACCTTGGAAAGCTTCGTAATCGATGTCGATGGACAAGAAGTGATCTTGACTTTGGCCAACAAATCACAACTTGGACAAGACATGCGATATAGAAAAAAGCCTTCATGATTCAAACACATCCGCAATGGATAAAGGTCTTGACTTTGGCCAACAAACCAGTGCCGATCTTGGATCTTAAGTAAGAATCACTCAATGAAAGGAAAACGCTTAATTTTTGTTGAGGGTTTTTCACGTAATTGGCAACCAATTAATTATCTTTGATTAGGTCTCATCATTCACCCTTAAACATGCATTCTAAAAGCATAATAAAGCGCGAGAAATAAATTAATAATGATATGCGGATGGATATTTAAAACATTTTGTTCCTAGAACAAATCTCTCATTTTCCTCTCTCCCGCTAGCACAAATCTTACTTCTACCCAATTACATAACATTTCTAAGAAACCCCATTTACATTGAGGGGAATATGTGAGAAGAGAAATACAAAGAGTCAAGAGGTAATAGGCTGGACACGCAGGTCCAATTTAATAAATTCTAAATTTATTACAACAATTTCCAAAATTTCCCTCACCCATCTAATATCCATATGATATACATTATTCATACATCACATCCATGTATTCACACAAAGCATGTTATCAATCAATCTAATCCAATTAATTAATCTTTGATTAATGACCATCCAATGTTCAAACAACGATTTGATTTGCTCGAGTCCAGCTCGTTTTAAGAATAAGTACTCAAAGTACGAATTCTTGAATTATATCAAACTACAATATTAAATCCAATTTAATTTGTATTCAATACTAATTCTTTATTTAATTCCAAATTAAATAATTAAACTTTATTATTGAGCCTTTGAGACTTAGATTCTAAATCTAATCTTTATGGGTCTCAAAGCCCAATTAACATCTAATGTCAATTTAATTAAAGTCCAATGGGCTTTCAACTAATTTCTAAGGCATGGACTTTGGCAACCAAAGCCCAATAAGGAATCACCCTTTGCCAAAAATCAATTTAGGCCCATTAGGCCCAATTAAATATTTAAAGGCCCATTTTATTATCTTTGGACTTTATGGAAATGGTTTTAGGCCCAATTGGATCCAACCAATTAACCTAAACCAAACTTGGCCCAACCAAGCCCATTAAGCCCAAATACAACTTTATTAGCCCAATTCCAAATTTAAGCTCAACTAATTAAATTCCAATATTCCAAATATCATAATTTAATCAATTAAAGTGTATTAGCCATAATTAATTATTTAAATCAACATTTCCAAAATACCAATTTACACAATTAATTATGCTTTAATTAATCAACTTATGTCCAACACAAATTGAAGCAAAATCAATCCCTACATGCTCTTAAGCTCTCGGCAATTATGGGACATTTTATATCAATTTTGATTTCAATCCAATTAAATCAAAAACTAATATATCTCATGCATTTTAAACATATCCAATTGTCTAAAATTCAAAAATCACCAAGGGCTAGGGTTTAATCACATTCGACCAAGCATAAGGAATTTGGGGAAATTTTATCCAATTCAATTTATCAATTCCTAAGATGCACAAATCTAATTTAACATCATCCAAGCTCAACCAAATCATCAATTTGAAGAAATCATGCTCAAATCACAAAATCTCAAATTAAAGTTTAAGAACCCTAAATTCAATTTCATGTTTAATAACCGCTCTGATACCAATGTTGGGTTTTCTAGGTCAAACCAAGATCAATTAAGCAATGAAATGTGCGAATATAACAAAGTAAAGTAGCGGAAATACTCACTTTGATCGGCTTTTGGATGCGATGAACACAAAAAAAAAAAATTATGCTCCAAGCTTTGGGAATGATTCCATGCTCATAGATGAGTTTCCCTATCACCTTTGAATGACTCTTTTAGTGTGATAGCACTTGGAAAAATTTGTAACAAATTGTTTCCTAATCCTACTGTGTCTCTCGGCCAAGCCAAGAGAAAAGAGAAAATTTGGCATAAAACCGTGAGTGAGGAGAGAAGAGAAGATGAAGTGTGTTGTGTATTTTGATTTCAAAAATCAAATACCATTATCAATTTTCCAAAAATTGGTACAAGGCATTAATGCCTCCAACAACTCCCATCAATCAAAAAATGACAAGATGTCAATCACCAAAAAGTGATAAGACTTTCATCACTTGAGTGACTAATGATGTGACGCGTGATGTGACTTGTGGGCCCCACTTGATTCAAAATCCGAGTGGGCCCGCAACACATCCCGGGCTCGGGTTCGCTAATTCTGAATTAACGAATTTTCCGTTGCGACGTAATTAAATCAAATTTAATTAAATAATTATGCCTAGCAAAATTACTATTCACGTCGCTAGCGAATTAATTCTAAATTAACTCGTTCGCCCGAATTAAAATCTAATTTTAATTCCGCGTCAAAATCTAATTTCGTTTAATATATCGAATATATTATTTTATCGATTAATTCCGAATTAATCGTTCTCTTTCTATAAATAGTATTTTATCCCAGATAAAATATCTCCGTAATTAATCCTAGATTAATTTTCTCTCTCTACTAATTAATCCCAGATTAATTATGTTCGAGTCATACGTCATCAGTGAATCTTCGGGAAGCGACCCATGAGATCCCCAGATATGTTGGCATTAAATCCGGTCGTCGGACTATCCGAACATGTACGTACCTAGTACTACGTTTTTACCGATTTATAAGACATGGTTGGCTTCAAGCAAATCACAGTGTCTACCCAATTCTCCAGAAATATTCTTAAAGGAATATATAATCTGTATCAGGCGTAGTATACGTAGTATTGCGTATTGCGATCCAGTTCGGATGTCACATGCTAGGCCTGGGGCTGGAATTGTGTCTGCCCCGTACGAAGCATATATCGGATCTCTGGTAACTAGTCTCTATAATCGGATAAACATGACCTAGTCATATTATCCCGATAGCTGCAGCATACAAGAGTACCAGTTCCTTATCCTACGTGACCATCATCTCCATATGACTGGAGTGATACTTCCATCTCGACATCACACCCAATACACTACGATTCTCAATATACCTAGAAGAGGCGTACACAGAACCTGTTAAAGCCCCGGACGACCAAAACTAAAGTATATTGATTGTCGCAAGTATTAGCGATGCAAGTCTCAGATTAAGATCAAATACACCTACCCTGATTCGGACTCTCATACACACATAGTCATACTACCAATGGGATTTCGAGGGGTCTATCCAGAGCGAAGTTGTTTCCGTACCATCGGTAAACACAACCTCCTATCACACTTGCATAAGTATCCAATACTTAAATATATGAGAACTATGTCGTTATGCTCCCATAACGCGCACAAGTGCAATACTAGTCTATTCCGCATTATCGATGTCCAATCTCGATAATACTACGACTATGGATGTTTTAATGATTAAACCTTAGTTGATTAATATTGTCTCATATCCCGGTAATCCAATTACAAATGATAAAAGAGCAATTTCTTTTGTCACATAGTTAATTTGTACAGCAACACCATGTTCTGTACAATAGTGATGCTATGGGTCATAATTTTCCAACACTTCCCTCCAAGGTAAATTTTTTTCTCTGGAGAGCTTTGTCTGGCCTTCTGCCTACGGCTTCTACACTTCATAAGAGGAAAATCATTGAATCTCCTATATGCTATAGGTGCGGCAGAGGTGATGAAGATATTGTCCACGCATTGATCAGCTGCAATACCATTAAGTCTATCTGGAAAAATTTAGAGTGGATGCAAGCTAGTAAATGGCAGAAGTCTGGGGACCTTTGGAGCTTTCTACTTTATGTTAAATCTGTTTTGTCTAAGGAAAAATTAAAGGTGGTGGTGACACTTTTGTGGTCTATATAGGTCGCTAGGAATCAATATATCTTTGAAAAAAGATGGGGACACATTGGTATATCATGAGTAGAGCTGAGAACGTGGCAGAATCATACATGAGGGCACGAAGGAGTATGGTGTGCACGGATGAATTAAGGAACAACTTGGAGAAACAAAGATGGAATGCTCCCCCGTGTGACTGGTACAAAGTTAATGTGGATGCGGTAACAAACAAGGATGTGAGTCGTGCAGGCTTAGGGGCAATCATTCATAATGACAAAGGGGATGTGATAGCTGTTGCGTGTCAACCCACCATTTTCAGAGGCAACGTGGAATTCATTGAAGCTGAGGCAATGTTGATGGGGCCAAAACTTGCAGAAGGTTTGAATTAGATGCCTCTTATTGTGGAAGCTAATGCGCAAAATGTTGTGTCTCTCGCTAATGGTCAAGATAGCAGTGAGAAAGAAATTGGATGGGTCATCTTTGAGATTAGGAAAATGGCTACGAATCTAGGAAAAACCGATTTTAGGTTCATTCTGAGGTATTGTAATGTTAAAGCTCATTTTTTGGCTAAATTTGTTGTTAGCAACTCGAGCTATAAGGTTTGGACTGGTTCAATTCTGGAGTGTATTTTGTCTTTATTAAGTTAATATGAAATCTTTTAATTAAAAAAAAAAAAAAAACTGTTATAATTTTTTTTTTATATGTTTTTTTCTTTTTCATCCAATATTTTTGATGTTATATTTTGCTTTTAATTTGAGTGTCTTCAAAATAGTGAAATTTATTTAACAATTGTATGATTTTTGTCTAATTTAATATTTTTAGCTTGCAATCATTGTTAATATGATATAATAAAAAAATAAAATAAAATAATTAAAAATAAATAGGAAATAATTGGAATAAATTTAATTACATAAGAGTATAGTTGTGATTAAAAAAAAACTAAATTAGACACCAAAATGGAGATACAATTAGAATAAATCGAATTAAATAGGGTACATATATAATAAAATAAAAATATATGGAAAAAAATTAAAAATTAAAAATTGGAAATTGGATGCCAAGATGTCGCTGGGCAACAGCAACACTATGCCTCACGCCATTTCGGCGCAAGATTTTCTTGTGCTAAGATCGAGATTTTAGCATGGGGTTGGAGAAGCTCTAAACAAATACGTTTTATTATTGTGCAGATTATTTTGAACAAGTTGTTGCGTGTAGGAACGAAAGAAATACTAATAGCCGGGAGTGACTCTAAGTTATTCCAAATTTTAGAGATTCTCAACGAGTTTTTAAAATGAGCACCTATCAATAGAGATATCCCCTAATTTTAGGCTAAACATGGAAAATTTTTTATAATTTAGGCTAAATTTAGAGGCACAATCAACCGTCTATATTGACTATCCTCAACACCATCTCGGACTATATTGGAAAATCTGTAGTCACTAATGCTGCTGCGCATGCAGTAGTTGAGGAGCAAGTAATTCTCTTCCTCCTCCTGTATTGTGTTCCAAATCATCTTATACCTCTTATCCCTTTTATGATTTATTTTTCTGTTTCCCTAAACCCCAATGTAATTGTATTCAAGTATAAGAAGACAAAAGAACTATCTGGCAGGAATTTTGGCCACCAACATATATTATTTATTTTTCATCATTAGTGAAGTAGCAATTATAAACAGGAATAATGTTGCATATATCAAGATCTTCTCTAAATCCTTATATAACGGGAGCATTATATACAGAATACAACTCGACTACAGGATTTTGCATTAGTGCAAATATGGTACTCATATTGCTAAATTTATTAATTTTTGCTTAAGGGTCGTTGCTAGGTCCTGACTTGAGCTACATTGTAGTGACATCACCTCAGCCCCATGCACCATCAGAAACATATATCCAAATCATGTAAATGAAATACACTGCTGGAATAAAATTGAATCTATATATGCCTTTCAATTGCCTTCTCCTGTTGTAAAATACCTAGATATAGTTCTGATGACTATGCAGCCAAATACGCGAAAAAGGATAACTGGAGTCACCGGCTATGCAGCCGCAATTGTTTCACTAAAAAGGCTAGAGTTTACATAAATTTGAGATACATTTAGCAATCTCCTCCACAGAAAATTTGTTTTGACCCTTTTTATGCGGGATGCACATGAAAATATGAAAGAAAGACAATGATACAATAACTGCTAAAAAAAACTCCATATTAAATGGTTAAAACACATAATTTTAGTGCTACTCGGATTGTAGATGAATTCATATGTCAGTTACAACAGAATAAGACCGCCAATGGATCAGCTGCAAATCTGTTACCGCTCAGCTGAGTACTACTACACTACCATTGTTGCTAAATGATGGTAGTGCCATCCACGATCACAGGAAGGTGAGAAAAAATTATCAATATAGGGAGGTGACTGTAATCAGTATATGTTGAGAAGCAAGGGGTAAGAAAAAATCTTTACATCATCATTTGTGCAGTCAGGGCCAGGGGGCATTGCGATAAATCGTGAATTGTAGATAAATGCCAACCAAAGCTTTGAAACAGCACTTGAAGCCCTGCAGCTCTATCGCTTGTTCAAATCCTGCAATTTTAAAAGTTCATAAAACCTGCTGCTATTTTAACCCGTGCCTTCAATAGGTGGGTGGTTGGGACCTTACCAACTTTCATTCATAGATTCGCTTCCTCTTCAAGAGAGTGGGTAAAATAATGACAGACCCAATGAGGAAAAGAACAACCAGTGTTTTAAAGTCATAGAGATCCTTGACTGACTGGAGATCTCCAAGAGCATCACCAGCCTGAAAATAACAACAGCGGCAGTGACAATGGAGTAATTAGCAAAATGAGGAACCAGAAAAGGAATATGTAGTGAAACAAGCCTAAAGAAAAGGAAAACAAATAAAAAGAAGACAGAAGAAAAACCCTTAATAATGCAATTATGTCAAGTTAGTTGTTGGCAGAACAGAAACATATTTGGTTCTACTTACAAGCTCTGCCCGGCTTTCAAACACAAACTCATTATTCATGCTCCTAGAGATCACCATCACCATTATTACACATAATTGGCAAGCAAATTATACAGGCTTTTGATTAGACCCGTGCAATACTACAGTCTTCTCCAGGGTTATTTTTTTCTCCTTATCATAAAAATTGACTACCATTTCTTTTTCTTTTTTTTTTTTTTTTTTTTTTAATTATAGCCTAATGACAACCCCATCTCCTCCCCCTCCCTCCCATGTAAGTGGGGTTCGAACTCCTTACCATCTTGGTTCCACCCCAATAGATTTTAGCAGTTAAACTATCTATAGCATCCACATAGAAAGACTACCATATTAATTAGTAGTCTTCCTTGAACAAAATCTTTCGAATTTCTAGAGGCCGGGAAGCTTTAAAAGAGAATGTGGTTGGGTTTATACATAGTTTAAAATATGCTAAGTTTTATAATTAAAGACCTTTGGTCTACTAGATAGCACTGCAATCAATTGCCATCTACTGAAGTTATCAAAATGGCAATACCAAATTTGGCCTAATTTGAGTGGCATGATGTAGGACAGAAGTAATATTACTAAAAGGGGGAATGGTTACTGGCACCACAAAAGTAGATCTCTGGGAATTCTTACCATACCTTGTGACAGTTGTAGCTGCTGAATACAGATTGGAGGTTCTCAGAAACTGGAAACAATAATGAATCCTAGAAATAGCAATTTTAAGACTCCTTGATTGGCTTTTCTTTATCTACAACTAGAAGTATTATATACATGCAGATGCAGGCTGTTGTGCAAGAAATATATATTTGAATCATATATGATATCAAGTAGGTGCAAGATCTTTCAAAATACTCCGAATCAAGCTAGGGAATCACTGTGTCAGAATCTATTTATCTACACCGTTCATGAACTCTTAAAAGGTATTTCTCACTTCTCTCCATCAACTCCCATCCGCTTTGGAAAAACAAGACCTCTATGAGTTAAAGCATGGATTCTCTCAATTAGGTCATGACTCAAAAATAAAGGAGGAATTTGCTTTATGATCCCAAATATAATCTTCAACAATTAGTATACACTAAGAATTTGAATCGTATTCTCAATAAGTTTACAACCTGAAAATGTGTTTGATATTATAATAAAAATTATCCAAATTTAACAAAAAAAAATGTATTATCAAAAGTATAATTCTAATATCTCTCAAGCTACCGATATGATCATAAAAAGAATAAGAAAGAACAGCAATATGATAATACAGGAAATTATGTTATAAGACAATAAAGATGATAAAAACCATGAATCGGCATAGAAAAACTTACTCTGACAGTAATGAAGGCGGCTGGAATAAGACCAATCAAAGTCGCCAAAAAAAAATATGAAATGGTATGTCAACAATGGGAGATGCCAAATTGATAAAAAGGTTGGGCAACGTAGGAGTTATCCTCAAAAAGAGCATGTAATTCAGCAGCTTTTCCCTATGCTTCGCTATCTAAACCCACACAAACACACCAGTTTAACAAAAAGAAGCAAACTCAAATATGAAAATACAACAAGAAGAAAATTGATAAATAAAAGAAGTACCTCTGCCTGAAAAAATCTTAACTTTTCAGGCCAAAACCAACTAACTAAAGGCCGGCCAATCAACTTAGACAGGAAAAAACAAGAAGAAGCTCCAGCAGTAGCATTCAAGACAACTAAGATAAGGCCTCTAATGACTCCAAAAAGAGCTCCAGCTAGCAATGACATGAAAATCGTCCCCGGAATCATAAATGTCTGCATGAATATGTATGTTGAGCAGTATCCTATGATGAACTGCACCGGGTAATCTTGAGCATACGTTGCAAGATTATCTCTGAAACCAATGCACATTAACAACAACATTATAAATGAAATTGAAGCTGTAGATTAACAAGACAGCGACAAATGACAGTCGCTCACGATAATGTCAGCAATCTAACGAAATTGGTGGATCTACTAGATCATTTCTTACTTGTAAAATAAAATTTTACTTTTTTTTTTAAATAATTTAGTTAATATACGTACTTGAGCAAGCGGAGATCGGAGATGGAGCGGGGGAGCTTGAGCTTGCCGTAGTCAGCGGCGGGCATCGTGAGGTAAATACAAAAGAGACCGGTAATGAACAGCAAGAATATGCCGACGAAAGCGGCGAATTCCCACCGAGTGAGCGGAAATCGATCGGATTTGAATCTCTTACCCGTCGGTGATTCATCGCCTTCTTTGACTTTGCCGTTAAAGCCCTCTTCTTCGTCTCTTAACGCTCTCAGGCCGTCGCCGATCACCACATTCCTCGCCGCTGCCATTTTGTTAAAAGGTAAACTAAATTTGATCAACGGTTCAGATTCATCGATACATCGCTAAGACATGAAATTGACAGAGTGATTTTTTTCGATTTTTTTCAAAACCCTAGATATTTGGGAGATTTGTGTAAAATATAAGAAAAGCCCCTCCCTTTTTTGTAAATGCGTTAATGCAGGGACTTCACAAAACGTAAACAAGAATGTGCTTTAGAATTGAAATTCCAATGGATGATGATTGCTAAATCAGACAAGTGGGCTGGGCTCTAATACATAGTATGAGCTTAGATTGCTTTTCGCACCGGGCCCAAATAGTAGATGGGCTTGGCCATGCTATAGGGTCCGCAAGAACAAATGGATAGTAAAAAATTATATTACAAAATCTATTAATATTGACAATTGAAATCTAAATAATGCTAAAAAAAATTGCAATACAGTAAATTTGCACGCAACTAGTGCACAAATTTATAGTTATGCAATTACAAAAACAAGTAACTAAGAGGAGAATTAAAAACTTTCATAAGATGATTTAATTCATCATTGTTATCCCCGACCCGATTCATAAACTAATTTTGAACAGGGCCTCCAATCATTTTTATTGTTTTCTTTGTTCAGTCCCAAACCCAATCCCATTGGGATGGATCCCCATGCCCCTCGAATCTGTGAGAATTTTTCCATCTATAATATAACTATGGTTGATAACGGATTAGATATGATAAAGAGTTATCAATATTTATGTTGATGGTGTTTTCAGGCACTATGTTATTTAAGGAGTACGGCATGGGTAAAAAAGGTAATTCCCTTCTCGGTCGAAATCATTAATGCTGACCCGACCACATGAGTAAGAGACCGAGCACTTGACGATAGGCGACCGACCACTTGAGACCGGGTGCCAGCATTCTCAGCTCAGAAAGCCCATGATGGCCGACCATGTCTAGACCGACCAGATAGCGAGATATGCTCCAGATGATAAGTTATCATATTCTAATGGGGTAAGGAGATAAGTTATCATATTCTTATGGGGTAAGGAGATAAGTTATCCTAATTTCATGGGGAAAGGTTGATGAGTCAGTATCCTAATAGGATATGGAAGTGAAGGTAGTTTTAAAGTAGAAATCCTGATAGGAAAATGAAACCATCTCCAACTGGGAATTCTTGTACAAATAGGAATCTGATTTCTTCACCATTATAAATAGGAGGGTAGAGTGAGTGTAGGGGGGACATCAGAATCAATATCAAAATCATTATCATCAGACTTGTAAAAAAAACCAGAAGCAGAGCCGAGAAGCGTGTTTGAGTAATAAAAATATCATCATTTTTGTGCCCGTGGACGTAGGTCGGACCAAGATCCGCCGAACCACGTTAAATCTCCTTGTCGATTGGTGTATTATTTGTCTTTTGCTAAGTTTGCTTTTGGTCCCCCATAACCAAACAACTTCACTATTGAGTGAGGATTGTCTCGGGAGTAATATTCCCATATTGCCCTGAGACCAAAATCAGCTGTCAACAGTTGGCGCCGTCTGTGGGGAACTCAACAAAAAGCGGTTCGCGTATTAAGACGATGGCAGAAGGCGGAAATCACCAATCGTCGGGGAATCCGGCCACAGATTGGATGAAGAATATAGAAGAAAGCATAAGGAAGGACATGGAGGATAGTCAGGCCCTCCTAAAAACCATGATGGACCGACTGGAGAGAATGGAAGGGGGGAACCGCGAGAAGCCTGAAGGAGAGATAGCAGATGGAAAGAGGGTTGTGGATACAAGTGAGGACGATGGACCTAGGAGGAGGGGGCCTTACAGGATAAAATCCATAGTTGTGGAAAAAGATTCACAAATAGAGGACACATGGGAAGAAGAAGAAGAGAGACATTCGACAGATTCCTCTTATGATAGTCTCCGCTACACTAGAAGAGGAGACATAGAGTACGACGAAACTGTGCAGGAGATTCCAAGGCGTAAATAACATCGCACTCGGGGCAACAGACATGAAGAAGAGCACAGAATGCGACATGACGGCCCAAATAGCGAGGTAAAATCTTGGTTAAAGAAAGAGATAGCCAAGTGGAGGACAAGCCTCAAAACAGATACAGGAGACACCCGGGAAGGGATCGGGATCGCATGCGGAATTCAGAAGGTAGCCCGCAGTTGCTTTGCAACTCTCTAACGAGAAACCCTCTGCATTGAGGAGGGTACCAAAAAACGGCAGAGGAATGAAGACGGAGGAAAAGCCAGTGGAGATCCTAGTCCTCGGCCAAACAGAATAGCCCGGCTAGCGGCGGCTGAGGAATTAGAAGGGATAGAACTCTTCGGACCGGGAAAAAACATAAAGATAGGGGGAAGCTTGGACAAGACCCTGAGACAGAGCCTACTAGAATGTCTAAAAGAGTATCCAGACATCTTCACGGGGGACATACTCAACGCTCATTACAGAGGACAGTTGGCGCCGAGGCCACTTCAACAATCGGCTCGGGGCTGGAGTTCGTTCCGCCGAGGCCACTTCAACAATCGGCTTGGGGCTGGAGTTCGTTCCTCCGAGGCCTCTTCATCGGCTCGGGGCTGGATCTCGTTCCGCCGAGGCTGCTATACTATTCGACTCAGGGGTCGGGTTACATCCCACCGAGTCGTGCTTATTGGCCTGGGGACGGAACATTCCCCCATAACCAAATGTCTCTTTAGCTCGGGGTCCTCAGAATATTCAGGGACATACTCGATGCATAGGATTCGTGAAAATCATAGCACGGGGAGGGATGATACCCCCGTTGCGATTGCTTGCTCCAGTGTTACCGAACATAATGAGGAATATGCCCTTAATGATTCGAAACACTCTCTGATCCTCACTTACCTGATGTAATGGATCCGTGAGAAAGCATAGCACGGGGAGAGATGATGCCCCAGTGACGATTGCTAGCTCCAGTGATGTCAGACCTAAGGAGGAATGTGCCCTTAGTATCTCGGACACTCTTTGATCCATTCATCATTTGGATCTAAGAGAGGCGCAGCACGGGGAGGCGTTGTGCCCCTGTAGCGTGTGTCTGCTCCAGCGTGGTAAGTTGGAGCCCTCGCACAATACACAGGCTCCACATCGACCCGACGTATAGAGGATGTGCCCTTACCATTTTAAACGCTCTCTGATCCAAATCCTGGTTCGCCGGGACACTGAATTGAAAGATTCAGAATTGTGTTTTGGAGACCTCGGACATGACGCTGTTTTGAGGCATCCGTATTGTGTTTATAGTTGCGAAACGTTTTGTTTTGGGATAAGCGATAAGTCGCCCCCGCCTGTTAATTTTATTTTCTAGAGATTTGTTTTTGTTTTTCACTGGTCTGGTAAGGGGACGCCCGTGCCAGATTCAGTAGGGTTTCAAAAGGTTGATTCACTTCCCTTCTGAATAAGTCCCACTTGATTAATCGGCTCAGGGCTGGATTCGTTCCGCCGAGGCCACTTGATTAATCGGCTCGGGGTTGGATTCGTTCCGCCGAGACCACTTGATTAATCGGCTCGGGGCTGGATTCATTCTGCCGAGGCCGCTTGGTTAATCGACTCAAGGCTGGATTCGTTCCGCCGAGGTCAGATGTTTTCTTTCCGGCTCGGGTCTGCTCTTGTACCGCCGAGATCGATGTTTGTTTCAGCTCGGGGTCGGGTTACGTCCCACCGAATCGGCTCCTTCGGACTGGGGACATAACATTCCCTCAGGTCCAAGTGCCTTTCTCAGCTCGGGGTCGGGGTACGTCCCACCGAGTCAGCCCTTCGGACTGGGAACGTAACATTCCCCCAGGTCCAAGTGCCTCTCTTCATTCGGGGTCGGGTTACGTCCCACCGAATCAGCCCTTCGGACTGGGGACGTAACATTCCCTCAGGTCCAAGTGCCTCTCTTCATTCGGGATCGAGTTGCGTCCCACCGAGTCAGTCCTTCGGACTGGGGACGTAACATTCCCCCAGGTCCGAGCATCTCTCACAGCTCGAGACAGGATCACATGCCACCGAGCACATCATCGTTAGCTCAGAGGCAAAAATTTCTCCTCACAATCGAGATTGGATCAGTCAGGGGTCAGGACCTCCAAATCTCTGGCACATATATTATAGAGGAAGGGTCATTTTTAGTTTGGACAACAAGAGGAACTTCATCTCCTGATGGAACGACCCAAGTAAGCAATTTGCTTTGAGGTGGAGAATCGTTCAGAATAGGGTCAGCATCTCCAATAACCGAGGATATGAAGATAGAAACAGAAGACTTAGTTGATGGCGAAGGCAATTTCTCTGTGATTTCTGGAGCGATCACCAGTAAGGCTATCAGCACACCATCTTTTATATAGTTCCCGGCACAAACTTGCATACTCGTTGGAACCGAGAACTAGGGGACAGATGTTGATGGTGTTTTCAGGCACTATGTTATTTAAGGAGTACGTTATGGGTAAAAAGGGTAATTCCCTTCTCGGTCGAAATCATTAATGCCGACCCGACCACATGAGTAAGAGACCGAGCACTTGACGATAGGCGATCGACCACTTGAGACCGGGTGCCAGCATTCTCAGCTCAGAAGCCCATGATGGCCGACCATGTCTAGACCGACCAGATAGCGAGATATGCTCCAAATGATAAGTTATCATATTCTTATGGGGTAAGGAGATAAGTTATCATATTCTTATGGGGTAAGGAGATAAGTTATCATACTTTCATGGGGAAAGGTTGATGAGTCAGTATCCTAATAGGATATGAGAAGTGAAGGTAGTTTTAAAAGTAGGAATCCTGATAGGAAAAGGAAACCATCTCCAACTGGGAATTCTTGTACAAATAGGAATCTGATTTCTTCACCATTATAAATAGGAGGGTAGAGTAAGTGTAGGGGGGACATCAGAATCAATATCAAAATCATTATCATCAGACTTGTAAAAAAAAAACCAGAAGCAGAGCCGAGAAGCGTGTTTGAGTAATAAAAGTATCATCCTTTTTATGCCCGTGGACGTAGGTCGAACCAAGATCCGCCGAACCACGTTAAATCTCCTTGTCGATTGGTGTATTATTTGTCTTTTGCTAAGTTTGCTTTTGGTCCCCCATAACCAAACAAATTCACTATTGAGGGAGGATTGTCTCGGGAGTAATATTCTCATATTGCCCTGAGACCAAAATCAGCCGTCAACAATTTATATTTGTCTCGTTCAATTAACGGGTACGCAAATTATCTTGTTATCAACCCCTAATGTACAAGGTTCCCGTGGCCGTGGGTCTTGTTTTGTTTATCCGAGTTTTTATCTCTATTTAAACAAAATGTCAATACTCGTATTTAATTCATCCAGTATAAAAAAATTTCTACTTTCCCTCCCCTAATATACCAGGCTCCCATGCGGCCTCATCCTCACGAGGATTTTTCCATCATGTGACCAATATCACAAAGAACAATCGTATTTACAATTTTGATACATCAAAGGACCTAAAATGTTATCATGTATATGTACAGTTATTTGTTCAAATTGATGAAAAATAACCGTCTCCATGGCTAGACTTGTAAGCTTCTGTGTATAGTGAGGATGGCTGCCAAAAATAAGTTCCTAAGACAGTACCCATATGATATGATAAGAAAAGGGGACCATCCTCTTTATCACTATTTCTCCTCTTTGTCCATAAACCAAACCACAGCCAAAGAATCAAACAGCTGTGATCACATATATGGCAAAAGTAATAAAAACAATAACAAACATTTTCCCAATGCAACAAGCATAATCCTTGTGATGAGTTTCTCACAACACAATCTTTACATGTGATTCTAGCTAAAAGATCAGCTTGCGATGCCAGCTAATTAAATATCTTTGTTATAAAAAGGGCATCACCCCTCTTGTGCCTAGTTTCAAATACAAGAAAAAGAAAAAACTCTCACAATCTCATTGAACCTTATCATTATCAGCTGCCATGCATTTCGTAGTTACAAAAATGAAGTTCTTTGCCCTTTTCGTGCTCGTAATCCTGTTTCTTCAGGTACAATTCAATGAATGAACATTAGACTTTAATGTGTTTCTTTTTCATGCACTGGCTGAGGCTTCAACATTGATTAATAATGCTGCAAGTAATCTTACTAATGTCAGTCTCACTAGACCTTATTAATATTTGCTTCAAAATTCAAATATTAATCTTGATTATGGATGCAGAGTGTTGAAGGGAGTGATGTGTTAGCTCTTCATAAGAAGCATCATCCTCAGAAAATCAGTAAGCCTTCAAATTTCTTAGTACACATAAGAATGTATCATAGAATTCACAACTTTTTGCTCTGATTGTAATGCAAATTGATTCATATAACATTCTGAACTTGAACTTGATAAATTTTTGTTTGCCGCGAATCTGCAGATTGCAGTCAAGCTTGTAAGAGGAGATGCAAGGAATCATCAAGAAAGAAAGTGTGCCAAAGAGCTTGCAAAACTTGTTGCAGTAGATGCAACTGTGTTCCTCCTGGCACTTATGGGAACAAGCAAGCATGCCCTTGTTATGCAAGTCTCAGAACCCATGGAAATAAACTTAAGTGCCCTTAAATTTTAATTTTGAATCCAATTGACAATTATTCTTGTAATTGTATTTCATCTAATGTCGTGATTTTTATCTGTAATAAGATCCGGCATGGCTTTAGTCTTTTAAAGCGTACCTGCGAGGGATCCTAAATTTGAGTGTTCTGTCTAAAATAAACTGGTTGTAATAAGGATACAATTAATCAATAAATTTTTTTTTTTGTTAAATTTTCACCGTATATGTTTTTGTTCACCACATTTTTTCGTTCGAATGACAATATGGAAACTCCTCAAATAAACTTCACTCAACAGTGAATTTGTTTGGTTAATAGGGAATCAAAAATAAATTTAGCAAGCAGATAAGAAAAAATACAGAGACAAGGTTTACGTGGTTTCGGAGGAGAGTGGCTCCAAGTTACATCCACGAGAGAAAGATGGTGTATTTTATTCTTGTGCGGGTCAAGACCGGCCTGAGCTACAAGTGTGGGGCTATATGATTACAAAAATAAGTACCTCGAGTCTTACAACAACTCTGGTATAAATCTCTCAGGTGGTCAGGTGCTGACCTACTTTCTCTCTCCATCACTACCTCTTCAACTCTCAGCTTCTCTCTAAATGGTGAGATGTAAAATTTGCTAACCCTTGAATCGGAGACTTCTGTTGGGTTTCTATTAGGTCCCAAGGATCAAATCAAGCAATGAAACATATGTGCGAATACTCAAAGAAGTTGCGGAATACTTACAATGATCGGTTGAGCGATGCGATGAACACAAAACTTCTCCAAGCTCCCTTGAAGCTCTCGGCATTTGCAGGTTTTTTTACTCCTCCATTCGGCCATGGATGATCCACCAAGCTCCAAGCTTTGTGTTGTGATTCCAAGCTCACAAGTCGGTTTCCCTATCACCTTCGCAAGACCCCGAATGTGTGCTAACACTCCGGAAATTTTGCCGTAAAATTTCCCTTTCTTCCCCTTCAAGTCTCGGCAGAAACAAGAAAAATAGAAGAAGAAAATCCCCTTGGGCGTGAGAGAGGTAGAGAGAAGAGTGGAGAGAGTAGAAGTTGGTTTGTGTATTTGATAATTGATTTTCAAAATCAATCAAAACATATACCAATTTTCCACTTTCAAAAAGTCAAGGCATTAATGCCAACCAACTACCACCATCAATCACTCATGACATGTTATCAAATCACTCAAAGTAACTAGACATCACATCAATCGATTGACTAGTGATTTGACGTTTGATGTGACTTGTGGGCCGCACTTTAATTCGCAATGCGAGTGCGCCCGCAAACACTCCCGGACTCGGGTTCGCTAATTATAAATTAACAAATTTTCCGTTGCGACGTAATTAAATAATTATGCCTAGCAAAATTAATATTCACGTCGTTAACGAATTAAATCTAAATTAACTCGTTCGCCCGAATTAAAATCTAATTTCAATTCCGCGTCGAAATCTAATTTCGTATAATATATCGAATATATTATTTTATCGATTAATTTCAATTTAATCGTATTCTCTCTTTAAATAATATTTTATCCCAGATAAAATATCTCCGTAATTAATCCCTGATTAATTTTCTCTCTCTTTAATTACTCCCAGATTAATAAAGTGCGAGTCATACGTCATCGGTGAATCTTCGGGAAGCGACCCATGAGATCCCCAGATACGTTGGCAGTAAATCTGGTCGTCGGACTATCCGAACACGTACGTACCTAATACTACATTTTTACTGATTTACAAGACATGGTTGGCTTCTAGCAAAGCATCATGCCTACCCAATTCTCCAGAAATATTCTTACTGGAATATGTGATCTATATCAGGCGTAGTATACGTAGTATTGCGTATTTCGATCCAGCATCTGATGTCACGTGCTAGGCCTGGGGCTGGAAATGTGTCTGCTCCGTACGAAGCACATATCAGATCTCTGGTAACTAGTCTCTATAATCGGATAAACATGACCTAGTCATAATATCCCGATAGCTGCAGCATATAAGAGAACGAGTTCCGTATCCTACGTGATCATCATCTCCACTATGACTGAAGTGATACTTCCATCTCGACATCACACCCAATACACTACGATTCACAATATACCCAGAAGAGGCGTACGCAGAACCGGTTAAAGCCCTGGACTACCAAAACCAAAGTATATTGATTGTCGCAAGTATTAGCGGTGTAAGTCTCAGGTTAAGACCAAATACACCTACTATGATTCGGACTTCCATAAACACAAAGTCATACTACCAATGGAATTCCGAGGGGTTTATCCGGAGCGAAGCTGTTTTCCGTACCATCGGTGAAACACAACCTCCTATCACACTTGAATAAGTATCCAATACTTAAATACATGAGAATTATGTCGTTATGCTCCCACAACGCGCACAAGTGTAATACTAGTTTATTCCGCATTATCGATGTCCAATCTCGATAATACTACGACTAGGGATATTTAATGATTAAACCTTCATGGATTGAACTGTCTCATATCATCTCAATCCGGAACTAATCATATGGACCTTTTATCATTTATACATCTTGGTAATCTAATTACAAATGATAAAAGAGCAATTTCCTTTGTCACATAGTTAATTTGTACAACAATACCATGATCTGTACAAATAGTGATGCTATGGGCCATATTTGTCCAACAATCTCCCACTTGGCCTATAGCCAATCACTCAAGTGTCCTACACTTGAACTATGTACGGTTCGCTCAAACTTCTGCTGAGGAATGCTTTCGTCATCGGATTTGCATGATTATCATCTGATGCGATTTATTCGATCATCACATCGCCACGATGTATGATCCGAACGAATCAGATGAATATCGAAGTATATATCTGGATCATTAATGAGACCATTAATTCTTTAGCCTGTGTTGAAGCCTAGGTCAGCTGCTAACAGAACTATATCTAATCTAATTAGATTATTATCAATCCAGAAGGCTTCTATTGCTGCCTCAGCTGCAGCAATAATCCATTTTTGTTGTTTATTCGGTAACAGTATCTTGCTTGGAAGATTTTCAGCTCACTGTTCCGTTGTTCAAACTTTATAGTACCTTTGTTACGACTTATAGTCGTTTATTTCGGTTAGGAAACTTGCAACGGTGGTCACAGTCACTTCAAGTTCTCCTTCTACATAGTATAAGAAAGCATCCTTAGATCCTCTAAGATACTAAAGGATGTTCTTAACATCAATCCAGTGACTATCACTTGGATTGGCCCGATTGTGACTCCATATGCTCAAAGCGTATGAGACACCAGGTCGCATACATTTATTTCAATGTACGAGTTCTCGGAGAGTATTAACAACTTTAAATCTATCCCAGTAGATCTTTATTCCTAGAATAAAGGTTGTTTCTCCCAAGAATTCTACGGAGAATTTTCATGAAAGCCAAACTTTCACCGATTGTATTATGGGAATATCATTTCCAAGAAATGATATGTCATCATTACTTAGGACATTCACTTTCAGTGTGCTCCCACTAACCTCCTTATATACACAAGAATCATTTTCGTTTTGAATTAAATCATATACCATTATGATTACATCAAAACGATAATTCCAAGAATGTAATGTCTGCTTCAATCCATCCATGGATCGAATAACTTGCAAACCTTGTTTGCTCATTTTTGGTACGACAAAACCGTTAGGATGTTTTAAACATCCTCCAAAAGGTTTCCGTTAAGGAAAGCGGTTTTGGCATTCAGCTGCCACATTTCATAAATGAAACATGAAGCTTCAGCAAGCATTATCCAAATGGATTTACCAAGGCAACAGGTAAAAGGTTTCGTCGTAATCGACACAATGTTGATAACGATATCTTTTCGCTACTAGCCCAGCTTAGTACGTTGGTATGTTGCCTTCCATGTATGTCTTCCTTGAAGACTTATATAGTACCAATAGGCACAATGCCTTGCGGTACATCAACTAGTATCCAAACTTGGTTGGTATACATGGAATCCATTTCGGACTTCATGGCACTTTGCCATATTAGGGAGTCGATACCTTGTATCACTTCCTCATACGTAGTCAGTTTATATCACTCAATAAGATTGACATATTTATGAGGTGAGATCAGAAACCCATACCCTAGGTTGTTTTCTGACTCTCTCCGACTTACGCGGTTCTTGTGTATTCGAAGATTATTGGTATAGTTACATCCTTGATGAACTATATCTATGTTCCATTAAGGAATCGGTGCCTGGAATAGTATTACTCTGATTTTCATCGAGTTTTACTTTCCTCCCACTTACCACTGCATATAGGTGTTCCTCTTAGGAAAACCGCATGGCGAGCAACAATAACATTGTTCTCTTGTGAGTTGTATAAGTACTATACTTTGGTTTCCCTAGGATAACCCACAACTTAGGCACTTATCCGATTTGGGTTTTAGTTTGGTATCATCCAAACATATGCCTAGCATCCCAAATCTTCAGGAATGAGAAACCCGATTTCTTTCCTGTTCATATCTAATATGAAGTCTGCCAAACAGATTTTTATGGAACCTTATTCTAAATAGGTTCTGCACTGTTTATTTGTATCCGTTGAAGGAAATGGTAGCTCAGAGCGATTCATGATTAACCTTATCATGTCCAACAAAATTCGGTTTCTCTATACGGACACACCGTCAAACTGACGTGTTCCGGGAGGAGTCCTCATTGAAAGAATACTATACTCTTTCAAGTATATTAGAAACTTATTGCTTAAGTATTTTCATCATGGTTTAACCGTGATGGTTTTAATACTTTAGCCGATCTGTTTGTCTACTTCGTGTCGAAACTGTAAAAGTTTACGATCCGTGTTTCACAAGAAACACATAACTATAACGCGATGCCACATCCGTAAAGGTCACGAAACATTCATATCCACCTCTAGCCTAGCTAGATATGGGCCCACTTACTTCAATATGAATAAGGGCTAACAGATCGATGGCATTTACACTTTTACCAAGTAAAATGTGTTTTAGGCGATTTGCCTAATAAACTAGATTCGTAGACATTATTTGAATAAAAATCAAATTCGTCCTAGTATCCACTCTTCGAAAGTGTGGATATACGAGTCTTGTTTAATTGTGTCCCAGACAACAATGCCACACATAAGTCTCAACTAATTAATTCAGTTTGAGCTATTTGTTTGTCATGTAATATATTTGAGATTTTTATTTATATTCAAAATATAAATATTGTTATTCACATCTAATGTGTTTATGTCAATATCATCTTTATAAAATAAAACACTTTAGTGTTCTATAATATAAAGGTATACCCGCAACGGGTTAATCTCTGATATAAAGATAATGTTTCTAGTCAAACTAGTTACATTCTAACAGTTTCCTAATTTAAGTACACACCGAAGGGTAGTTACTAAACTTAGGTATCTACGGTTAAAACAGTGACTGTCGTCTCGTTTTCGATTCGCAAATCAATCTCATCTGAAGTCAGTATCATGCTTTCAGCAGATTCTGCACATCAGCACATATTTATGTACCACATCCAGTATCTAAAATCCAATTTTAATACTAGTTAGTGAACATATTTATGAAAAACATATTTGAAGTCGGAGCCTTGCACCGTCTTCAATTCCTTCATGTCTGCCTTGTCCATACGGTAGTCACGCTTCTGTGTCCCTGTTTGCCACAATTTAGGCAGACATTCTGGGATATGTCATTTATCTTCCCGGAAGATTATAATGATTTTGCCTTTACCATTTTTCCACACTGCAGAAGGCCAGAAGCCTTTGGCCAAGCCTTGGCCTTCTGGGATGTCGAAGTAAGATGCGCCTTGCGCTTCTTGCCTTATTGCAAACTTTGGCTTTGTCTCCTTGAGTATAGCCATTAACTCTCCAAGAGTTTACTATTGCAATTTGTACTTCTAAGATCTAAGGATAGATCTATGAAGATCCTTCAATTTCATTATCATACTATAAGGATCTAATCCTTAGTTCTGATTAAGAAATTAAAAAGTCTATTTGGCAAGCTTATTGGATTAAGCACTAAAGTTATCATTACATGAATATTCCAAATATCATGTTCTACTATTTGCTTAACTCTGGGCTTAGGCCTAAGATGTTATTTTATCAAATAAAATAACTCCTTAGTTTTCAGGACTATCCTGATTTTTTTTATTCCCAATTTGAAAATTAAAGTCGTTTAAATACATTTTCACCTAGGATTATGTTTTAAACACTAATCTTTCAATTATTTGATTGCTATAGTCCAACTATCCAATCAACGATTTTAGGTACAATTTATTATAATGATTACTATTGTCCAACTATATAATCAACTATAATTTAATTGGTTAATTCAATTATATTGATTACTATAATCCAATTATAAAATCAACTATTAATTGAAATAGTTTGAATACAGTCCAACTGTTTATTTAAAACAACGATTAAATATTAGTCCAACTAATATATTAATTTATTGACGAATAATTTGTAATGAGCACGTATGGCAAGTAACTAAACGAATATTGCAAATTTAATACTTGCCTCCCACTATTTTTTTTCTGCGAGCCTCTAACCCTCTGTGGAGTACTCGGGAAACCTTGTTTCCTAGTGGGCTAGGATCCCGTTAAATAACACACAATCTTGACTTTGGCCAACAAATTATATGATAATTAACTAGGTAGATCTCTAAGATCAATTGGATCCCATCCAATTCCTAGATCCAGTAGGTGGACATCCAAGTCCGAAACATATATCTTATATATGCCAATATATCCAATATATTGCCTAACCTTTTTCCTCTGAATCAACTAAGTCTTGGCTTTGGCACAACAAACTTAGTGATCCCAGTTAAGCGGAACCCATTGACCATGGAAAGCTTCGTAATCAATGTCAATGGACAAGAAGTGATCTTGACTTTGGCCAACAGATCACAACTTGGACAAGACACCAATATGGAACAAAGCCTTCATGATTCAAACACATCCTCGACGGACAAAGGTCTTGACTTTGGCCAACAAACCAATGCCAGTCTTGGATTTTGAGTAAGAATCACTCAATGGAGGAAAAACGCTTAATATGATGTTGAGGGTTTTTCGCGTGCAATTGGCAACCAATTAATTATCTTTGTTAAGGTCTCATCATCATACACCCTTAAACATGCATTCTAAACACATAATAAGGCGCGTAAGTAAATATAATAATGATATGCGGATGGATATTTAAACACATTGTTCCTAGAACAAATCTCTCCATTTCATCTCTCCCGCTAACACAAGTATTACTTCTACCCAATTACATAACACTCCTAAAGAAACCTCATTTACATTGAGGGGAATAGGTGAGAAGAGAAATACAAAGAGTAATGAGGTAATAGGCTGGACACGCAGGTCCAATTTAATAAATTCTAAATTTATTACAACAATTTCCAAAATTGCCCCACCCATCTAATATCCATCCGATATAAATTATTCATACATCGCAACCATGTATTCACACAAGCATGTTATCAATCAATCTAATCCAATTAATTAATCTGAATATTAATGACCATCCAATGTTCAAACAACAATTTGATTTTGCGCGAGTCAAACTCATTTTACGAATAAGTACTCAAAGTACGAATTCTTGAATTAAATTAAACTACAACATTAAATCCAATTTAATTTGTATTTAAAACTAATTCTATTATTTAATTCCAAATTAAATATTACACTTTATTAACGAACCTTTACGACTTAGATTCCAAATCTAATCGTTACGGGTCTCAAAGCCCAATTAACATCCAATGTCATTTTAATTAAAGTCCAATGGGCTTTTAATTAATTTCTAAGGCATGAACTTTTGGTCAATATGGGTCAAACCCAAAATACCAAAGCCCATTTAAGGAATCACCCTTATTTGCCAAGAAACCAATTTAGGCCATTAGGCCCAATTATGATTAAAGGTCCATTAAGTCATAATTGGACTTTATGGATATGGTTTTGGGCCCAATTGGATCCAACCAATTTAGCCTAAAACAATCTTGGTACAACCAAGCCCATTAAGCCCAATTACAACTTTTAAAAGCCCAATTCCAAATTTAAGCCCAATTAATTAAATTACCAAATTCCAAATTTCATAACTTAATTAACTAAAGTGTATGCCGTAATTAATTACCCAAATTAACATTTCCAAAACACAAATTTGTACAATTAATTATGCTCATTATCATCAACATATGTCCAACATATTTGAATCAAAAAATCAAGCCATTTTCATGCTTCACATTCACGGCATTTAGGGTATTTCATGTTCGATTCTGAATTCAATCCAATTAATTCTCAAATCAACATTAGCCAATTGTTTCAAGTCATCCAATGATCAAAGAAATAAAAAATACCATGACATTTAGGGCAATAGTAGATTCGGCCAAGCCTAACTATTGGGCAAAAATTGATCCAATCAACTTTTCATGAAATTGATCCAATACAACTTCAATACAACATCATTCAAGCATACTAAATCAATTAATTTTATCAAATCATGCTCAAATTCAATTTACCCAATTTTAACCCTAATAAAGTTTCATGCTCAAAATGGCTCTGATACCATTGTTGGGATTCTATTAGGTCCCAAGGATCAAATCAAGCAATGAAACATATGTGCGAATACTCAAAGAAGTTGCAGAATACTTACAATGATCGGTTGAGCGATTCGATGAACACAAAACATCTCCAAGCTCCCTTGAAGCTCTCGGCATTTGCAGGTTTTTGTGCTCCTCCATTCGGCCATGGATGATCCACCAAGCTCCAAGCTTTGTGTTGTGATTCCAAGCTCACAAGTCGGTTTCCCTATCACCTTCGCAAGACCCCGAATGTATGCTAGCACTCCGGAAATTTTGCCGTAAAATTTCCCTTTCTTCTCCTTCAAGTCTCGGCAGAAACCAGAAAAATAGAAGAAGAAATGCCCCTTGGGCGTGAGAGAGGTAGAGAGAATAGTGGAGAGAGTAGAAGTTGGTTTGTGTATTTGATAATTGATTTTCAAAATCAATCAAAACATATACCAATTTTCCACTTTCAAAAAGTCAAGGCATTAATGCCAACCAACTACCACCATCAATCACTCATGACATGTTTTCAAATCACTCAAAGTGACTAGACATCACATCAATCGATTGACTAGTGATTTGACGCTTGATGTGACTTGTGGACCTCACTTTAATTCGCAATGCGAGTGCGCCCGCAAACACTCCCGGGCTCGGGTTCGCTAATACTAAATTAACGAATTTTCCGTTGCGACGTAATTAAATAATTATGCCTAGCAAAATTACTATTCACGTCGCTAACGAATTAATTCTAAATTAACTCGTTCGCCCGAATTAAAATCTAATTTTAATTCCGCGTCAAAATCAAATTTCGTTTAATATATCGAATATATTATTTTATCGATTAATTCCAAATTAATCGTTCTCTCTCTTCAAATAGTATTTTATCCTAGATAAAATCTCTCCGTAATTAATCCTAGATTAATTTTGTTCGAATCATACGTCATCGGTGAATCTTCGGGAAGCGACCCATGAGATCCCCGGATATGTTGGCAGTAAATATGGTCGTCGGACTATCCGAACACGTACGTACCTAGTACTACGTTTTTACCGATTTACAAGACATGGTTGGCTTCTAGCAAAGCATCATGCCTACCCAGTTCTCCAGAAATATTCTTACTGGAATATGTGATCTATATCAGGCGTAGTATACATAGTATTGCGTATTTCGATCCATCATATGATGTCACGTGCTAGGCCTGAGGCTGGAAATGTGTCTGCCCCGTACGAAGCACATATCGGATCTCTGGTAACTAGTGTATATAATCGGATAAACATGACCTAGTCATAATATCCCGATAGCTGCAACATATAAGAGAACGAGTTCTGTATCCTACGTGATCATCATCTCCACTATGACTAGAGTGATACTTCAATCTCGACATCACACCCAATACACTACGATTCTCAATATACCCAGAAGAGGCGTACGCAGAACCGGTTAAAGCCCTGGACTACCAAAACCAAAGTATATTGATTGTCGCAAGTATTAACGGTGCAAGTCTCAGGTTAAGACCAAATACACCTACCCTGATTCAGACTTCCATAGACACATAGTCATACTACCAATGGAATTCTGAGGGGTCTATCCAGAGCGAAGCTGTTTTCCGTACCATCGGTGAAACATAACCTCCTATCACACTTGCATAAGTATCCAATACTTAAATACATGAGAATTATGCCGTTATGCTCCTACAACGCGCACAAGTGTAATACTAGTCTATTCCGTATTATCGATGTCCAATCTCGATAATACTACGACTAGGGATATTTAATGATTAAACCTTCGTGGATTGATACTGTCTCATATCATCTCAATCTGGAACTAATCATAAGAACCTTTTATCATTTATACATCTTGGTAATCTAATTACAAATGATAAAAGAGCAATTTCCTTTGTCACGTAGTTAATTTGTACAACAACACCATGATCTGTACTAATAGTGATGTTATAGGCTATATTTGTCCAACAACTTCAACCTTATTATATAGACTCTCAAATACATTATTCTACCAACCCATGATGTCAGCCGTATAGACTCTCAGGCCATTATCTCTCACATGCTGCTTTCTCCAACCACTCAACAAACAGCTGTACTACCACTGAGTTCAACCACCCTTGTTAGCAGAAACTCATCATTACAACCTTTTAACCACTGCTCACACTTCGTTGATGCGACAGCCTATGATTCAATTATTCTGACACTGTTCCGTCCTATTAATAGCTATCAGTCTTCTTCCATTAAGAGTCGTTGATCAACTTCTATCGTCTTTAGCCTTATAGAAGCTCAAACTCTCAGATAGGGCATACGTCATGTGACCTAGCCCTCTAGAAGCTCATCTCATCATTTAAGGCATACATCATATTAGGGGTGTTCACGGGTCGGGTCGGGTCGGGTTTTTTGATTTTTTTTTTACCCGATCGAGTCGGGTCAATCGGATCCTTCGACCAGCAACCTAAAATTTGAACAGTTGACCCGTGCGGGTCGGGTCACATCGGGTCAGGTCAAAAAGTTGCTGTTTGGGTCGGGTCAACATAATATGCAGTAAATATAATATATATATTTTTTTGATACAAATAATCACATGGTAGTGAGTTGCAGAATTGGCAAAGTGTCTGATTTAACATCAACCTAATCCAGAGTTCGAGTCCCACTGTAAGCCTTTTATTTAAAAATAAAATTTTCAAAAAATGAGTAAGCTGCTGAGATTCGAACCGGAGAGCAAATGAAGACACAGCAAGGACATTGCCATTTCAACTACAATTATATCTTGATATAATCGTATCATTAAAACTATATATATTATAATTATAAAATCATTTACTTCGGATCGGGTCGGGTCAGACCCGATTTTTCTGCTCAAAACCTGTGACCCGATCTGAAATATCGGGTCGGGTCGAAGTTGACCTGAAAATGAATTTTATAATTGATAAACCCGACCGGGTCGGGTCTTTGCGGGTCGGGTCGGGTCGCGGGTCAACCCGACCCTATGAACACCCCTACGTCATATGACTTAAATATAGATTGGTGTGTGATCCCATCTTCGTTCCTCGGGTTGTTATAACGAGGTAGATGACACTTTGTCAAAGCTCCCTCTAGCTTTCTCAACCAGGTCGAGTTGGCATGCATGGACATCATTAAGTCGGGTTCAATAAATTCTCCGATAACCCTAAATTCATCATTCCATCATTAGGTCGGGTTGGCATGGTAAATCACTTCATCCCTAACACGTTTTGTCATTTGGATGAACTCATCTGTACAATAGGGTCGGGTTCTTTTGTCAAACTTCGTCTGCGTCTCCAAGCCCATGGGTCTTTATTTTCCATTTTTGGCTAAGCACAATACCCATTATGCCCCTTCTTGGAATTTGAACCTTCCTCAGGGTGAAAAACCACCATCAACATCCGTCCCATAGTTCTCGGTATCAATGAGTTGGTGAGTTGATGCCGAGAACTTTATAAAAGATGGTGGTACAGACCGACCCAACGTCCTTGGGAGTTGACTCTCATTTCCTTATAATCATGCTATACGCATCAACCATATCTATATATAGCCTCTTAAGCTCTAAAGTCAACGAACATAGAATATATGATTTAACTTTTAAATCATCATCTTTCCATTTCTGGAAAGTCTTTATTTCCTCAAGAGTTGACTCCTCAACTAAAGTAAGGGGCAATAGGCCCTCCAACACGTATCCCAATTTTTCAGAATCGATGATTATCCTCAAATCCATTTCCAAGTCTGCGAAAGTTTCAGAGCCTATGAGCTTGTTCGTATCCAGCATACGAGCAAACAAATTAGTTGATGAAGATGCCGCCATCGCAAATCTATAGCGAAAAACGGTTAACAAATATAAATAGTTTTAGACAATATTATACAAGCATAAAACAGATCATGGCTTTTAATCTAAAAATATATCTCACACTATTTACTGTAAAATTATAATACCCAAACATAATACAAAAAATCAATAATTAATTTAATTTTCATAGTGAAAAGTGGACCCCGTGAATATATTTCGGGTCACAGCTTTGATATGTTCTCGCCTTTGTATATTCATTAGGTAGACAACACATTATCAATCACACACCAATGACTCCTAGGTTTCAGTCCTAATCGTTTCTTATTGTGACAGTTTTGGTACGTTCACAATGAGGTGTATCAAGGTTACACTTGTCAAGGATAAATTCAAGGTACTTATGTCGTCCTACCAACTTTGGCACGTTCAGGATTTATGCTTTCACTTGAATTCATCTAGTATCAAATATACATCCGAGGCAAATAAATTTTCATCAACTATATCCTCACAACTTTGACACGTTCTCGGATATAACCATAAAAAAATATTTACATATGTATTGACAAGATGGACCAAGAAACATGCATCAAATACATATTAATATTTAAACCTTATTAATTAGGGATTTTCCGTAAAACTGTCATACAACTTTATTTTAATCAAATTAATAAATATATGCATATAAAAATAAAAATTTGGATTAAATATCACATATCAAGTATGAATCATATCAATGATAAAGAATCAGACTAGCTCTGATACAATTTTATTGGGTATTTACGGTTTAATCGGGTAGCGCAACAGAAGGCGAAAAATCAATTTTTATCGATTTTGTTGTTTTTTCTTTGGTAATTAAAATAAACTAATTCATTCTAATCACCCAAATATGAAAAATCAGATTTTTCACCAAAGGACCACAATTGCCAAGAATAACCCAAATTGTCAAACTTTTACATTTTGATCATTTTAGTCCTAATTTATCAATTACTTAATTAGGTGATTCCCAATCATTAACAAAATGATTTGTACATCTAATATAAAACAAAATACATCCAATATATGAAAAGCCCCAATTTTGATTTAGGCACAAACCCTAATTTTGCTAATTAATCAAATTAACCGAAATTAACCAAAATTACTTTACATTCACACTTTAATCTAATCTCTCCAACACCAATCAAGTCTCACCACTTTGAAATAACTCAATAATATTTTTAGGTCATTATTGAATGACCTAACAACTCTGGAAAAGCAACAAGTCATCTAATGGCCATTGTAAGCTTTAATTACACTAATTAAGCTTACTTTATTTTACTATACATGCATATATTCAATTTCAAGCATCCAAGCATCTCAACACAAATTCAAGAGAGTGAAAAATAAATGCACATCATATGTTGATTACTAGAACAAATAAAAACAATTTCCAATTGAAGAAAATGAAGAAAAATACCTTATTTTCAAAGTTTTCCAATAAAACGATCTAGCACTTTTATTTTTCTCTCAAAGTTCTCTCTTTTACATTTTTGAACACTTAACCTAATTAAGCAAAATGAAACAATTTCACTTAAATACCAATGGAGCATGTGGCCAAAAATTTGGAGACCAAAATAGTCAATTTTGGTTTGCAAATTTAATTAAAGGAATCAAAGTTCAATTTTATAACTATTATCTTTATAAAGCTTGTCATTTGTAACCAATTACATTATGCCTTATTTAACAATTTAACAATTAAATAATTAATAAATAAAAATATCTAAACTTATGTATTATTATTTACATTAAATAACAAAATACATCAAAAAATGACATTTATCAAAATATCATATTTGACAATTAATTAATGTGTATTTAATTAAATAATATATTAAATACAAATACACATTAATTAGGAAATGACTGAAATGCTCATATGCATATATTTATTCGTTTACCCGTTAAACGGTTTATGAATAATCAATAGTAGTCATAATTATTGTCGTAGTGCTCTACAAGTATATTTCATTATTTAAGACTCTCTATGGAATACTTTAAAAAAAAATGCTTTTGAAAGTCTTTAAAAAGAGAGAGAGAGACATACGTGTTTTAAAAAAAAATTCTTTCTCTCCCATCTCTTTTCTTTTCTTTTCTCTTTCTTCCCAATACTCTGCCAACTTCAAACCGCTGCTGCCGCTTCACCGCCGGCCATCAGCCGCCACGCGCCGGACCACCTGAAAGCTACCGTCGTCATCTTTCCAGATCCGCCGAGCACGAGCCGAAAGGACGCCGGACGCACCTCCACGCGCCGCTGGAAGGGAGCGATACGTCACTGTTTCTTCTGCAATTTCCGGCCGTCTCCGGTCACTTTTGACGGCCACCTCCGGCGAGTGAGTGTTTCTCAGGCCGAGATCTTTCCAATGCCAGTGGTCACTTCCTGATCCGACATCGTTTGGGTTGTTTTCCGTTTTATATCTATCGGTAATTCGGGAATATTACTAGAAATCGAGATCCGACGTTGGATCGGCGATCCGATCGCATCAGATTGATGCTCTCGATAATACGAGCGTTTTGGTATATATATTCACCGTTGATAGTATCTAGTTGTGGGGCCCAATTTTTGGTAGTGGGGTCCGATTTTCGTTGTGGGGCCCGCTTGTCTCGTTAAGCGTATCAGTAAGTTCTGAATCCGTTCTTCGCTGTGATCCTTGAGATGTTGCTGACCAGTGGATCTTTCCTTGAGAGGTTTGCAGATCGTTGGAGCTCGGTATGTGATTATTATCATTTTGGGGGTGTAAATGATAGAATTGGAAAGTTTTGGACATAAATGTAAATTTACATAATTAAGAGGGTAAAATTGTAAATTCTGGCTTTTAGGGGTTAAATAGTAATATTTAAGAATTGTAGGACTATTTGGGCATATTAGAAAGTTTAAGGGTTAAATCGTAATTTTGGGTAATTGAGGGACCTGATCGTAATTTTATATTTTTCAGATTCTTAGCGAGGAGATAGATATATTAAGGGCTTTTGCATGGATAGAGGTAAGTACACTCTGTGGTGATTCTCTTAACATATTGTTTGATGATTGATGGTTGTTGTGAGAGTCGGTATATATAAATATAATGGTATATTATATATAAATATATTTATATTAAATATATTTTGTTGAGATATAATATTGAGATATTGAAAGCATGATAAATATGAAATCATGATTGTTGAGATGAGATTGATGGATTGGATGCGAGATGTGGTTGTGTTTGATGATGTGTGCTGTTGTGCTATGCTGCCGGGTTTTGTATAATAGTGGTCGGATTTGAGATGATGTGATGATACATCAGATGATATGAGATGATCAAAACCTTGTTGGTGAGGTCATGTTGAGAGAATGAGTGTTTACTTGCTGAGCTTTTTAAGCTCACTCCCCTCTTCCCCCAAACATTCCAGGTAGTTCGCGACACAGCAGGAGCAATACCAGATTTGGATCCACGTGCCACAGTTGTATTTTCGGGTTGGTCCAGACATTTGAGTCGTCACTTGTATATTATAAAGACGTGTTGTAAACCATATTTTTGATGTATATTCCATATATTTGTAATATATGATGTATTATTGTGTGAAATCAAATGGTGGGTTTGACATTTAGATTGCTCGAGCTGAAGTTGATCGCGGACCTCTTTCTAGGGTTGGGCCCGCCCTAGGGAGGGGGGTCGTGACAGATTTGGTATCAGAGCTTAGGGTTTTAGGTTCTGTAGACATATTGCATTAGATGAGAGTATAAAATGAGTAGTTTTGTGTCCGTAAGAAAATGTCTGGACGTGGCCGTGGTACTGGTACTCAACGTGGGAGAAGGATAGTTTGACGATGCGTGAGAATATCGAGTAAAAGTATAGAATGACCTCACACTTAGTCGATAGATCTTGAATTTGATATAGCTTTATTTGGTGTTCCATTGATTGTTGAGGATAGCGAAGGTTCTAAGACCGGTATCTCTAGTAGTTTCGACAGTTACCTACATCGCTATTTCTGTGGCTGTAACTGACATGATTTTTATGGTTGTACCTTATATGAACCATATGTCGCAATTATAACATCGTCGTGAGTCAGTAGGATGAAGAGATTAGAACTTTGGTGTTCGAGAGATGAGAAAGAAGACTTTGTTGATACTCATATTTAATTAAACAATATTTATGATTACATTATGGAATATAACAACTTGGTTGTGTTGCAAGGACATGATCATCTTCGAATTGATAATCTTCCCATTGACGTTTCGCACGTAGAGACATTGGAATGAGGCCGTCGATGATTTGGATTTCGAGACTGTCAGGAAACTTGATTTTGTTTTAGCCCTGAACGATACTTCTATATGATTCTTCGATAGTAGTGAAGAGTTGCCAGTCTTTATCATTGGTATTGGTTTCTAGACTTCGACGGATTGAGTCTGCGGAGAGAGCTCTAAGATCACAGGAATGGTGGAAAGTAATATCTTTTGGGAAAATATCATCGTACCCATAGTAAGCTCTAAGCTTCGGTTTAGATGGCCAACTAACGAGTCTCCAATTAGTGAGTTGATGTGATGGTATGATTCTTATAAGATGAATTGGGTGGTAAACGATTGAATAGTCATCTGACCATTCTGGAGTAATGGTTTCGATCCAGACAATAATATTTTGGTGTCGTTTATACCATCGATGTAAAATATTACTGATGAAGGGAGGAAGCTCACTTAGGCTGGCTTCTGAGATACCAGGATAGTTGGGATGGATTGGACTTGGTCCAAGAAAAATCCATTTAGGAAACCAAGTTCAAACAAGGTGCCGAGACTCCACTGGCAATGATTGAAGAAATCCTGACTATTGATGAAAACAGTGGAATGGAATCTGTGATATCCAGAGTGAACAATCGCAGAATTATTTTTGTATTGGATTAAACCATCTGTTTTTCCATTCCAAATGGTTCTAAGAATGTAGCACCATCTCAAGAAGTTTGTAGAAACTCTTGCCACAATATCCATTGCAACCTCTTTAGGTAAAAGAGCGGACGGAGCTTTATTGAGACAATCGTAGATGTCTCTCCAAAGGTCTCGAACATATTTAGAGTCTATAACTGCACGATCTTTGACTGACCATTTACAAAGCTTTTGGTATATCACCTTCGCTCTGGTAGATTTTGAGCATGGGTTAAGATTGGCAGAGGAGGATGCCATGAAAGAAATTTGAGTAATTCCTTAAGAACTCATGCATCTCTTTATAGGAAGAGATATCTATAATTCTCCATGATTAGATACTTTCACAGTATTCATGCATAATTGGTAAGGATAATAATTATCGCGATGATAAGAGGTAAAGCAGGAATATGAGGGACCTGGAAATCCTCTTTTTAGTAGTGGGAATCTTAAGATGATGGATTATGCGTAAAATTCCAAAAACTCTTTACAGTGTTATTGGAGTAGGACCCCTTGGCGGAGCCCTTTTCTTTTGGAGACAAGATAGCTGGTTTGTAAGTTACGGTATAAGTTAGAATAATAATAATAATTGGGGGCATTATTCATATGATGGTGAGTGTGAGATGTATAATGATCGTTAGAGTTTGAAATAATTTTCCACTGAGAAACATCTGAATTTTGGAGATAGACATGTTGGATAGAGTTTCTAAGTGACTATGATTGTACTATTGATTTTCATTATTGAAAGGTCAATGAAGTTACTGATATACCGAGTAGGAAGAATGTGATTAATTTTTTAGAGTTAAACAGAGAATCCTTGAGGAGACATTGGTATGCTTGACTTTTGGATTGATCGATAGTGGGGATATTCTTGTTTATATGAAGGTTCGACCCACACCGTTAGAAAGAATTATTATAGCACAAGCGGTTTAACCTATATAAAAAAATATTAGAGAGCAGAGATTGGGAAGAATGAGATTACTACTTTCATATTGAGTTCAGAGGATATATAACTATTTGGTAATAGGGTTGTAATACCACCTACTGGAACGCTTAAGTATGAGATCTTGGATGAGGCACACGATGACCTTTATTATATGAAATTTGAGAGCACTAAGATGTATAAAAATCTAAAGAAGACTTATTGAAGGTTGGGAATGAAGAGAGAGATTTAAGTGTTTATATCTCGGTGTTTAGTTTGTCAGTAGGTTATAGGAGAGCATCAACAACCAGTTGGATTACTCCAGTCTTCAACTAGACCTGAGTGGCCATGGGAAAATATCATGATGGATTTTTTGGTACGACTATCGAGGACACGGTTTGGTTATGATGCAATTTGCGTAGTAGTGGATCGATTGTCTAGGTTTGCTCATTTCCTACCGATTCGAGTTACGTGGGGACCAGAGAGACTAGCAGAACTATATGTGGAGCATATTGTGCGGTTACATGTGTACCATAACGATTGTATTAGATAGAGTTGTCGGATTTACCTTTCATTTTTGATAGAATTTCTTGAAGACTATAGGATCAAAGATTTCTACGAGCACCTCATTTCATCTTCAGACTGACGGTCAGTCAGAGCGGACTATTAGATGTTAGAAGATTTGTTGAGGTTGTGTGTTGTGACATAAATGGAAGTTGGAGTGGACATTCGTATTTGATCGAGTTTGCCTATAACTATAGCTTTTTGACTAGAATCGGCATGACTCCATTTAAGGTTTTACGAGAGAGGCGATTTATGACTTTGTTTGTTGAGTCAAGGTTGGAGATGGACAGAATCTTGGCTCAAACTTGGTGGATATGACGTCTGAGGATCAGGTTGATCCGAGCGAGACTGTTGGTTGAGTAGAATCGATAGAAGAGTTTTGTTAATAGTGGGGGTTAAGACCTTGAGTTCCAAGTTAGATATTTAGTATTTTGAAAGTTTTCTTATTGGAATGGAGGATTGAGATTTGACTAGAAGAGAAAGTTTTGGCCGAGCTGTATTGGTTCTTTTGAGAGTTTAGAAAGAGTGGATAGAGTGGCATATCGTTCGGCAATGCCGTCGGATTTGAAAGGATTCATAAAGTGTTTCGTTCTAAAGAAGTTTGTACCAGACTCTTGTCACATTTTAGAAAGTTAACCGTTGGGGTTGAGCGAGAGCTTGACATATGAAGATCAGCCTGTGAAGATTGTAGAACGAAAAGTCCAAGAGTTGAGATTCAGACAGATTCCCCTTGTAAATATCTTGTGGACTAATTATCACATTCAGGATGCGACTTGGGAAGATGAACAGGATTTGAAGGAGAAATATCCAGAACCATTTGAGGATTGAGAAATTTCGGGGACGAAATTTTTGTAAGGTGGGTAGATTGTAATACTTTAAAAAAAATGCTTTTGAAAGTCTTTAAAAAGAGACAGACAGACAGACGTGTTTTAAAAAAAATTTCTTTCTCTCTCATCTCTTTTCTTTTATTTTCTCTTTCTTCTTTTTCTTCCCAATACTCTGCCAACTTCAAACCGCTGCTGCCGCTTCACCGCCGGCCATCAGCAGCCACGCGCCGGACCACCTGAAAGCTACCGTCGTCAGCTTTCCAGATCCGCCGAGCACGAGCCGAAAGGACGCCGGACGCGCCTCCACGCGCCGCTGGAAGGGAGCGATACGTCGCCGTTTCTTCTGCAATTTCCGGCCGTCTCCGGTCACTTTTGACGGCCACCTCCGGCGAGTGAGTGTTTCTCAGGCCGAGATCTTTCCAACGCCAGTGGTCACTTCCTGATCCGACATCGTTTGGGTTGTTTTCCGTTTTATATCTATCGGTAATTCGGGAATATTACTAGAAATCGAGATCCAACCGTTGGATCGGCGATCCGATCGCATCAGATTGATGCTCTCGATAATACGAGCGTTTTGGTATATATATTCACCGTTGATAGTATCTGGTTGTGGGGCCCAATTTTTGGTAGTGGGGTCCGATTTTCGTTGTGGGGCCCGCTTGTATCGTTAAGCGTATCAGCAAGTTCTGAAGCCGTTCTTCGCTGTGATCCTTGAGAGGTTTGGAGATCGTTGGAGCTCGGTATGTGATTATTATCATTTTGGGGGTGTAAATGATAGAATTGGAAAGTTTTGGACATAAATGTAAATTTGCATAATTAAGAGGGTAAAATTGTAAATTCTGGCTTTTAGGGGTTAAATAGTAATATTTATGAATTGTAAGACTATTTGGGCATATTAGAAAGTTTAGGGGTTAAATCGTAATTTTGGATAATTGAGGGACCTGATCGTAATTTTATATTTTTCAGATTCTTAGCGAGGAGATAGATATATTAAGGGCTTTTGCATGGATAGAGGTAAGTACACTCTGTGGTGATTCTCTTAACATATTGTTTGATGATTGATGGTTGTTGTGAGAGTCGGTATATATAAATATGATGGTATATTATATATAAATATATTTATATTAAATATATTTTGTTGAGATATAATATTGAGATATTGAAAGCATGATAAATATGAAATCATGATTGTTGAGATGAGATTGATGGATTTGATGCGAGATGTGGTTGTGTTTGATGATGTGTGCTGTTGTGCTATGCTGCTGGGTTTTGTATAAAGTGGTCGGATTTGAGATGATGTGATGATACATCAGATGATATGAGATGATCAAAACCTTGGGAGTGTGATGAGTACTCTCCCATTGGTTTTTGATTTGGGGGTATACGGGGACTCCCCCATTGTTATATTTCACTCACATTTTGCGAGTTGATATGGTTGGAAACCTTGGGAGTTGGTGTGTGTGGTACTCTCCCATTGGTTCAATCCTCTGTTATACTAAACCGGATTAGCAACCATGTTTGATGTATGTTGTATTGTTGTGGGATGATTGTATGAGATGATATTATAATATATGTTATTTTCATATATTATATTTTATATATATATATATATATATATTCCTATTTTGTTGGTGAGGTCATATTGAGAGAATGAGTGTTACTTGCTGAGCTTTTTAAGCTCACTCCCCTCTTCCCCCAAACATTCCAGGTAGTTCGCGACACAGCAGGAGCAATACCAGATTTGGATCCACGGCCACAGTTGTATTTTCGGGTTGGTCCTGACATTTGAGTCGTCACTTGTATATTATAAAGACGTGTTGTAAACCATATTTTTGATTTATATTCCATGTATTTGTAATTTATGATGTATTATTGTGTGAAATCAAGTGGTGGGTTTGACATTTAGATTGCTCGAACTGAAGTTGATCGCGGACCTCTTTCTAGGGTTGGGCCCGCCCTAGGGAGGGGGGGTCGTGACACTCTAAGTTCAGGTATTTCCATCACGAAATCTAATTTCGTGTCCACAGTTCACCCACTCGCAAATTATGACGAACACAGATAAACTCACTAAACTATACAGGTTGAGGTCATTGCATGCGTTTAATCCCTCTGTCACAGATATCCGGATTAAACCGGAGACATATATATAATCTTCAAATCTCTTGAGGTATGATCTCGTCGACGTATAAATTAGCGATATTTTAATAACATTTAAAACTCGCTTTTACAGTGTACCACAAGCCCATGGATTTAACAGATCGCTAATCTCGAATGGGATACCTATGCTCTGTCCACATAACTGACGGATCCTATATTGAAACACACAGGATATCCTGAGAATCAGTCCACACCTAACGAACAGGCGAACCTGTCATCAAAGTGTGGAGTATATCCCATATATCCACATTGGTAACTCAAGTCAAAGAATCACTATGCTACTCAACTCGAGAAGATTCTTATTGATGTAAGTGTATCATCTATTAAGAATCTTTGGTGAGTTGTTTAATGTTTATCCATTATAAACACCTACATATATGCACGAGTCTCTAAGATTCATGGTTCATTGAGTAATAACCATTGAAATCTAAGATTTCAATATACGACATGTATCTGTTGGGTTTCTAAAGTCATCCCAAGATCAATCCAAGCATGAAATAGTGTGAATACGTAAAGGAGAATAGCGGAAATATACTTACTTTGATCAGTTTGTAGGATGTGTGTAGAATAAAAATTTCCTTTGAGAAGTGCTCCAAGATCTTCTCTTTGATAGTTGATGTCCAAGGTCCAAGCTTTGAGATGGATTCCAAGCTCTTGGGAATGGTTTCCATATCACCTTGTATGATTCCTTTAAGTGTGCTAGCACTAGAAAATTTGCAACAAATTTCCTAATCCTTCTTAGTGAGTTTCGGCCAAGAGAGTTTTTGGGAGAGAGAGAGAGTTTTGTTTATGTCTTGTTTTGTTTTCTAAAAACAATTACAAGTCTTGAAAATTCAAAGGCAAAAAATGGTATATCCTTTTCCAAAAAGGCTTAACCAAAATTTGGAGGGAAAAAAGCAATTAAACCTTCCAACTACTCCCATCACCAATAATGACTAGATGTCAATCATAAAAAGGTGACATGACTTCCATCACTAAAGTGACTTGCGATGTGACTTGTGGGCCCCACTTTGATTCAAAATCCGAGTGGGCCCGCAAACACATCCCGGGCTCGGGTTCGTTAATTCCGAATTAACAAATTTTTCGTTGCGATGTAATTAAATCAAATTTAATTAAATAATTATGCCTATCAAAATTACTATTCATGTCGTTCGCGAATTAATTCTAAATTAATTCGTTCGCCCAAATTAAAATCCAATTTTAATTTCGCGTCGAAATCTAATTTCATTTAATATATCAAATAGTATATTATTTTACCGATTAATTCCAAATTAATCATTCTCTCTCTTCTAATAGTATTTTATCCCAGATAAAATCTATCAGCAATTAATCCTATATTAATTATGTTCGAATCATACGTCATCGATGAATCTTCGGGAAGCCACCCATGAGATCCCTGGATATGTTGACAGTAAATCCGGTCGTCGGACTATCCGAACACGTGCATACATCGTACCACATATTTACCGATTTACGAGACATGGTTGGCTTCTAGCAAAGCGTCGTGCCTACCCAATTCTCCATGAATATTCTTAAAGGAATATTTAATCTTTGTCAGGCGTAGTACACATAGTATTGCGTATTGTGATCCAGTATCGGATGTCACATGCAAGGCCTGTGGATGGAATAGTGAATGCCTCGTACGAAGCATATATCAGATCACAAGCAACTAGTCTCTTTAATCGGATAATCATGACCTTGTCATATTATCCCGATGGTTGCAACACATTAGAGTACTAGTTCTGTATCCATGCGTGATCATCATCTCCATATGACTGAAGTGATACTTCTGTCTTGACATCAGACCCAATACACTACAATTCTCAATGAACCCAGAAGAGGCGTACACAGAACCTGTTAAAGTCCCGGACGACCAAAACCAAAGCGTATTGATTGTCGCAAGTACTAGCGATGTAAGTCTCAGGTTAAGACCAAATACACCTACCCTGATTCGGATTCCCATAGACACATAGTTATACTACCAATGGGATTCTGAGGGGTCTATCCAGAGCGAAGCTGTTTCCGTACCATTGGTCAACACAACCTCCTATCACACTTGCATAAGTATCCAATACTTAAATATATGAGAACTATGTTGTTACGCTTCCATAACACGCACAAGTGCAATACTAGTCTATTCCGCATTATCGATGTCCAGTCTCGATAATACTGCGACTATGGATATTTAATGATTAAACCTTTATGGATTGATATTGTCTCATATCTTATAATTCGGAACTAATCATAAGGACTTTTATCATTTATATATTCAAGTAATCAAATTACAAAATGATAAAATGCAATTTCCATTGTCACATAGTTAATTTGTACAAAAACCACAATGTCTTTTACAAATAGTGACGCTATGGGTCATAATTGTCCAACAATCTCCCGCTTGGCCTATAGTCAGTCACTCAAGCATCTAACACCTGAACTATGTACATGTCGCTCAAACTTTTGCTGAGGAATAGCTTTCGTCAGCGGATCTGCAATGTTGTCCTCTGATGCGACCTTCTCGATCTTCACATCGCCACGATGTATGATCTCATGAATCAGATGGAAACTTTGAAGAACATGTTTGGATCATTGATGAGACCGCGGTTCCTTAGCCTGCGCAATAGCCCCGTTATTGTCATAATATAATGGAACGGGCTCAGCTGCTAACGGAACTACTCCTAATCCAATTAGGAATTTACGGATCCAAACTGCCTCTTTTGCTGCTTCAGCTGCAGCAATGTACTCCGCTTCTGTTGTTGAATCGGCAACAGTCTCTTGCTTGGAAAAGTTCCATCTTACTGCTCCGTTGTTCAAACAAAATATCTACCCTGATTGCGACTTACAGTCGTCTTTATCGGTTTGGAAACTTGCATCGCTATACCCAGTTACCTCAAGTTCTCCATCTCCATAGATTAAGAAAGCATCCTTAGTTCGTCTAAGATACTTAATGATATTCTTAACCGCCATCCAGTGACCTTCACCTGGATCGGCCTGATAGCGACTACACATGCTCAAAGCATACGAGACATCAGGTCGCGAACATATCATGGCATACATGATTGATCCGACTACCGAGGCGAATGGGATCCGACTAATGTTGTCTCTCTCATCTTGAGTTTTAGGACACATGTCCTTAGATAGAGTGACGCCATGTGACACTGGCAACAGTCCCATCTTGGACTGATCCATGTTGAATCTCTTCAACACTTTGTCAATGTACATGCTCTGGGAGAGTCCAAGCAGCTTTCTAGATCTATCCCGGTAGATCTTTATTCCTAGAATAAAGGCTGCTTCTCCCAGATCTTTCATGGAGAAGTTTAATGAAAGCCAAGCTTTCACCGATTGTAGCATGGGAATTTCATTGCCTATAAGTAATACATCATCAACGTAAAGGACAATGAATGTCAGTGCGCTCCCACTAACCTTATTATATACACAAGGATCATCCTCATTTTGAACGAAATCATATTCTTTTATGATCTCATCAAAACATTGGTTCCAAGAACGTGATGCTTGCTTCAATCCATAAATGGATCGATTTAACTTACAAACCTTGTTTGAAAGTCTTGGTACGACAAAACCGTCAGGTTGTTGTATATAAACATCCTCCAAAAGGTTTCCGTTAAGGAAAGCGGTTTTGACGTCCATCTGCCATATCTCGTAATCGAAATATGCAGCAATAGCAAGCATAATCTAAATGGATTTAATCATGGCAACAGGTGAAAATGTTTTGTCGTAATCGAAACCATGTCTTTGACGATACCATTTCCCTATAAGCCTAGCTTTGTACGTTTGTATGTTGCCATCCATGTCAGTCTTCTTCTTGAAGACCCATTTGTAACCAATAGGCTTTACGCCTTCTGGTGCATCAACCAGTGTCCAAACTTGGTTGGTGTACATGGAATCCATTTTGGACTTCATGGCCTCTTTCCATAAAGCGGAATCGATTACTTGTATCACTTCCTCATACGTAGCCGCCTCGTTAACCTCAATAAGATTGATATCTACATGAGGTGAGATCAGAAACCCATACTTCTCAGGTTGTTTTCTGACTCTCTCCGACCTACGCGGTTCTTGTGTATTCGAAGATTGTGGTACAGTTTCATCCTTGATGAACTGTTCATGTTCCATTAAGGATTTTGTGCTAGGAACAGTATCACTCCGATTTTCATCGAGTTCTACTTTCCTCCCACTAACCACTACATTTAGGAATTCCTTCTCTAGGAAAACCGCATGTAGAGCAACAAATATTTTGTTCTCTTGTGGGTGATAGAAGTAATATCCTTTGGTTTCCATATGATATCCTACAAATAGGCATTTATCCGATTTGGGTTCAAGTTTGGTACCTTCCAAACGTTTGACGTATGCCCAGCATCCCCAAATCTTCAGGAATGAGAAACCCGGTTTCTTTCCTGTCTATATTTCATACGGAGTCTGTTGAACAGACTTTGACGGAACCTTATTCAAAATAAGTATTGCACTTTTTTATGCATATCCCCAGAAGGAAATAGGTAGCTATGTGCGACTCATCATAGACCTTAATATGTCTAACAAAGTTCGGTTTCTCCGTTCGAACACACCGTTTAATTACGGTGTTCTGGGAGGAGTCCACTGTGAAAGAATACCATATTCTTTCAAGTAATCAAGATACTCATTGCTTAAGTATTCGCCACCACGGTCCGACCGTAATGTCATAATATACTTGAGTCTCATAAGATACACATAACCATAACGTGATGCATCATCCGTAAAGGTTACAAAGTATTCATATCCACCTTTAGCCTAGCTAGACATGGGCCCACAAATGTCACTATGAACGAGGGCTAACAGTTCGGTGGCACGTGCACCCTTTCCGCTAAAAGGTGTTTTAGGCATTTTGCCTAATAAACAAGATTCACAGACGTCATATGAATTTGGATCAAATCCGTCTAAGTACCCACTCTTCGAAAGTGTGGATATGCGAGCCTTGTTAATGTTTCACAGACGACAATGCCACATATAGTTTCATCTTTGTTACTTAGTTTAAGGCTTTTGTTTGTTACATTATATGTTTGAGATTGATTTATATTCAAAATATAAAGACCATTATTTACATCAGCAGTGCAAATCTCCATATTATTTTTATACATAAAACACCAAGTGTTTCTAAATACAAAAGTAAAAGTATACCCACATTGGGCTAGCATAGATATAGAGATAATATTCCTAGTCAAACTAGGTACATAATAACAATCTCTAATTTAAGTACATGCCCCGAGGGCAGTTCCAAAACATAAGTCCCAACGGCCAAAACGGCGACTCGTGTCCCATTTCTAACGCGGAGGTCAATCTCTCCTAAGGCCAGTCTCCTACTAATCTGCAGATCATGTACATCAGTACATATATGAGTACCACAACCAGAATCAAAAATCCAATTTTTAAAACTAGTAGTAGACATGTTTATTTCTATAACAAACATACCTGAAGCCGGTGCCTTGCTCGCTTTGATTTCCTTCATGTGTGCCTTGTACTCGCGGCAGTCACACTTCCAGTGACCCCGCTTCCCGCACCACAGACATACATCTTGGATGTTTTGACGAGCAGTGTGAACATTAACTCTCCAAGAGTTTGGTCTTGGTTCATCATATTGTAGTTCATGATGAACCCACTCCAAGTGTCGGGCAGAGATTGTAAGATCAAATCTATAGAAGTCTCAGCCTTGAAGACAATGCCCATCTGTCCCAGCTGCTCAATGTCAGCAATCATCTGCGACACATGGTGCTCAACAGATGTACCATCTGACATGTGAACGCGAAAGAGCTTCTTCTGCAACTCATATCTCTGAGATCTAAGATTAGATCGATGAAGATCATGCAACTTTGCCATCATCTGATAAGGATCCAATCTCTTGTTTTGACAAAAGAATTGTTTTGTCATAGCAGTAAGCATTATAGATTGAGTAGTGAAGTTGTCATCGCTTTGAGTCTTCCAAAGCTCTAGCTCAACTATCTGATCAGATCTAGGCTTAGGCCCAAGAGGTCTCTCTATAATGTAGAGCAACTTCTCGGATCCCAGGACAATCCTGAGATTCATATCCCAGTCTTGAAAGTTCGCGCCATTAAAGACATTGTCGCCAATGATAATATCTCTAATGCTTAACTTTCCTGTCATCTTAATTACAATAGCCAAACTATTCAATTAACAATGTTTGGGTACAGTCTAACTGTTACAAGAAAAATAATAAAATATTAGTCCAACTAATAAATATTTATAATTGACGAAATTAATTTGAAAACGCGTAAAGCCAAGTATTTGAACGAAATTGCAAATTCAATATTGGCCTCCCACTATTTTTCGGCGAGCCTCTAACCCTCTATTGAGTACTTGGGAAACCTAGTTTCCTAGTGGGCTAGGATCCCGTTAAATAACACACAACCTTGACTTTGGCCAACAAGCTGTATGATATTTAACTAGGTAGATCTCTAAGATCAATTGGATCTCATCCAATTCCTAGATCCGGTAGGTGGACCTCCAAGTCCGAAACATATATACAATATATATGCCAATATATCTAATATATTTTCCTAACCATTTTCCTCTGAATCAACTAAGCATTGGCTTTGGCTCAACAAGCTTAATGATTCCAGTTAAGCGGGACCCATTGACTTTGGAAAGCTTCGTGATCGATGTCGATGGACAAGAAGTGATCTTGACTTTGGCCAACAAATCACAACTTGGACAAGACATACGATATGGAACAAAGCCTTCATGATTCAAACACATTCGCGATGGACAAAGGTCTTGACTTTGGCCAACAAACCAGTGCCAATCTTGGATCTTGAGAATGAATCATTCAATGGAAGGAAAACGTTTAATATTTGTTGAGGGTTTTTCGCGTAATTGGCAACCAATTAATTATCTTTGTTTAGGTCTCATCATACACCCTTAAGCATGCATTCTAAAAGAATAATAAGGCGCAGTAAATAAATAAATTAATAAGGAATCAAAAGTATCTCAACCTAGAACAAATCACTCAATTTCCTCTCCCCGGCTAGCACTATTCTAACTTCTACCCAATTACATAATACATTAAAGAAACCTCATTAACATTGAGGGGAATTAGGTGAGAAGAGAATTACAAAGAATCGAGAGATAAAGGCTGGACACGCAGGTCCAATTTAATAAATTCTAAATTTATTACAATAATTTCCAAAATTGCCCTCACCCTTCTAATATCCATCCGATATACATTATTCATACAACACATTCATGTATTCACACAAAGCATGTTATTTAATCAAATTAATTAATCTTTGAATAAAGTGATCATCTAATGTTCAAACAATGATTTGATTTGCGCGAGTCCAACTCGTTTAAGAATAAGTACTCAAAGTACGAATTCTTGAATTATATCGAACTACAATTTAAATCTAATTTAATTTGGATTCAATACTAATTCTATATTTAATTTCAAATTAAATAATTACACTATTAATGCGCCTTTACGATTTAGATTCTAAATCTAATCTTAATGGGTCTCAAAGCCCAATTAACATCCAATGTTCATTTAATTAAAGTCCAATGGGCTTTCAATTAATTTCTTAAGGCATGGGCTTTGGTCAATATGGGTCAAACCCAAATACCAAGGCCCAATTAAGGAATCACCCTATTTGCCAAGAAATCAATTTTGGCCCATTAGGCCCAATTAAATGTTTAAAGGCCCATTTGTTATATTTGGACTTAATGGAATGGTTTAGGCGCAATTTGGATCCAATCCAATTGTCCTAAACCAACTTGGCCCAACCAAGCCCATTAGGCCCAAATACAACATCTTGAGCCCAAATCCAAATTAAGCCCAATTAATTAAATTCTAATATTCCAAATTTCATAATTTAATTAATTAAAGTGTATTGCACTAATAAATTATCTAAATTAATATTTCCAAAATATCAATTTAATTAATTAATCATGCATTTATATTTTCAACACATGTCCAACATTATTGAAACAAAATCAACTCATTTTCATGCTTCTCAAGTCACGACAATTTGAAGGATTTTATATCTGATTTCGATTTCAATCCGATTAAATCACAAATCAATATATCTCAAGTCTTTAAACACATCCAATAGTCTTAAAACAAAAAATCACCATGACCTTATGGCACTATAGTATTCGGCCAAGCCATATAATTTGGGGAAAATTAATCCAAATAAATTTTCATTAAATTGATCATGCATAACTCTAAGTTATCAATATATAAGCATACTTAAACAAACAATTTGATCAAAACATGCTCAAATCAAATTTACCCAAATTTTAGTATATAAACCCTAATCAAATTTCATGCTCAAATAGGCTCCATGATACCATTTTTGGGTTTCTAAAGTCATCCCAAGATCAATCCAAGCATGAAATAGTGTGAATACATAAAGGAGAATATCAGAAATATACTCACTTTGATCGGTTTGTAGGATGTGTGTAGAACAAAAATTTCCTTTAAGAAGTGCTCCAAGATCTTCTCTTTGATAGTTGATGTGCAAGCTCCAAGCATTGAGATGGATTCCAAGCTCTTGGGAATGATTTCCCTATCACCTTGTATGATTCCTTTAAGTGTGCTAGCACTAGAAAATTTGCAACAAATTTCCTAATCCTTCTTAGTGAGTTTCGGCCAAGAGAGTTTTTGGGAGAGATAGAGAGAGTTTTGTTTATGTTTTGTTTTGTTTTCTAAAAATAATTACAAGTCTTGAAAAGTCAAAGGAAAAAAATGGTATATCCTTTTCCAAAAAGGCTTATCCAAAATTTGGAGGGAAAAAAGCAATTAAAGCTTCCAACTACTCCCATCACCAATAGTGACTAGATGTCAATCATAAAAAGGTGATATGACTTCCATCACTAAAGTGACTTGCGATGTGACTTGTGGGCCCCACTTTGATTCAAAATCCGACTGGGCCCGCAAACACATCCCGGGCTCGGGTTCGTTAATTCCGAATTAACGAATTTTCCGTTGCGATGTATTTAAATCAAATTTAATTAAATAATTATGCCTAACAAAATTACTATTCATGTCGCTCGCGAATTAATTCTAAATTAATTCGTTCGCCCAAATTAAAATCCAATTTTAATTTCACGTCGAAATCTAATTTCATTTAATATATCAAATATATTATTTTACCGATTAATTCCAAATTAATCGTTCTCTCTCTTCTAATAGTATTTTATCCCAGATAAAATATCTCCGCAATTAATCCTAGATTAATTATGTTCGAATCATAAGTCATCGGTGAATCTTCGGGAAGCGACCCATGATATCCCTGGATATGTTGGCAGTAAATCCGGTCATCGGACTATCCGAACACGTGCGTACCTCGTACCATGTTTTTACCGATTTACGAGACATGGTTGGCTTCTAGCAAAGCGTCGTGCCTACCCAATTCTTCATAAATATTCTTAAAGGAATATTTAATCTTTGTCAGGCGTAGTATACGTAGTATTGCGTATTGTGATCCAATATCGGATGTCACATGCAAGGCCTGGGGCTGGAATAGTGTATACCCCGTACGAAGCATATATCGGATCACAAGCAACTAGTCTCTTTAATCGGATAATCATTACCTTGTCATATTATCCCGATGGTTGCAACACATTAGAGTACCAGTTCTGTATCCATGCGTGATCATCATCTCCATATGACTGAAGTGATACTTCTGTCTTGACATCATACCCAATACACTACGATTCTCAATGAACCCAAAAGAGGCGTACACAGAACCTGTTAAAGTCTCGGACAACCAAAACCAAAGCGTATTGATTTTCGCAAGTACTAACGATGTAAGTCTCAGGTTAAGACCAAATACACCTACCCTGATTCGGATTCCCATAGACACATAGTCATACTACCATTGGGATTCCGAGGGGTCTATCCAGAGCGAAGCTGTTTCCGTACCATCGGTAAACACAACCTCCTATCACACTTGCATAAGTATCCAATACTTAAATATATGAGATCTATGTTGTTACGCTTCCATAACAGGCACAAGTGCAATACTAGTCTATTCTGCATTATCGATGTCCAGTCTCGATAATACTGCGACTAGGGATATTTAATGATTAAACCTTTATGATTGATATTATCTCATATCTTATAATCCGGAACTAATCATAAGGACTTTTATCATTTATATATTCAAGTAATCAAATTACAAAATGATAAAATGCAATTTCCATTTTCACATAGTTAATTTGTACAAAAACCACAATGTCTTTTACAAATAGTGACGCTATAGGATCAATTACGGCAAGAATTTATCTGGGATAAAATTAGATTAAGAGAGAGGGAACGATTAATTTGAAATTAATCGATTAAATAATATATTCGATATATTAATTGAAATTAAATTTCAAAGCGGAATTAAAATTGGATTTTAATTCGGGCAAACAAATTAATTTAGAATTAATTCGTAAGCGATTATAATAATAATTTTGCTAGGTATAATTATTTAATTAAATTAGATTTAATTATGTCGCAACGAAAAATTCGTTAATTCGAAATTGAACGAACCCGAGCCTGAAATGTGTTTACCGAGCCCACTCGAATTTTGAATTTAAAGTGGGGCCCGCCAAATCACATCACTAGTCAACTTTATCGAACTTTTGGTTGATAGAAGTTGGTGGTTAGTTGGTAGCTTGTAAATCACACAAGCTTGATTTGTGAAAGACTAATACCAACTTTGGATTTTTGGTAATAGGTAATTGTTTTTGGAAAACCAATTACACAACACAAAACAACTCTCTCCTCTCCCTATTGCAAAAAGCTGAAACTCTCTCCCTCTCATTCTCTCTATTGCCGTGAGCCTAGGGCTCATTGTTCTTGATTTTGCTTCAAAAATTTTCATTGCTAGCACAAAAAGGAGTCAACAAAGGTGTTAGGGAAACTAATCCCAAGAGTTTGGAACACAAACATTGAAGCTTGGAGCTCAAAGGATTCAAAAGTTTTGAACTTTCATACATCCACAAACCGATCAATGTAAGTTTTTCCGCAACTTCGTTAATTATTCACACACATTTCTACTTAGAAGATCCTTGGCATGTTCTAGGAACCCAACAATGGTATCAGAGACTTGTCTAAGCATGAAATGAACTTAGGGTTTATATACTTTAATTTGGGGTTTTTGTGATTTGAGAATGATTTATTCAAATTGATGGTTTGGTTGAGCTTGGTTGATGATGAATTGGATTAATGCATCTTAAAATTTGAGAAAATTTGATTAGATTAATTTCCCTAAATTCCTATGGTTGGCCGAATACATGAACCCTAGGTGTATCATGGTGATTTTTGATTTTAGACCATTGGATGTGTTTAAAGCATGATGAGTATATTGATTTGTGATTTAATTGGATTGAAATCAAAATTGGATATAAAATTGTGCATATTGTCGTGAGTGAAGAAGCATGAAATAGATTGATTTTGGTTCAATTTGTGTTGGACATGAGTTGATAAATTAAAGCATGGTTAATTAGATAAATTGGTGTTTTGGAAATATTAATTTAACTAATTAATTGTGGCTAATACACTTTAATTAAAATAATTGTGATATTTGGAATATTGTAATTAAATAAATTAGTCTTTAATTTTGAATTGGGCTAATATTATTACATTTGGGCTTAATGGGCTTGGTTGGACCAAGTTGGTTTAGGACAATTGGATTGGATCCAAATTGGGCCTAAAAGCATACCATAAAGTCCAAATAGAAAATTTGGGTCTTTAAATATTTAATTGGGCCTAATGGGCCAAAATTAATTTTATGGCAAAAGGTGATTCCTTATTGGGCTTTGGTTGCCAAAGTTCATGCCTTAAGAATTAATTAAAAGCCCATTGGACTTTAATTAAATTGACATTGGATGTTAATTGGGCCTTTGAGACCTATTTAGATTGGATTTAGAATCTAAGTCTAAAAGGCACAAATATAAGTGTAATTATTTAATTTGGAATTAAATTAGAATTAGTATTGAATACGAATTAAATTAGATTTAATATTGTAATTCGATATAATTCAAGAATACACACTTTGAGTACTTATTCTTAAACGAGTTGGACTCGCGCAAATCAAATCGTTGTTTGAACATTGGATGGTCATTAATTCAAAGATTAATTAATTGGATTAGATTGATTGAATAACATGCTTTGTGTGAATACATGGATGTATTGTATGAATAATGTATATCAGATGGATATTAGAAGGGTGAGGGCAATTTTGGAAATTGTTGTAATAAATTTAGAATTTATTAAATTAGACCTACGGTCCAGCCTTTTATCTATTGACTCTTTGTACTTCTCTTCTCACCAATTCCCCTCAATGTAAATGAGGTTTCTTTATTGTATTATGTAATTGGGTAGAAGTAAGTATAGTGCTAGCCGGGGAGAGGAAATTGAGAGATTTGTTCTAGGAACAATTTGTTGAATATCCATTCGCATATCGTTATTATTTATTTCGCGCCTTATTATGCTTTTAGAATGCATGCTTAAGGGTGTATGATGAGACCTAATCAAAGATAATAAATTGGTTGCCAATTTACGCAAAAAACCATCAAACAAATATTAAGCGAATTCCTTCCATTGAGTGGTTCTCTCTCAAGATCCAAGATTGGCATTGGTTTGTTGACCAAAGTCAAGATCAATGTCCATCGCGGATGTGTTTGAACCACGAAAGCTTTGTTCCATATCGCATGTCTTGAGCAAGTTGTGACTTGTTGGCCAAAGTCAAGGTCACTTCTTGTTCATCGACGTGGATTACGAAGCTTTCTCACTGTCAATGGGTCCCGCTTAACTGGAATCATTAAGCTTGTTGAGCCAAAGCCAAGGCTTAGTTGATTCAGAGGAAAAGGTTAGGAAATATATTGGATATATTGGCATATATATTGTATATATGTTTCGGACTTGGAGGTCCACCTACCGGATATAGGAATTGGATGAGATCCAATTGATCTCAGAGATCTACCTAGTTAAATATCATACAGCTTGTTGGCCAAAGTCAAGGTTGTGTGTTATTTAACGGGATCCTAGCCCACTAGGAAACTAGGTTTCCCGAGTACTTAACATAGGGTTAGAGGCTCGCCGAAAAATAGTAGGAGGCCATTATAGAATTCGCAATTTCGTTCAAATACTTGCCAAATACGCGCTTTCAAATTATTTTTGTCATTCCATATATTTATTAGTTGGACTAATATTTTATTATTTTTTGTAACAGTTGGACTGTACCCAAAATTGTTAATTGAATAGTTAGACTGTTGCAATTAAGATGGCCGGAAATATCAACGTTAGAGACATTATCATGGGCGAAAATATCTTTAATGGTGCGAACTTTCCTGACTGGGATATGAACCTCAGGATTGTCCTGGGATGAGAAGATGCTCTATACAATAGAGAGACCTCTCTGGCCTAAGCCCAGAATTGAGCAGTCGCTTGAGCTTGAGCTTTGGAAAACTCACAGTGATGACAACTCAACTGCTCAATCTGTCATGCTTGCTGCAATGAACCCTCAATTTCGTCGCCAGAATAAGGGATTGGATCCCTATACTATGATGGAAAAATTGAAGGACCTTCACCAATCTAACCTTAGATCGCAAAGGTATAAATTGCACAAGAAGCTCTTTCACTCTCGAATGTCAGAGGGTACATCTGTCGAGCACCATATGTCGCAGATGATTGTTGACATCGAACAACAAGGTCAGCGAGGCATAACCTTTGAGGCTGAGACTCCCATAGATTTGATCTTACAGTCTCTTCCTGACAACTGGAGCGAGTTCATCATGAACTACAATATGATGAACCAAGATCATACTCTTGGAGAGTTTATGGCAACGCTGCGAGAAGCAGAAAAATATCTTTTAAAGGGCAAGAAGCGTGAGGCGCACTTCGATTTGACATCTCAGTCTGCCAAGGCTTGGCCAAAGGCTACTAGAGGCGTGAAGAAGAAGAAGAAAAGAAAGGGCAAGGCCAAATCATCAAAGTCTTCTGAGAAGGCAAATGACAAATCCCAAGATGTCTGCCTGCATTGTGGCAAACGGGGTCACTGGAAGCGTGACTACCGTGAGTACAAGGCGCACATGAAGGAAGTGAAGGCGGGCAAGGCTCCGGCTTCAGGTATGTTTTTTTATAGAGATAAACATGTCTACTTCTAGTTTTAAAAATTGGATTTTTGATTCTGGTTATGGTACTCATATATGTACTGATGTGCAGGATCTGCAGATTAGTAGGAGACTGGCTTCATGAGAGATCGACCTCCGAGTTGGAAATGGGACTAGAGTCGTCGTTTTGGCTGTTGTGACTTATATTTTGGAACTGCCATCGGGGTATGTACTTAATTTATCAAACTGTTATTATGTACCTAGTTTGACTAGAAACATTATATATGTATCTTGTTTAACCCAATGTGGGTATACTTTTGTATTCAGAAACACATGGTGTTTTGTTTATAAAAATGATTTTGAGATATGTAGTGCTGATATGAATAACGGTCTTTATATTTTTAAAATAAATCAATCTCAAACATATAATTTGACAAACAAAAGGCTCAAATTAAGTAACAAAGATGAAACTTATATGTGGCATTGTCGTATGAGACACATTAACAAGAATCGCATATCCACACTTTCGAAGAGTGGGTACTTGGACGGATTTGATCCAAATTCATATGACGTCTGTGAATCTTATTTATTAGGCAAAATGCCTAAAACACCTTTTAGCGGTAAAGGTGCACGTGCCACCGAACTGTTAGCCATTGTTCATAGTGATTTATGCGGGCCCATGTCTAGCCAGGCTAGAGGTGGATATGAATACTTCGTAACCTTTACGGATGATGCATCGCGTTATGGTTATGTGTATCTTATGAGACACAAGTCGGAAACTTTTGAGAAATTCAAAGAGTTTCGACACGAAGTAGAAAAACAGACCGGGAAAAGTATTAAAACATTACGGTCGGACCGTGGTGGAGAATACTTGAGCAATGAGTTTCTTGATTACTTGAAAGAGTATGGTATTCTTTCAAAGTGGACTCCTCCCGGAACACCTCAATTAAATGGTGTGTCCGAACGGAGAAACCGAACTTTGTTGGACATGGTAAGGTCTATGATGAGTCGCACTGAGCTACCAATTTCCTTCTAGGGATATGCATTGAACAGTGAAAAACTTATTTTGAATAAGGTTCCGTCAAAGTCTGTTTAACAGACTCCATATGAAATATGGACAGGAAAGAAACCGGGTTTCTCATTCCTGAAGATTTAGGGATGTTGGGCATACGTTAAATGTTTGGATGGTACCAAACTAGAACCCAAATCAGATAAGTGTCTATTTGTAGGTTATCCTAGGGAAACCAAATGATATTATTTCTACCACCCACAAGAGAACAAGGTATTTGTTGCTCTACATGCGATTTTCCTCGAAAAGGAATTCCTAATGCAGTGGTAAGTGGGAGGAAAGTAGAACTCGATGAAAGTCGGAGTGATACTGTTCTTGGCACTAATTCCTTAACGGAACACGAACAGTTCATCAGGGATGAGACTGTACCATAATCTTCTAATACACAAGAACCGCGTAGGTCGGTGAGAGTCAGAAAACAACCTGAGAGGTATGGGTTTCTGATCTCACCTCAAGTAGATATTAATCTTATTGAGGATAATGAGCCGGCTAAGTATAAGGAAGCAATACAAGATATTGAATCCGCTTTATGGCAAAAAGCCATGAAGTCTGAAATGGATTCCATGTACACCAACCAAGTTTGGACACTGGTTGATGCACCAGAAGGCGTAAAGCCTATTGGTTGCAAATGGGTCTTCAAGAAGAAGACCGACATGGATGGTAACATATAAACGTACAATGCTAGGCTTGTAGCGAAAGGGTATCGTCAACGACATGGTGTCGATTACGACGAAACTTTTTCACCTGTTGCCATGATTAAATCCATTCGGATAATGCTTGCTATTGCTGCATATTTCGATTATGAAATATGGTAGATGGACGTCAAAACCGCTTTCCTTAACAGAAACCTTTTGGAGGATGTTTATATGCAACTGCCTGACGGTTTTATCGTACCAAAACTTGCAAACAAGGTTTGCAAGTTAAATCGATCCATTTATGGATTGATGCAAGCATCGCTTTCTTGGAACCAACGTTTTGATGAGATCATAAAAGAATATGATTTCGTTCAAAATGAGGATGATCTTTGTGTATATAAAAAGGTTAGTGGGAGCGCACTGACATTCATTGTCCTTTACGTTGATGATGTATTGCTTATTGGGAATGATATTCCCATGCTACAATCGGTGAAAGCTTGGCTTTCATTAAAATTCTCCTTGAAAGATCTGGGAGAAACAGCCTTTATTCTGGGAATAAAGATCTACCGGGATAGATCTAGAAAGCTGCTTGGACTCTCTCAGAGCACATACATTGACAGAGTGTTGAAGAGATTCAACATGGATCAGTCTAAGAGGGGACTGTTGCCAGTGTCACATGGCGTCACTCTATCTAAGGACATGTGTCCTAAAACTCAAGATGAGAGACACAACATGAGTCAGATCTCGTTCGCTTCTGCAGTCGGATCGATCATGTATGCCATGATATGTACGCGACCTGATGTCTCGTATGCTTTGAGCATATGTAGTCGCTATCAGGCCGATCCAGGTGATGGTCACTGGGTTGCAGTTAAGAACATCCTTAAGTATCTCAGACGAACTAAGGATGCTTTCTTAATCTATGGAGATGGAGAACTTGAGGTAACTGGGTTTACCGATGCAAGTTTCTAAATCGATAAAGACGACTGTAAGTCACAATCCGGGTACATATTTTTTTTTGAATAACGGAGCAGTGAGCTAGAAATCTTCCAAGCAAGAGACTGTTGCCGATTCAATAACAAAAGTGGAATATATGCTGCAGCTGAGGCAGTAAAAGAGGTAGTTTGGATTCGTAAATTCCTAATTGGATTAGGAGTAGTTCCGTTAGCAGCTGAGCCTGTTCATTTGTATTGTGACAATAACGGGGCTATAGCGCAGGCTAAGGAACCGCGGTCTCATCAACGATCCAAGCATGTACTTCGACGTTTCCATATGATTCGTGAGATCATACATCGTGGCGAAGTGAAGATCGAGAAGGTCGCATCAGATGACAACATTGCAGATCCGATGATGAAGGCAATTCCTCAGTAAAAGTTTGAGCGACATGTACATAGTTCAGGTGTTAGATACTTGAGTGATTGGCTATAGGCCAAGTGGGAGATTGTTGGAAAATTATGACCCATTGCATCACTATTTGTAAAAGACATTGTGGTTTTTGTACAAATTAACTATGTGACAAAGGAAATTGCCATTTTATCATTTTGTAATTAGATTACTTGAATATATAAATGATAAAAGTCCTTATGATTAGTTCCAGATTAATTAGATATGAGACAGTATCAATCCACTAAAGGTTTAATCATTAAATATCCCTAGTCGTAGTATTATCGAGACTGGACATCGATAATGCGGAATAGACTAGTATTACACTTGTGTGCGTTATGGAAGCGTAACGACATAGTTCTCATATATTTGGGTATTGGATACTCATGCAAGTGTAATATGAGGTTCTGTTTACAGATGGTACGAGAACAACTTCGCTCTAGATAGACCCATCAGAATCGCATTGGTAGTATGACTATGTGTCTATGGGAATCCGAATCAGGGTAGGTGTATTTGGTCTTAACCTGAGACTTGCATCGCTAATACTTGCGACAATCAATACGCTTTGGTTTTGGTCGTCCAGTGCTTTAACAGGTTCTGTGAACGCCTCTTCTGGGTTTATTGAGAATCGTAGTGTATTGGGTGTGATATCAAGATGGAGTATCACTTCAGTCATATGGAGATGATGATCATGCAGGGATACAGAACTGGTACTCTAATGTGTTGCAACTATCGGGATAATATGACAAGGTCATGATTATCCAATTAAAGAGACTAGTTGCTAGTGATCCGATATATGTTTTGTACATGGCAGCACAAATCCAGCCCCAGGCCTAGCATGTGACATCTGATACTGGATCGCAATACGCAATACTTAGTATACTACGCCTGATATATATTATGTATTCCTTAAAAGAATATTTCTGGAGAATTGGGTAGGCACGGTATTTTGCTAGAAGCCAACCATGTCTTGTAAATCGGTAAGAATGTTGTACCGGGTACGCACGTGTTCGGATAGTCCGACGACCGGATTTACTGCCAACATATCCAGGGATCTCATGGGTCGCTTCCCAAAGATTCACTGATGACGTTTGACTCGAGCATAATTAATCTGGGATTAATTATAAGATAGAGAAAATTAATTTAGGATTAATTACGGCAATAATTTTTCTGGGATAAAATTAGATTAAGAGAGAGAGAGAACGATTAATTTGGAATTAATCGATTAAATAATATATTCGATATATTAATTGAAATTAGATTTCAAAGCAGAATTAAAATTAGATTTTATTTCGGGCGAACGAATTAATTTAGAATTAATTCGTAAGCGACTTTAATGATAATTTTCCTAGGCATAATTATTTAATTAAATTAGATTTAATTATGTCGCAAATAAAAATTCGTTAATTCGAAATTGAACGAACCCGAGCCTGAAATGTGTTTAGCAGGCCCACTCGAATTTTGAATTTAAAGTAGGGCCCACCAAATCACATCACTAGTCAACTTTATCAAACTTTTGGTTGATAGAAGTTGGTGGTTAGTTGGTAGCTTGTAAATCACACAAGCTTGATTTGTGAAAGACTAATACCAACTTTGGATTTTTGGTAATAGGTAATTGTTTTTGGAAAACCAATTACACAACACAAAACAACTCTCTCCTCTCCCTATTGAAAAAGCTGAAACTCTCTCCCTCTCATTCTCTCTATTGTCGTGAGCCTAGGGCTCATTGTTCTTGATTTTGCTTCAAAAATCTTCATTGCTAGCACAAAAAGGAGTCAACAAAGGTGTTAGGGAAACTAATCCCAAGAGTTTGGAACACAAACATTGAAGCTTGGAGCTCAAAGGATTCAAAAGTTTTGAACTTTCATACATCTACAAACCGATCAATGTAAGTTTTTCCGCAACTTCGTTAATTATTCACACACATTTTTACTTAGAAGATCCTTGGCATGTTCTAGGAACCCAACACTTTCTATGGAGATGTCTGTCAGGTTTATAGCCAACTTCTGATCAACTTACTTCCAAGAGGATTATTACGACTGATACATGTTCAAGGTGTGGCAAAGATCAGGAGACCATTTCCAATGCTATCTTTTTTTGTAAGCTTTCTAGAGATTGCTGGAGATTGTCTAGTTTTGGTAATCTTATTCATGACTTCAAGGGCAGTTCTCTGATGCAATTTTTGGTCTTGTGCTTGGACATGCTAACAATTCTGAGCTAAGGCAGGTCTTGCTCTTGTGGTCTATATGGAGTGCTGGAACAGTCTATGGTTTCAACATTCTGAGTTGACATTCACTAGATTCTTGCTAGAACGGAAAGTTTATGCTTATCGGCTGAAATCCTAAGGCAGCAAGATGACCAGCTGCTGCTCAAATACCCAAGCCCAAAATCAACAAATGGCTGCCACCCCCCCCCTTGTAGTTGTTTCAAGGTTATTTGATGCTGGGATCAGTTCTTCTGATTGAATTTGCTGTGCCTCGGAGCTATCTTCAGGGATCATTTGGGGGTGATAATGCTACTGTTGTCAAAATTGGTGTCATTAACCAGTAATATAATTTGCAAACAAACAGATCAAACAGCAAAATTAGATCTAGATGCATGAAGCCCTAAAACCAGAAACCTTTAAAACAAACCAGAAATGGAGATTGCAGATTTGTCCAAGTCGAGATGATCTCTGTCCTTAAGACTTATTGGCTCCGTCACAGGTGCTTTACGGATTCGTTTTGCCAACGTTCTCCCAGGATTACTTGGATTCTTCTTGTTCAAGGAGCACTCCTTAACAAGTGAATGAAAATGGTGGATCTCTCTCTCAAAACAAAGAAAAACAACCCAATGCCTTTTCCATTTTGGATATTAGTTGTATATGTTCTGTATTTTTCTATATTTACATTTGGAATAAAGCCTTCTTATATAAGGCATGGAGGGGTGCCAATAGGGCACCCCTTGGGGTGGTTGCAACCCTCCAAGGATTGTAACCTCTCATACACCCCTTGGGAATTCCAAAGATATATAAATACATATACATATCATATTAATGAATTTGAGGAATTTACAACAATCCCCCACAATTCTGCAAATATTCATTTAGGCACGTGAGAGATACCGTGAGCTAAAGCTGCATCAAATAGTGTTTAGCAAATTCTTCCGCCTTGAAATAGTTCTCCTCTTTCCTAGTGAGTGACAATCGGATTTACTTGGCAAACCAGTGACCCATAGTCTTGAACTGTTCTGCCGTTGGTGTAAACCAAGACATTGCCAACACACAAGCTTTAATTCGACCATTTACCCGTTCTACGGTTGTGTTCATTTTGGCCCTGAACAACGGTCCTGGATTCATCAAGCACTTTAGGGTAACCCGCCTTTAAGGTTCCCATGGAAGCGGCCTCACTTCTTACTTGAAATAGGTGATCTACTATGAAGAGGTAATCTGTCTTTACCCCCATTAGGACTCATCTCCTAATATAGTGATCATTAAAAGCCTTAGCTTATCCTAACCAATGACAGACACACTCAGCGTCATTATCGGAATGGAAAGAGTACGAAACTCTTCAGTGCTCGTTTTGAATTGCACAAAGTTTCTGTTGTCCCTTTTGAACCTAGATCTTGGGATCTCCAGTCAGCTAGGTTGGGTTTCCACAGTGACAATTCTTAGATTATAGGCTTCAAGCCCATTCCCCTCGATGACTTCTCAACTTGCTCTCGAGGTAAACCTTTAGTTAGTGGATCCGCTAGGTTTCCTTCGACTCAACATAATCGATCGATATTATGCTACTTGAGAGCAGTTGACCTATGGTATTGTGTCTCCGACGTATGTGTCGAGACTTACCATTATACATTGTGTTTTGGGCTCTCCCAATAGCCGATAGGCTTTCACAATGTATGCTAATCGTGGCAGCACCCACTTTGGCCCAACTAGGAATATCCTCCAGGAAGCCATTCTGCTTCTTCCGCTGTTTTGTCTAATGCTATGAACTCTGATTCATAGTAGACCAGGCAACACATGTTTGCCTCGAGGATTTCCATCACAACGGCTGCATTACCAAGTGTGAAAACAAATCCAACCGTAGATTTGGAATCCACTATATCAGATATCCAGCATCGCTGTATCCCTCTAGAACAGCATGATATCTCTCGTAATGTAGCCCATATTTTGAAGTTTCTTATACCTCAAAACACTTACTATGGCTTTTCCAGTGGTTATGTCCTGGATTGCTAGTATATCTGCTAAGCCTATTCACAGCTTGAGCAATATCACTTCGTGTGCAATTCGTGAGATACATCAGACTTCCGATGATCCTTGAATACTCTAATCGCGATATGCTTAAGCCCAGTATTTTTGATAGAGGAAAAGTTAGGTTAGCTACTCCCAAATCTTTCATATCAAATTTGCTGGTTAACACTTTCTTGGTAAACTGAATCATTCATGATTATTACCAATTATCAGCATATCGTCTACATAGAGACAGACAATGACATATCATTCTTGAGTTGATTTGTGTATATACACTTATCAAACTCATCGGTTTTAAACCCACTTGACAACATCTCTTTGTCAATGTTCTCATGTCATTGTCTAGGTGCTTGTTTTAATCCGTACAAGGATTTTACAAGTTTGCACACCTTCTGTTCTTTTCCAGGAACATTAAACCCTTCTGGTTGTTCCATGTAAGTCTCTTCATCCAATTCACCAATCAAGAATGACGTCTTTACATCATTTTGATGTATTTCAAGACCAATATAGCTGCTATAGCTATAAGCATTCTACTAATGTGATACGAATCACTGGTGGATAGGTGTCAAAGTAAACAAGGCATTCTTTCTGTCTATAATCTTTTATGACAAACCTCGCCTTGTACTTATCTATTGATCCATCCATTTTCATCTTTCCAATTGTAGCCCATTGGCTTACAACCTGGAGGAAGATCAACCAACTCCCAAGTATGGTTCTGTAGGATTGAATCAATCTCACTGATAATCGCCTCTTTCCACAGAGGTGCCTCCAAAGAAGACATTGCTTCTTTATAGCTTCGAGGCTCATTTTCTAACAAATAGGTCAGAAAATCGGATCTGACTCTTGGTCAACATGATCACTGTCCTTGACAGTACCAACAGCTCTTTTTGAGAGACTCTCTTCTTTGTCTTTCCTTACAAGGAAATGTCTCTTCAAAATATTGCATTCCTTGACTCAATCATCACATTCAGATTGATGTCAGGAATCTCATACTAGTGTACCAAGAATCGATACGCACTACTGTTGCAAGCATATCCGAAGAATATACAATCAACAGTTTTGGGTCCTATTCCACCTTCTTAGGTTTAGGAGCCATCACCTTGGCAATTGGCAAGACACCCCCACATTTTCAGATGTTTGTAGGAAGGTACATAACCTTTCCACAACTCATATGGTGTCTTGTCCAATCTTCTGTGAGGAAGCTTGTTCAGAACGTAGTTCGCGGAAAGTAGGGATTTCCCCCCACAAGTTCTGAGTAAACCAGAACTAGTCAACATGGCATTCATCATTTCCTTCAACGTTCGGTCTTTGCACTCAGCAATCCCATTTTGTTGAGGAGAATACGGAGCAATGGTTTCGTGAATAATTCCGTGCACAGAACAATATTCACCGAATGATGAAACGTATTCACCACTTCTATCACTCCTGATTCTTTTGATTTCCTTGCCAAGTTGATTTGCAACTTCGTTCTCAGTGTATAAAGCTCTCAATAGCTTCAGCTTTGCTCCTCAGCAAATACACTTAACAGAATCTTGTGCTTTCATCTTCAAAAGAAAAGTGACAAGTACTTTTTACTCTTTTTACCGCCTTTTTTTCACAATATTCATGTCACACGTTAGTGTGTACAAGTTCCAAGGGTTCAGAACTTCGTTCTATGATGTTCTATGTATTTTTGCTTCAACACATGCCTCACACTCATGTTGGTCATCAATGCAAATTTAGGTATAAGGTTCATGTTAATTACTGTACGCATTGTATCATAATTAACATGTCCTAACCTCTCATGCCATACATTTTGTGACTCAATAATATAAGCAGAAGTTTCAGCTTTATTAATAGCACAACTGACAGTCATTGAAAAGACCCTCAGCGAGGTATCATTTTCCTACATAGACATCATTTTTGGTCAATACAATCTTGTCAGAAACAAATACAAACCCGAGACCGAGTTCTCCGAATATCACAGATATGACGAGGAAAACATCTTGCTATCAGCACAGATATGACGAGTAGCCCCAGAGTCTACCCATCATTCTCTCGGATTCCAACCAAGTTGGCTTCAGTTACCACTGTTGAGAGATTCATTTCTGAAATCTCATTAGTTAACTGCTCATCTTCAGTGACATAGGCCTCTTTTATCCTGCCATTGTCCTGAGATATCTTGTTTCTGCAGTCCTTTGTCATATGACGCTCTTTTCACAGTTGTAGCACTTCCCATTGAACTTCTTGTTCGCTTGGGAAGAATCAGCTTCACTGTTCTTTCTTTTCTTGCTACCCTTTACATCCTCAAAGATGTGGGCCTTAGACTCCATAGTCTTGTAGCTGGCCTTCTCGCATGACATCATGTTGTCCTGTTCGATTCTCAATCGAACTCCAAGGTCCTCAAGGCTCATCTGCTTCTTTTTGTTTGCAGATAGCTCCTGAAGTCCTTCCATGATGGAGACAACTTTCCAATTATGGCGGCAACTTGAAACATCTCACAGAGTTTCATTCCCTCATCCAGTATTTCATGAATGATCAATGGCAGTTCACCCAACTGAGACATCACCGTCCTTGAATCTACCATCTTGTAGTCCAGGAACCTACCACCCACGACAAATTTCTTTTGTCCGGCATCTTCGGTTTTGTACTTCTTCTCGAGAGATTCCCAGAGAACCTTCGCAGAAGTCATGCCATGGTACACCTTGTACAGGGTATTGTCAAGACCACCCAAAGGTAGTTCTTGAATAGAAGTCTCCAGACAACCAAGTCTGTTTTTCGCTCTTCCTTGGCCAATTCAGATTCACCCTCCACAGGACCCGGAGGATCTTTGAGGAATTTAGCCAACTGAAGAGTTGTTAGGTAGAACAACATTTTGCTCTGCCACTGTTTGAAACTTGCCCCACCAAATTTCTCCCGGTTTTTCTCCCGTGAGAGACCGGTATTCTTTGATATTTCCGCTAGCCATTTGTAACAGAAATCAACAGGGTTCAATCAGTCTACGAAAGACAAACTGCACAACGATCAACGAATGATCTTGTCTCAAGTGATATACCAAATGTCCACTTGTTGTTATATTGGACAGTAGTACCAATAAACACAAGTCTTTGAATTTCCAACCAAGATTTCTTATGAAAAGTAATAAAGGAATATCCTTTAACTACTTTCTCAATAGAACCTCTTAGCAATTCAAACTCAATATTTCAATTTTCCAATAGCACAATTAATACGATAAGTGTAGATATATAAATGTCAATCACGATTGGATGGAATTACTTGTGCAAAATTACACTTTAAATTCTCAACCAATTATGCAACAACCAATCAATTTCAACTTTATCACTATGTGTATGCTTGTGATAATTGAACAACTTAATAATAACTTAAATCTATACTACCAAGATTAATGTGTTTACAGTATATGATAACCGAGTTAATATTAATTAAAGTTTGCAGTTTATGATACTTACAGGACAAAGTCGTTAGTGTCACGTTCGTATCTACGTTCGAACGAGACTGTCCAGTGTGTGCGTTCGTGTTGCGTTTGATAACGCGTTCGAACGAAGTGTTTCCAGAGAGTTTACGTTCGCGTAGCGTTTGATAACGCGTTCGAACGAAGTGTTTCCAGAGAGTTCACGTTCGAGTAGCGTTTGATAACGCGTTCGAACGGTGTGATTCCAGAGAGTTCACGTTCGTATAGCGTTCGTGAACGCGTTCGAACGGAACGATTCCAGAGAATTTACGTTTGAGTTGCGTTTAGGACGCGTTCGAACGTTCTAAGGCAGAAGGCTTGCGTTCGAGTTGCGTTTGAAGACGCGTTCGAACGTTCTAACGAAAGTTCAAATATTTAGCCTTCGCGTGCGTCGGGCGTTCGAACGCCCTACTGGTTTTTCATGCACAGTTCGTATTTTCCAGAAAATATTCAAACCCTAACATGCGAATTACTATTTAATAACATTAAAGCAATAAGTTCTTAAGATTGTTGTCAAAATTGGTGTCATTAAACAGTAATATAATTTGCAAACAAACAGATCAAACAGCAAAATTAGATCTAGATGCATGAAGCCCTAAAACCAGAAAACCTTTAAAACAAACCAGAAAATGGAGATTGCAGATTTGTCCAAGTCGAGATGATCTCTGTCCTTAAGAACTTATTGGCTCCGTCACAGGTGCTTTACGGATTCGTTTTGCCAACGTTCTCCCAGGATTACTTGGATTCTTCTTGTTCAAGGAGCACTCCTTAACAAGTGTATGAAAAATGGTGGATCTCTCTCTCAAAACAAAGAAAACAAACACAATGCCTTTTCCATTCTTGGATATTAGTTGTATATGTTCTGTATATTTTTCTATATTTACATTTGGAATAAAAGCCTTCTTATATAAGGCATGGAGGGGTGCCAATAGGGCACCCCTTGGGGTGGGTTGCAACCCTCCAAGGATTGTAACCTCCCATACACCCCTTGGGAATTCCAAGATATATAAATACATATACATATCATATTTAATGATTTGAGGAATTTACAACAGCTACGGCCACGGAGTTGGTTTCTTTCCTTGATGATGTGGAGATGGAAGAAGCTCAAGCCATTCGTTTGGAGCTTCTTTATGCTCATCAAGTGGTTCGACCCCAATCATTGTTGAATCAGATACTAAAAATGTGGTCGAGGTCATTATCGGGACTACCTCAAGCTTTAAGGAAATTTTCTGGATAGTCCAAGATATTCAAGAGTCATCAAGAATAGTTAAGGGTGTTAAGTTTCAATTCACACCTAGAGTTTGTAATCTATAAGCTCATGCTTGTTTATCCCCTAATATAGGGCCTCACAGGAATGCTTATTCCTTTAACTTTGTAACTTAATTAAATTCCCAGTTATGAAGATTTGTTGTTTCAAAAAAAATGACACCTCTTCAATTTTCATTGCATTTGGAAGCTGGTACACAAAGTCAATAGTGCATTGTGACTTGGCACATCAATTGAATTCGAGTAAAATTCAAATTTAAATTTGAAGATCTTGTATAACTCAAAAGATCTTCTCAGTTAAAATAAAATGAATTGAAAGTGTGAGATTCTAGACTCTCCTCTTCTGATTGTCTCTCTTTTTCATCAATCAAATTTTCATGACCTTTTTTTTTCATTTGCAAACAACTTACCCATATATGTTACATTTGAATTTTGGAGTGACACTACTATATTCAATTGGAATATATTGTTTGTTAATTTAAAAAAAAAAAAAAACAAAAAAAAACAAAGGAATAGTATAGTAATAATTAATGTTTTATTTTCATATATATTTAACTTCTATTATAAATATTGTAGATATACATGTACAAGACATTACTGCAGCTAAGCTCCTATACAAAATACAACACACATATTAAATTGTTTCTTGGAGAAAGAAAAAAAATCAAGTCATTTAATCATACTTCCATCCAAGTGATGTTAAAAAATGTGCAATCTTCACCACTATGATCCCCAAAATAGTAACCAAACCAAATCAAATAAAAATCATTTCCCACTACGCGGATCAACGGCATGTATTCTTAAAAGTTGTTATGTTATATCCGAAATCATTGTTTAACACGACAATGGTTTCATGCAATTAATGCAATGCAATTTTGATCACCATGTCCCAGGGGTGTGGCTTGGTGGTGTAGGATCCAGGATCTCATCTTGAGGTTCTGGGTTCGAATCCAGGGGGTGCACTTCTTGTAAGAGCCTGGGATAGCCGGTGGTTTTACCTGCGCCGCGGCCCAGAATGGGTGATTTGGTGGCGGGTTTCCATCGTTTCCAAAAAAAAAAAAAAAAAAAAAAAAAAACAACTTTGATCACCATGCCTTGTTAATCTTTACTGACCTATGGTTATGATGATGAGAATTATTGTGAAGCAAGAAAATTTTCTTCAAGACCTTAATAAACACAACAATGATAGGCTTTTTAGCAGCAGAAAAAATTGCACCATTCCCATTTTTTGACAACTTCATTTCCATCATATTATCATTAGCTTCCATCTTTGATACTTCTTCATTGAAACAATCTTCCCACAACATGTCCATTTTGTCATCTTCATCTCCATCATCCTCTTCAGTATTATTGTAGTGTGTCTCTAAATTTGAACAGCTTTTTCTTTGCTTGTAAAATTCTTGCTTTGGTGATTTGTTGCAGCAAGGATAATGATTTGGGGAAGCTGCTGGTGAAAGATGCCACAAAGGAGGAGAATCAATGGAAAGTGGATGAGATTCTGTGATGATTGGGAAGCTGAAATCTTCTTGAGCAGCAGTACTGGCCATGGCCTTGGGCTTTGAGTTTATGATGAAGTTCTTCTAATTGTAAAATAAGAGAGGCAAAAAAAGAAAAAGAAAAAAAAAAGAAAGAAAGAAATTGCAAAGTTTTTGGTAGTGGGTGTTTTGGATGATTTAGTTCAACTGCTTCAACAAGTTAAAAAGGCAACTTTTGGATCCTACTTTATTAGGCAGATTAGGCTTCTCTTAGGTGGGCCACCATCCATAAAAAGATCATGATATTAAGATGATCACAAGATGATGAAATATAAAATCATGAGTCATCGGCCTTCTGTCAGATTCTTGTTAACCTGTAAATGAGAGACTTGTGTAGGATTAGCGTTCAAATAATGTGATACGCTCATTCATCAATATATATATATATTAGTGTGTGTTCGTGTATGGTACGATATTACAAAATTTATAGAGAGATTAAGATTATGTTAATTAATTTATTTATAATGAAATGATTTTATTCTTTAATTCATTTGGTAGTTTTTATTTTTCATTTTTATAGAGATTTTGTAATGAAATGATTTTTTTTTCAGCCATTAGATTATAATGAAATGATCTGAGCCGCCAATTAAAACACATAAAGATAGCTTTTGGATACATTATCTTTCTTAATCCTAACCATCTGTTATACTCTCTTTCCCCCACACCATTGTGCTTTATAATATATATATATATATATATATATATATATATATATTAAATTCAAAATTAACCAATAATAATATAGGAATAAAATTATTGATTAACACATGTCATGTATTCATTAACTGAGTGCATTGACTCTGCCTATATAAGTTTTTCTCCTTGTAAAAGACAGGAATTTAACCAAAGTATGATAAAGGGTTAAATGTATAATAAAGATAGTACTTAGGGTACAAGATTCTTGTTATAAGTTTGTCATGGAGAAACTGTTTTCAACTAATAGTAAGTTAATATTTGACCAACACACTATAAAATAAGCATACGACAAGAATTTAATGGAAGTATAATGATAATAGAATATTAACATTTAAAAATAGTAACACGTATACAAAAAACTTTTACAATATAATGAAAAATCTGATCAGTCTGTATATATAAATACTAATACATATCTGGTATTTGGAATCTAACCCTCCTAAGACTATGATGGTTAAATTCATGGGAATTTGTATTGTTAGTTTATAAAATAATGTCAATGGACTTGTAACTCATTACTAACTCGATGCCCGCAGTGAAATTCAATTATCTCTTATCACATTAGACTATCAATAGATTGTAATATATTTAAAAAAAAATAAAAAATTGGTAGAGATGATGTAAAGAGAATGAATGATAGGTGAAATTTGTTTAGAAGCAATTTATAAATCAAAAGGGGGAGTCAAGGGACAACTCAACTAACGCCGGATTGATAGGTGAAATTTGTTTTTTTATTGCATTTTTTTCCACAATGTGTATTGACTCAAATGCTTTGAAAGAGATTGGCTTTACTTTGATCACTTTATTTAGGCAAACAAGTAAGCGACTTATCCTACGCCAAGTAGGTCAAATTGAGCTACCAATGAGACTTTAAATAATTAAAAAAAAAAAACTTAATTTTTAAAGGTTGAGATTACAATTAAAAAGAAAAATACAATATTTCAATACCAAATATGATTATAACATGTAACGTTACAAATTTGATGTTTCATATTACAATTCAATATATTTAAAAAGACGTGTGAAAATGATTTTAGGAACAATCGTCGCCCTAAAATTTGATCTAAAATTAAGATCTCAAATTAAAAAAAATTCAATTTTCAAATATATAATATGATATTTTTTTAATCATCTATCGGTAAAAACCTCATTTTAGAAACTCGCCTAAAAACGCCAAATGTAAGACAACTCGAGCAACGTGATATTAGTAACATTATATAAAAACTTTATATTCCAACTTTATAATTATAATATTATTGGTGTAATAATGCCATGATGCATCCATGAAGAAGAGAAAGAATTGCTTAGAGAAACAAGTCCATCAAGTTAAAAAGAAGAATGAAAAAAAAATCCCTCTCCGAAAATGTTGAATATCAGTTGAATCACAGGGAAGCACTTCCATTTGACAGCAGAACAAGTATCATTATCAATTTCGAAGCCAGAGCAGCCAAAGACCTCTGACAATTTCTTTATAGTTTTGGAAGGTAAAAATTACACTGTATAAGACACTGCTCAAAATTACAATTTCCGCCGAGAAAGGGGAAGTTAAATTGTATGTATCAACAGCCAACAGTGTCAGTTTTCATTTTGAATTACAGAAGTCCTGCTGCCATCTTTGCTCGTCATCTTTCGAAAAAGGTTGTGCAGGGACAGCACAATACGCCGAGAATATCCAGTTTGATGGCAGCAATGCCTCCGTATAAAGATATTGAGGATGTGACCGGTAATATACAATCATGACGGGCGTATGTTGTCTTGACGCCTTAGAGGGACAGCTTGGGGATCATAAGCATTCTCGTCTGACTGCTTAGACATGCACATTTGGATAGATGCTGATGAAGATCCTGCAAACAGAGCACAGTGTTACGTACAGTTGATTTTACTCGATATTTGAAGGAAAATCAATGAAAACCCACCATCAACCATATCCTTTGTTTTGTGAAGAAGAAAAGTCCCAGAAAGAATCGTCACAAACCCACACATTTCCGTGACAATTTGAGTCGGATTTTGTCTATCCCAATCCTGTATTAAACAGAAATAAAGTCGGAAAAGTTAGAATTACTAATTTACCTAAAAGGAGTATATTTAATGTGTCTACAACTATAAAGTCGGAAAAGTTATGCTGAGGAAAGAAATCTGAATGGCATGATATGATGCTGAATTAGTGCAGTCGTATTTCGAAATGATACGACACTCGTTGAACAAAAAAGGAGATTATAAATCATTCAATGAAACAAGTTACCTTAAACATGATTACACTGGCCAGAATGGTTAATGATGTAAACATCACATAATATATAGGTGATACAACAGCCGTGTTGAATGTATCAAGAGCCTGCAAATTTAAAGACAATGTCAAATGTATTTCCCGCAGGAAAACACTTCAAGAAAAACGAGCTTAAATTAACTAACAGAATTGTATTGGTCATACAAATGAAGTAAGGAGGTCAAAGATATCTTTCAGAATCATAGAAAGTAATCATAAGTGACATACTGGTTTCTGAGCAAATAAATTACCATAACAGAACAAGTTAGTTACCGTTATTAATCAGAAATTCAGATCCAAGTATTTAACAAAGCAAAGAGTGATTATTTGCAGAACTATGATTTTAATTTTATTTAGTTTTATCTCACGAAATTCTAATTAGTTTTATCTCAAGTAAGCGAAACATCATAACTCAGCACATAAAAGGGAAAGTAAAATTTGGTCACATTTTAAATTAGTCAAAAAAATAGGAATAAAATCTTAAATCGTAGGATTAAATATAAAATAATTATAAATTAGGTCTATTAATAATACGGGTTAGGCAATATGAATAGATGATAGTTTTCTAGAGTCTATAGCTAGCTATTTCTAAACTTAAAAATGTTAATGGGATAAAATTACAAAGTAAATTCAATTAATCGAAATAAATTTTATAGAAGTTAGTATTTTTATTTAACCAATATATTTACGCCATATCAATTGATTGTTGAACATATAATAATATCATAAATAAGCTTGATTGCATTTCCATTTTTGTCCACATGTATTAATCATGACACTACCTGTAGGTGCCTAAAAATAGCCTTGTCATTAGGGACACGTGTCGGTGCACAAAGGAATCCTTCCTCAGCAAGCTTCCTTAGTGGAACTGCTGTAAATAGATAAAGGTTCAGTAGACAGGTGACACCTGTCATGGTACAGTTGTACTAGTAGATAGGAGGAGTTGGAAACCAACTCCGGGGATAACAATCCCGGACATAACCTGAGTTCAATTCCGAAGTAATACTACCTCGGAATCTATAAGATCTTCAAACACACCGGGCTAAACCAAAATGAGCTCACTGAGATTCCGATGTAACGTCATTCCGAAGTAATACCACTCCGGAATCATTATATTTCGGAAATGAAAGAACTCCCAAGACTCGCATATAATCTGGTATACACTAACCCCAAACTCAAGAGAGGTTTGTACCCCGGAACATCCAAGAGAACACCGGAAGTATTCTGATCTTAAATATCATAACTTCCAGGATATTCCCAAGTACATCGGAGTATTTCAGAGTACCCAGGAATACCTTAGAAGTCGTGAACATCATGTATATCCCTGCCCAAGATTATGATGTCACAATGTCTCTGCCAAAGATTACATAAAATAATGATCCACTTATTCTAACATGCATAACGACAGGTGTTATGACACCTCATATTCCCGCATGTACTAAGAGAGGTGTACACCATGCAGACAAGTCATCAGTCCATCAATGGACATGTGCATTGACATCTCCACCTAAAATTCTCTATATAAGCCAATAAGCTTCTAAATAGAGGGGTTGGAAAATTGACAATTGTCTAAAAAACAATTAGAAGCATCTTGTATTCTAGAAACCCTAAAAAAGACACAAATATACAAGGAAAGAGATCCTGACCAAAATTAAATATTTGTGCAGGCTCAAATAAAACACATCAATCATCAGAGCCGAAAATTCAATAACTTCGTGAAGATCAAGCCCAACAAGGTAATAAACATTCTTCTTTGACCACATTTACCACACTACCAAACCTAGTTATTCCATACAACCACCCGCACCATATCATTCACTTTCTCATATAAACACCTATTATTAACAATACACTCTCGTCCACAAACTAGGGTTTCTTCAGGCGGCAGGTAGGCACAACTTGAGCTTCAATTGAAAGACAATGGTGAAGGGCAGTCAAGGAAAATGCGTCAGGTCCAACTCCCACTCTCTAATCTCCCATTCCTTTCACTTAATTTTCCTGCCTTCTTGTTGCTGTTATCAGACCTGAACTAGATACCCCACAATCAGAAGACCTTCTCTCTCACCTCATCCCATCGCAAATCCTGTGGACTTTCAGTTTTTTTTTTAAAAAAATTTTGGGTATTGTTCTAAGGATCGGATCGGCGGGTCGCGAGGTTCTGATTTTTCAAGCCATGGCTATTAAAGATATGTATGAAAGAGCAATGACTTGTGTCATGACTCAAATACAAGTGATAAGGCACATTCCTATTACCATAGGTTTATACCAAGGATCTGCATTTAACCTTTATCATTTTGTTTTAGTGATTGATGCAATTACTAAGGATATCTAAGATGAGGTGCCATGGTATATGTTTTTTGCTGATAGTTTTGGTGGATAAGTCTAAAGGTGTAGAGGCTAAACATGAGATGTAGGGAAAAAGCCTTAAAAGCTAAAGGCCTTTGAGTAAATAGATTAAAATTGAACACATGGTGTGAGTTTAATAAAAGTCGTAGAGGTAATGTGGCAGAAATAAGAATTGGTGACCAACCAATCTTATGAAGCGAGTGCTTTAAGTACTGAGGGTCTATCCTTCAAAAAGATTGGGAAATAGATCAGAATATTACGTTTAGAATTCAATCGGGCTAGATGAAATGGAGATGTGCGTCTGGGGTCTTATGCGATCACAACATTCCTTTAAAACTTAAAGGCAAATAGGAAAACTATGAGACTCGCAATGTTTTGTAGAACAGAAGGTCAGGCAATAAAGCATCAACATATCCAAAAAATAAGGGTAATTGAGATGGGAATGCTTAGATGGATGTGTGGTGGAGTACGAAAGACAGAGTTAGAAATGAAGAAATTAGGAAGAAAGCGGATGTAACACCGATTGAGGAGAAGACGAAAGAAACACGATTAAAATAACTCGGGCATATCCAATGTAAATCGTTAAGTGCTGCAATGAGAAAATGAGAGAAAATAATGCAGCCATATATCAAGCGAGGTAAAGGAAGCCCTAAGTTGACATGGACATGAACCATAAAAATAGACATAGGTTTTATGGAACTTGATGAAATAATGATCTCAAATAGAGCATAATGACATCAAAAAATCCATGTAGCCGATCCCACTTAGTGGAAAATTGCTTGGTTGGTTTGGTTTGGTTTGGTTTGGTTTGGTTTGGTTTGGTTTGGTTTATCTTTAATGGGAAGTCCAAAGAAACCACCTCTACAAAACTTCACTCTTGAATGAACTATTAAAATGCATAGCATCCAAAGTATTTGATATTGACCAACTTGAGGTGGTGTCAAATATCCCTCAGACAATAAAGAACTCTATCCTCTAGTATATGGCATTTTAATGTAAAAATTCCAGCTTATTGAATAGAGGCATTGAGTGGACTACCATGAACAATGAAAGATAAACTTCTAAAATTGTAATGCAAAGATATTGTTTTAGATCCTTGATATCACAAATTTATTGACTGCAAACTTTTATGATGCCCCAGTGCACATAACAGATTCACACAAGAGGAGATGTATTAAGGACAACATGAACTCATGCACCATGAAACATTCAAATCTATTCTCGTGTAAGCAGACCCTACAATTTGATAACATTGACAAGATTCAACAGAAAGTAAGTGATCAAAGATGAGATTGTATTAGTTCAAATTTCAGATTATTTCAAAAAGCACCAAAAATATTAATTACCTTGTTCAAATAGTTCATTTGAGTAACTACACATACAAGCACAACCATGGTAAATACCCATGTCTGAGGATATATTAACTGATTCATTCCTTCAAATGTCAACTTTAGAGCAATTCCAAGAGCTTTAACACTCATAACCTGCTAAGAGTAATTGATAGGATAGTGTTACGTCAACAGATTAATAAATAATAATAGCAATTTGATATAGAAAAATATAAAAGCAGATCGCTCACTGTGTTACAGCTGAAAACTTACTGACAGTGAGCCCACAAGTGAACAAACCCCAATGTAGACCATTACATGTGACTGCCCATACTCTGGTATGAACTGAACGATGAGTACAAAAACTGCAACTAGAACCAAAGCTGCATACAGAAGAAAAGCTGCAGGAGACAAGCAATATCACGTTATTTTTTCACTATCGTCAATGCAGAAAAAAAAAGATGAAGATTATTAGGATATTACAAATATTATTAATTAAGTCATGTGCTTAAGCAATATTTTATTTCATGAAGTAGTTTTCTTAGTTGAGTAGATTTTATATTTCATTAAATTTCCTATGTAAGAGCGATTTCAATATTAATTCATAGTAAGATCAACCTGGCCCTGTTGCAAGATCCCAAACTTCCGCGACAGATTCAATCTCACGTTCTTGAGGAGCATGTAGAACAATTGTCGTTGAACCAACAACACATAGAGCACAACCAAGCATTCCAAAAATATGTAATTTCTCCCTTAAGATTATATGTGCAAGAGCAGCACTGCTAGCATATCTAGAAGTTAGCACTCAACATCATATAAATTAAATATAATATGATATATTGAAGCCTTTATCGTGCCTGATAATGATACTGAGTGCACCCAGAGGAGTGACCAGAATAGCAGGTGCAAATGCATAAGCAGCAAAATTTGCAACCTCCCCAACAATCACTGCCACATAATAGTTTCTGTCAGAGTCCAATTTTCCAACTTCAAAGTTATTCATTTCAATTTCAAATCATCTTAGGAATAGAAGAGCAATATTTACTACAAAATGATCATTATATATATTTTTCAGATATAGAAAATGACAATGAAAAAGTTATAGTATGCTCGAAAGTAAGCTGCACCCCATGCCCATCTACACATGATCAGATATCGGTTACCATTGTTTATAGGTCATTTAACTAAATTTCACTTGGTTATTTAGCAATCACAAAAGTACTTGGGAACAAGTGAACGTACAGGAATAAGGCTCAATTTGGTATTGTTGTTTAGCAGCTGTGCTTCCAAAGCAAAGTTGCTAAGCTGATTTTAAGGCACAGCTATTTGATGAAAACTATATTACACATTAATTTACCTTACCCAACTTCAAAAGCAATGGTTACCAAAAACTCAAGCTGTAGCTTCAAAGCCACAGCATCAGAATTCCAACGAAGCCTAGGAACTGCCCAAAAAACTTGGGCCGCTAGATGAAAGACCATATACATCTGCATACATATACATACATAAACAGGTACGTGCAGATATACTACACGCATGGAACATGAACATCTCTTTTTAGTCTTTGTTCCCACTCTACCTCCTATTACAGCACAGGAGACAAAGCCATAGAAGTCTGAGGTAAACTTCGTAAAGAAGAGGGAAAAAATACACTTTGAATAAACTTACTTAATGCTTAAGATTCACAAAACAAATTGGAAAACATTTTTTCCCTTTCGTGTATTTCTCAATTCTATTAAAAGCATATTTAGCAACCACACTAGCTCATAAAGATAGGTAACAATGTAATTCTCAAGGAACTAGAAAGTAAGAACCAAGCAAACTCACTTGCTATCATGCCTATCCACCAAAGTGGCTCATATAGATAAGAATAACCTCCAACACCTGCAACGAACACCCAGCATTTTTAAAACAAAAATGCTTATACAAAACAAAATTTTGAACATAAATTAAAGTATCAAACAACCACCTAGTACTTTGAATGCAGCACCAAACATCTACACCACCGAACTAAGAGTCAAACAAACACCTTTCTTAACTTTTATGGAACCAAAACCAAAAGCTCATAATTCCTAACATATTATTAACAAAAACTATAATATTAATACAAAACCACCTGAATTTGAACAGCTGCATCGATTCTGCCCAAATGCCAACAATTCAACACTGTTTTAGTCCAAAAAGAAGTCGCATGCCAAGAACTCAACACATCATACACTCTAAGAAGAATCCCGATCACAAATCAACTAAAACCACCTAAAATAAAATCAATATACCCATTGCCACACTATAAAATACTCAAATCTCCACCACAATTTAATCCAATTCATACACAAAAGCACTAAACCTCTACACAACCAAAACAAAACTGAAATCAGCACAACAAAATTCTAACAAATAAAACCTGCAAGCATTTATTCAGCAAAAATCAACCAAAAAAATAAACATTTTGGACAAGAAATGGAGATTTTACCTGCCCTAACACCAGAAGAGCCAGCTTTTTTCAAGCCCTTCTTTTTAATAATGAAGCTGGCACCAATGAAGATGCTTGAAGACAAAGCCAATACCAAACCCTTCATATTATCAGATGACATTCCTCCGTAAGAATCCCGCCAGTTACCCACGGAAGATTCCTCCATTTTTGTTCAGTAACCCCCACCAAAATCAATTCTTTTCTTTTCTTGAACTCATAAAAATCACAGCTTTTTACATTCAATATCAATTTCATCCATGGAAACAAAAACAAAAATTTAAAATTTAAAAAAAAAAAAAAAAAAAAAAAAAAAAAAACCCAAAAAGATTCTTGATTAAGATCGTGATCTGAGAGAGACCCAGTTAGAAGAGAGACAAAAGGTGACCTTTTATTATGGCAGATCGTGAAACGCAGAGACGAAAGGGACTGAGGGATTCAATTCAACTGATTACTATATATTTGTCTTATTTTGTTTTTAGTTTTAGATTATGAACTTTTTTTTCAATTGCTAAGAAGGAAGTTATATCATTTAATACATTTTATTCTATGGCAATAAATTAATACTGTAATTTTTTAACAACAAAAAATAGAAGGTAAAACTAGACCCGACCAAGATTTCGGTTTCGAAACCGGAACCTGACAGGTTCGGTTAGGGTTAAAAAAAAAAAGGAATTTGGGGAATTCCAAAAATACCTCTAATAATAGTAATAAAACGGCTAATTTTAGGGGCATTTTAGGTATCACAAAAAATATTCTTAAAATGTATGAATATGAGTCATTTTTCATTATTTCAACACACTAATTTCTCAATTCTCATTTCTCTCAATTCCTATGATTCTCTCATTCTCAATTCTCTAATTCTTTAAAATTTCTTAAACAACAAATGACAAGTTCATCTGAGAATACAATGTCAAATGTGCCAACCCAAGAGAGCGGCCCTAGTATCGGTTAACGGAGAAGAGAAGTTAAGTCTCGTTTCTCGGATGTTTTCAAAATTCATTTTCATTTAGACGATACGGATGTAGGTTCAAGAGCAGTATGCAACCATTGTGAGGTTTCTTATAAATTTTCTGGTGGATAGGGCAATATGATCAAGCACCTTGAAAAACATCATGCGGTTGAACTTGGACTTGATACGACGCAAACTCAAATGGCCAGGTACGCATCATCTAGTAGAAGTACAAGTGCTTTAGATTTATTTAAATATCCCGATGCTAAAAATAGAGAAGAATTTGCTAAATTAACTTGTATGACACATCTTTCCTTAAGTTTTGGTGAAAAAATTGCTAAAAATGTTTTAAATCCTGCTGCATGTAAAATGACTAGAAATACAACAAACGTCAAATTTTTAAATTATACAAAGACAGTAAAATTATTTTAAATGAAACATTTAGATATATTAAAGGGAGTCTATCTATTTGTTCAGATATTTGGAGTGACCATTGGCGAACACACTAATAAATGGGTGTGACTTGTCATTGGATTGATGCATCATGGAACATGCAAAAACAACTTATTGCATTTAGAGTTTTTGATGAACAACATACTGCACAAAATATTTATAAAATGATGAAAGTAATTTTTTATGAAAGTAATTTTGGATGAATATGGTTTATTAGGTAAAATTTTAACAGTTGGATTTGATAATGCATCTGCAAATACTGCATCAATCATTGATTTAATAGAAATATGCGAACCAAATTTAGGGGGTCTTTTTTTCATGTTCGTTGCACATGTCATGTCCTTAATTTATGTGTTCAAGATGGTTTGGAAAAATTATCACCTTTCATTGATCCTATTAAAAAAACACTTAATTGTATTTGGTCATATTCTCAAGTTAGGAGAGAATGGGCCAAGTGTTATAAATTTAATTGTATTAAACCGATAAAATTTTCACGAGATGTTCCAACACGTTGGAATTCAACTTATTTTCTTTTATGTCAAGTTTTGCAATACAAATATGCATTATTTAGTTTTTTTCTCAACATGTTCAACATATCACACTTTTTCCTAGTCAATGGGAAATTTGTGAAAAATTTTTAGAGATTTTAAAAGTGTTTAATGATGCTACAAAATTTTTAACGGAGTTTATCATCCTACAACACATTTATTTATTCTTGAAAGTTTGAATATTGTTGGTACTCTCGATGAGCATGTTGATAGTCGTGATCCTAATGATATTATTTTGTTTGAAGCTATTAATGTTATGAAATGAAAATGATTGCATTATTTTAAAGACATTCATTTACTTTATCTTATTGCTGTTGTTTTTTATCCTAGATTTAAATTAGAAAGTTTGAATAGTGCTTTACCCGCTTACTATGGATATTTAGGAATATTAGATGAAATTGATATTTCAAGAATAATAGTAAAAAATAAAAATTGATTTAATAGAGTTATTTAATGATTATGTTAGAAGATATAACTTGCAATCAGTAGAACAATCTAGTAGTAGCGACACGACCGTAATGCAATCAAGACTTAGCGCAAGTGATCGTTGGTTATTACAATGAAATAAAAAATATAGGAATAACACGACTAATAACCCGGAATTAGATAATTATTTATCTACAAATTTTGAGTTTTCAACTGAAAGTTTTGTTAGTAAAAATTTTCAAATCCTTGAATGGTGGAACCGACATCAAAATGTATATCATGTATTATCAATTATTACTAAAGAGATATTGGCAGCACATGTTTCCACCATTGCGGTTGAGCAAGCCTTTAACATGAGATGCAAAATATTGGAAGTCAGACGGTCTTCATTACATCCAAGCACTCTAGAAGCAACAACATGTGTTGATGATTGGACCCGAGCTGATCTGAGGCAACAAGAAGATGCCCCTGATGAATTTGAAGACTTGTTCGATAATGCATCTGCAAGTGCAAGCGGAACTGGAGCTGAAGGATCAATAGGCACTGATGATGATTGATAATTAAATATTTAAATAATTTTAAAATTATAATGGGGAATATCTTTAATTTGTAATGGAACTACGTGAGTTCTGATTCCTCTCACCCCTGTAGGATACGTAGGCAACTTAAGTTTTAAAAATTTAAGTTCAAGCTCTTTAATTTCATTTTTTTTTCTGTTTTTAGATAAGAATTTTATTTGTAATTTAATGTAATTATGTAATGTAAGTTTATTATATAAATTCAAATTCATAATTTTAAATTTTATCAATCTCAATTTTTTATTTTCAATAAAGTAAAAAAAAAAACGAATGGAACCGGAACCGAACGGTTCGGTTACGGTTCCGATTCCGATTCCATGTGGAACCGGGAACTATTCGGTTGGAACCGAACCGAATCGTCGGCCGGGTCTAGGTAAAACAATTAAATTACCATTCAGTGTTCGTTTGGTACTGTGGTGATTTAGCCGTTAGCCTTATAAAATTAGTCATTATAAAATGAAAAAATAAAACTACAATTATGAAATAAAAATTTAAAAATATTTTATAAATATGACACTTAAATAATAGTTTTCGTAAAAATAGTGAAACATTAAAATAAATATAATTCAAAATTAGATATCTTTTTGAAGGGAAAACTTTCATTTTTTCATCCAAAATTAAGTGAAATTTCAAAATTATCATAATATTTTTAAATTATTAAATTTACATCCAATATTATAAAAGTGTGTAATTTTCTATCAAAGTTGCAAACAGTACTTCATTTTCCAATATAAATCTTGCAAAAATTTATCAAATTTCCATCTTAAAAATGTGAAAATTAATATACTTTTAAAGCTTTGAATGAAAAATTAATAATTTCCCTTGATATTCAAAATTATAATAAATATAATTCAAAATTAGATATCTTTTTTTTTTACGGGGAAATTATTAATTGTTCATGCGAAATTAGGCAAATGTTTGTAAATATCATAATATTTTTTAATTATAAATCTGCAGTCCGATATTATAGAAGTGTGTATTTTTTAACCAAAGTGGTAAAAAGCATATCATTTTTCAACATAAACCTTATAGAAATTTATCAATTTTCCATCTTAAAAATGTAGAAATTAATAGACATTTAAAATTTTGAGTGAAAATTTGATAATTTAGAATGTGTTTTTTTTTTTTGGAAGGTGATGAGACCTTCACTGCCTTCTTTGTTTGTGAGCTATCGAAGCTCCAAGTATTAGTTGGATTAGTGGTTGGTTCATGAGAAAGCCAATGAAAATAGAATAGAAAGTGAAAATATTATGTTGACGGCTGTTTTCGTTTTAAGGGTAATATGTGAAAGTAATCCCTCGAATAAATATTTCCGGTAATAAATTTGTTTGGTTATTATGAAATCAAAATAAACTTAGCAGATAAATAAGATAAACACAGAGTTTACGTGGTTCAGGGAAAAATGGCTCCAACATACTCCACGGGAGAAAGGGGGTGTATTTTATTGCTGCTCAGGGTCAAGACCGACTGAGCTACAACAGGGAAATGAACTATCTCAATGATAATATACCGTCTTACACCAGTCCGGCAATATTTACTCACTAGGTCAGGTAATCGATCAAATTTCTCTTTCTATCACTATCTTTTAAGCTCTTACCTCTTTATAAGTTGTGAGATGCGAAATTTTCTTACCCTTCAATCTAAATCTTCAACTCTTTTATATACGCTTCCAAATTCACTATTCCATCACCAATGACGTCAGCCCATGTCATTTTTCCATCATTGTCATCACAACTCTCCTCAACTACCTTTAAATGCGCCAATCAGAATAGCCTATTTCACTATCACTGTATCGGCCTATGGCGGCTCTGCTCTGCCACCTCCCTGCCACTACACCGGCCTATGGCGGATGGCAGGGCTACTTCCAATGAGAACTGTTGCTTTTTCACAGTCATCATTAGCCTTCTGGAAGCTTATCCTCTCAACTATGGCAAACGTCACATGACTTCAACACTGGTCAGTCTGAGATCCCATCATTGTTCCTCGGGTCGACACATCGAGGTAAATGATATTATAAAGCATTCCTTCAGTAATCTCAATCAGGTCGGGTTCCATTGTCAAAAATACATCGGGTCGGGTTTCACCAAACTCTTTAAAAATCCCCAAATCAATATTCTCTAGGTGGTCGGATCGGTATCCAACTTGCTTCATCATCAACAAGTTCTGTCTTTGAGCGAACCCCTCTACACCATAAGGTCGGGTTCTTCCATCAATTCCCTTCTGCCTCTCTGGGCCCTTGGACCTTTATCATTCATTTTGGTTAAGTACAATACATGTTCTACCCCTGCTCGGTATTTAAACCTTATTCAGTGTGAAAAACCACCATCAACATATGTCTCCTAGTTCTCGGTATCAACGAGTTGATAAGTTGATGTCAGAAACTTGATAAAAGATAGTGGTGCAGGTAGATAAAAAATGACCCCATAATCTCGGGTTGTTGCTCCTTGAAAACGCTATATCACATTAGCTCTTCCCATATTCATATTCATCGGGCTAGCTGCTCTGTACACTACCAAAGATGCCATTTTTATGATGATTGTCTTTCTTTTACCACCATTTGAAAAGGTATTCGTAGGATTTCTGAATCGTCCTTAAGATTATGTGATGGCATAATGGTCTTCCTTAAATGCCTAACACATCCGTCAAATCCATTTCTTCGCATCTCCCCAATATGCCAAGTGTCGCACATTCATGCTTAACGCACCAAAACTTTTATGGTTGGGATGAACCAAACTGTGGCTCTCATCTGAACCTTTGATATGAACTTAATGGCAGTGATTACCCCCACGCATGTCATCAACCTGTTGGATAATTATGACCCATAACATCACTATTTGTAAAAGATATTGTGGTTTTTGTACAAATTAACTATGTGACAAAGGAAATTGTTATTTTATCATTTTGTAATTAGATTACATTGATATATAAATGATAAAAGTCCTTATGATTAGTTCCAGATTAATAAGATATGAGACAATATTAATCCACAAACGGTTTAATCATTAAATATCCATAGTCGTAGTATTATCGAGACTGGACATCGATAATGCGGAATAGACTAGTATTACACTTGTGCACGTTATGAAAGCTTAACGGTATAGTTCTAATATATTTAAGTATATGATACTTATGCAAATGTGATATGAGGTTCCGTTAGCCGTTGTACCGGGAACAGCTTCGCTCTGGATAGACCCCTCAGAATCCCATTGGTAGTATGACTATGTGTCTATGGGAATCCGAATCAGGGTAGGTGTATATGGTCTTAACCTGAGACTTGCATCGCTAATACTTGCGACAATCAGTACGCTTTGGTTTTGTTCGTCCGGAACTTTAACAGGTTCTGTGTACGTCTCTTCTGGGTTTACTGAGAATCGCAGTGTATTGGGTGTGATGTCAAGATGGAAGTTTCACTTCAGTCATATGGAGAAGATGATCACGCAGAGATATAGAACTAGTACTCTAATATGCTGTAGGTATCGGGATAATATGACTAGGTCATGATTATCCGATTACAAAGACTAGTTGCTAGTGATATGATATATGCTTCGTACGGGGCAGACACAATTCCAGCCCCAGGCCTAGCATTTGACATCCGACACTGGATCGTAATACGCAATACATAGTATACTATGCCTGATATAGATTATATATTCTTCTTTGAATATTTATGGAGAATTGGGTAGGCACGGTGCTTTGCTAGAAGCCAACCATGTCTTGTAAATCGGTAAGAATGTGGTACCGAGTACGCACGTGTTCGAATAGTCCGATGACCGTATTTACTGCAGAAATATCCATGGATCTCTTGGGCCGCTTCCCAAAGATTCACCGATGACATTTGACTCGAACAGAATTAATCTGGGATTAATTATGAGAGAGAGAAAATTAATCTAGGATTAATTGCGGCAAGAATTTATCTGGGTGTAGGACACAGAAATCGACGACGCTGTTCCGGGCTCGCGGCCCGGTTGGGAGTACGGAGTATCCCGCGGGGGAACTAAACCGGAGAAATAACATGGAGTCGCCACCCGGTGTGAACCGGGAAAATGATTTAAGGCATCACTCACCCCTCGCAAGGGAAAACCTCAAACTGTTGGGTTCGGAATGGTCCCTTACTTATGCCACTTGTAATGATATGATTTGTGCAATAATCTAACCAAGCCTAAGCAACATATATTTCCAAGGATAATATATTCCTAAGTTCGCATGTATAAAATAAATCATCATGACGACAAACATACGATATCACACAATAATCTCATGAACATGTTGAATCATCAGACACGAAAAATAAATAACAACCTAAACATAAACATAAAGAAACACATATTGCGAAAGGAGATAACAAGATCATGCATAGAGGAATAACATACTAATGGCTAAATCATGCTTGAGAAACAAGTAACATCATAACGACCTAATCATGATTGAATACAATCTTGTGAACACATCAAATAGATGAATGCGGGAATACAAATGGATGATAACAGCAAAAGTGTCAATAATGGAATGGCATGGTTAATTACATAATGCAAGAGAAATCACCCAAGAAGCAATCATGCATGAAATGTGATGAAAAGGACTCAGTTCAGTGTATGGGCGTTCGTGTAGCATTCGTAAACGCGTTCGAACGGTAAACAGAAGGTTCGCGTTCGTATAGCGTTTGAGAACGCGTTCGAACGGGACGAGACCTGATGAAACAAAACGTATGCGCGTTCGAGTAGCGTTTGTAAACGCGTTCAAACGGTAAACAGAAAGTTCACGTTCGTATAGCGTTTGAGAACACGTTTGAATGGTACGAGACTTGATGAAACAAAATGCATGTGCGTTCGAGTAGCATTCGTAAATACGTTCGAACGGGAAACAGAAGGTTCACGTTCGTATGGCGTTCGAGAACGCATTCGAACGGGACAAGACCTGATGCATGATAGATGACGCAAACACATACATAGATAAGCAAATCCACAATGTAGGACCCCGTGTGCCCGATTGAACTCATTCTCATTCAATCGGGTGTACCCCATCTGACGCGGCAAAACATCGTGGTAAAGGTAGCCTTTAGGCATTTTCCCTCGAATAGAGGACCTTGAATCCACCCTAGTTAGCCCATGCGCACAATAATGCAATGCATGCGTAAATGAAGCAACAATATGCAAAGGATAAATGACATAATAAAAGGCGCAGCAAAACATCGTGGTAAAGGTATCCTTTAGGCAGTTTCCCTCGAATAGAGGACCTTGAATCCACCTTAGTTAGCCCATGCGCATAAGAATGCAATGCATGCGTAAATAAAACAACGATATGCAAAGGGTAAATGACATAATAAAAGGCGCAGTAAAACATCGTTGTAAAGTTATCCTTTAGGCATTTTCCCTAGAATAGAGGACCTTGAATCCACCCTAGTTAGCCCATGCGCACAAGAATGCAATGCATGCGTAAATAAAGTAACGATATGCAAATGGTAAATGACATAATAAAAGGAGCGGCAAAACATCGTGGTAAAGGTAGCCTTCAGGCATTTCTCTCGAATATAGGACCTTTAATCCACCCTAGTTAGCCCATGCGTATTATGTAACCGTTCATATAAAATAAAGACAACAATAATATAGGACCTCGTATGCTTGATTAAACATATCCCACATTCAATCAAACATACTCCGTCCGGCGCGGCAAAGTATTGTCGTAAATGTAGCCTTTTGGACTCTTCTTCCCTCAAATAGAGAACCTTTAGACCAACATACTAAGCCCATGCGCACTACATCATCAATACACAAACAAATAACGTGCAGAAAGTAAAGCGAAAACGACTAAATCATGCTTAAACATAGATAACATACTAGCGACTAAATCATGCTCAAACACAAGGTTGGATGAAACGAAATATGTGTGTCTCTCAAGCGGTATGTGGCGTTGTATCCCGAGTAACCTTAAAAAAATTGTTGTTTTTGTAAAGTACTTACTCTCTTAACCCACCACAATATGTAAAATGGCTTTAGAAGTAGTATTCACATATCAATTTCAGAATAAAAGAATTAATGATGTGAACGAATTATCAATTTATTTTTAGTTTTGATATTCCACTTCCTATAGATTGTGTTGGGATGAATTTTATCATCAAATTCTGTTTGCTTTATCAATCTTGATTATACTTTCCTATACCCTTTGAGCTAAATGCATCGTTTGAAAAAAATATATATTGTTTGTTAACATCCAATAAATTTTCTTAATTTATTGTTTTGCAGCCTCATATATATATATATATATATATATATAATATATATATATATATATATTTTATGGATGTATAATGTCACAATCTCACATGTACGAAGGTAACGACATAGAGGAAGAAGAAATTAATGACGAAGATATGGATGATGAAGAATTTTATGAAGCCATTTACTATTCAATGATGGCAATTTATTCAATGATGCATGTGTTAAATCAGTTTTTGTTTATGATGTGTGGTGAACATATTGAACGTCCATTAACTCGACGGCGAATTACTACCATTGGATATGACTATTTCATATGGTTCTATTTCATATGATTCTATTTTCTGTTATTGTTGATGCAAATGTCCACAGCTTGAACCAATTGACTTTCATTAGCTTTTTTTTATTTATGGTTCCATTCCATATAATATATATTTTTAAAAAAAAAAGAAAAAAAGAATCTATATGTAGTCCTTTCAAATCTTACAAATTCTTATGATATAAATCTTTTAAAATCTTATAAGTAAAAAATCTTTATTAAAAAAAATGTCATAAAATCTTATAAGTCATTACATTATTTAAATGTCTTTTAAAATCTACTGGATTTATTTATCGATAAATAGTCTTTTAAAATCTCAATTGAATACACCCCCCTTAGAATAACATGCATTAGAGAGAAAAATAATTTTATCTCTAGGGCAAGTTTGGAAAAATGCTTAATTCTTGTGTGGTCGAAATTCTCCTTTACTTATAGAAGGGAAATGGCTTCGTATGTCCTAATATGCTTATAATACTCAAAAATCCATTTCCAAATCAAACTTAATCAATTAATGATACTTTCCATGATTTTCCAAGCTTGTTTAGGAAAGTGTCATCCATAAATATTTTTTTTTTATTATGACTTAATTAATTAAGGTGCTAGCCCAGTAAATTAAGGCCTATTAGATTAAATATTATTTTGTGCTTTTAATTAATTTGGTTTAATTAATCTATTAATTAGTTTATATTAATTAACAATTAATTAGTTTATATTTAATTAATAATTAATTAAATATAAATTTATATGTAAATATATATCTAGTATTTATTTAAATAATCAATTTAAATTAATATTCCATTAAATATATTTTAATCTTATTAAAATATTAATATTCTAATATCATAAATTAAAAAATTCATTTTAATTGAAAAATAAATTTTCCAAAAAATCCCAAAATCTTTTCATTAACTCTTTAATGATCAACATCCTTTGAATTTGTTTTATTTTCGAAGACTATATGAAGTGTGACCATCATAAGTTCATTATCGAGTAGCAGTGAGAGAATATTGACCTCTTGATGAGTGTTATTTCTATCACTATTTCCCACTCATTTAAACTAATATTTTGTATAGTTTCTTGAGTTTTGTGAACGTTTTGATGTATTTTGTGTTATTTTGCAGATAAATAAAGTTTTGAAAGCATTGGAGACAATTTGGGGGCAAAATGGACAAAATTGGACAAAAAGGGCAAAATCGTCATTTCAGCGTCGCGACGCTGAAGCCTTGCGCGTCGCGACGCCCAGCGTGCACCGAATCTGCTAAAATGCGCCGGGTCCACAAATCAGAATCTGAGAAAAGTTTGACTTTGCTAACGTGCGCCGTGCCACGTGTCACCATCACAACGGAGATGCTAAAATACGCCGTGCCACGTGTCAACATCCTACGGTGCCGACAGTCATCATCGCCACGTGTGCCACGTGTCATCCTACGTGTAGCCACGTCATCCGGTCAACCGAGTCAACGATGCATGTGTCATGCCACATCAGCCGCCACGTCAGCAAGTCAACCGAGTCAACATGCCACGTCATCATCAGCCAATCACAGCGCGACACGTGTCGAAATCTTATTCGTCTGACGGCCGCCGCCCCACGTGTCGCCACGTCGCCTTCCACATCATCAGCGTGACGCAAGCAGTGACGTCATGAACAGTTGACACATCAGCATGACGTAAGCAATGACATCATGAACAGTGCCACGTCATCGGATAAGATTCTGAGCCGACCAACCAGCGCGTGACACGTGTCGAACTGTACCCAGCGTCGCGACGCTAGTGCAATCTGGGCGTCGCGACGCTGGACCCTTTCTCGAGCCTATAAATAGAGATCGAATTTTCAGTTTTCATTACACCTTTCTCTCTCTTTTCTTAGTTCTAAATTGAGAGCTTCTCTCTCTAGAATATTTTAGTTTAAGTTTTGTAATATTTTTAATTATTTTTTTAATAGTAATAGTAATTTTACTTTCTTACTTCTTACAATTTTTACTATTTACTATGTGTAGGTAACTTTTCACCGCTAAGGTAAAAAGGTAATTCTTTTACTATTGCTATTTAGATTAATCTCCCTAAAATATAATATATAAACTATTTATAACCGGACTTAATAAGGATACCGCCAGATTGGTCGGTTGGTTATTAAATAATTATTCCGCCTTTATGGCTGGTTTATTTTTGTTCCGCCTTTATGACTGGTATATTTCTGTTCCGCCTTTATGGCTGGTTTAATAACAAATATTACCGCCTTTATGGCTGGTTGATAAAATTATCACAAATATATATTATTTTTTATGGGAGATTTATAATTAGTATTTAGTAGAAGTAATTCCTTTTTCCTTAGCATTTTATTATTTTTCTGCATTTACTTTTTAGTAATTTTTATCTTTGTTTTACTAATCCTAACTATGTGTTGTAACTAAGTTAGTATTCTAGGGTGTGATGATTTCTAATATCACCGGATTTAAAAAGGGTTAGATTATAGTTTGGGTAATTAAAGAGTTATTTGTTGAGTCATAATCTTAATGCTTTTTATTAACTGATCACTAATAAAATTGATTAGGTAAACTTAAAATGAACTAGACATAGGGATTTTAAGTTTAAGACTTTAGTCTCAACAACCACGATCTTCCTTAAGGATAGATAAACCTTTAATAGATTTCCTTACAGGATAGGAATATACCTGTTGGGCGGGGGTAGTCATAATTGGAACTCAATCGTAATGAATCTAGGTAATTTAATTGACATAGACATATGGTTCAATTGGATTATACTAGGTAATTGTAAATGATCATTCGGAAGAGGCTTTTACATAATTTAGTGTTCCAGATTAATAATTCAATAATTTACCCAACTATGATTTAACTACTTCATCTTTTAATTGATATTAGAAAGATTCACAACCCTATGTGTAGGTAACTTTTCACCGCTAAGGTAAAAAGGTAATTCTTTTACTATTGCTATTTAGATTAATCTCCCTAAAATATAATATATAAACTATTATAACCGGACTTAATAAGGATACCGCCAGATTGGTCGGTTGGTTATTAAATAATTATTCCGCCTTTATGGCTGGTTTATTTTTGTTCCGCCTTTATGGCTGGTATATTTCTGTTCCGCCTTTATGGCTGGTTTAATAACAAATATTACCGCCTTTATGGCTGGTTGATAAAATTATCACAAGTATATATTATATTTTATGGGAGATTTCTAATTAGTATTTAGTAGAAGTTAATTCTTTTTTCCTTAGCATTTTATTTATTTTTCTGCATTTACTTTTTAGTAATTTTTATCTTTGTTTTACTAGTCCTAACTATGTGTTGTAACTAAGTTAGTATTCTAGGGTGTGATGATTTCTAATATCACCGGATTTAAAAAGGGTTAGATTATAGTTTGGGTAATTAAAGAGTTATTTGTTGAGTCATAATCTTAATGCTTTTTATTAACTGATCACTAATAAAATGATTAGGTAAACTTAAAATGAACTAGACATAGGGATTTTAAGTTTAAGACTTTAGTCTCAACAACCCACGATCTTCCTTAAGGATAGATAAACCTTTAATAGATTTCCTTACAGGATAGGAATATACCTGTTGGGCGGGGGTAGTCATAATTGGAACTCAATCTTAATGAATCTAGGTAATTTAATTGACATAGACATATGGTTCAATTGGATTATACTAGGTATTTGTAAATGATCATTCGGAAGAGGCTTTTACATAATTTAGTGTTCCAGATTAATAATTCAATAATTTACCCAACTATGATTTAACTACTTCATCTTTTAATTGATATTAGAAAGATTCACAACCCTAGATCTTTGAATCTTTTTATTTTCCTTAGTATTTTCTTTTATCTTTTGTCTTTTTATTTATTTAGTAAATCTACAAATCAAATCATTTCAAGCAATCAATTCCCTTCTCCCTATAATTAGATATTTGTAAATAAATAGTATCAACAATTAATAACAACAGTAGGAATTAAGTCCCCGTGGGATCGATATTTTTATACTACTTGAACGATACGTGCGCTTGCGTTATAAGTGTGTTTACGCCGGTCAAGTTTTTGGCGCCGTTGCCGGGGACTTATTTTTCTTGAGTTGTTAATTTTGAAACTATCAAATTTACTTATATCTAATTTTCTTTCTTTTATTTTGTAATTTTTATTTCTTTTGTTTTCAGGTGATTAAAAAAATGGAACATTTTGAAAAATTACAAGCTTTATTAGAAGAAGATACACCCCAAATCCAGGAGCAACAGTCTAGTTTTCTGAGGCCTGTTGTCCAGCACAACAATTATCACTGGAATTCAGAATCAAGCAATTCTACATTTGCTCAACAGAATGAAAAGGGGAGATGTGTAATTTGTGATGGTAACCACCCGAGTGATCAATGTATTTACCTTTCAGAGTGGCAAAATTTTTGGAATCAACCAAGGTACGAAGAATCATCACATTTTCCATCTTATCCACCATCTTCCTTCGATTCTTATCAAGAACCAGAACAATCCGAGGAAGATCAATTGATTCACATGTTCAAAGAACAAGAAGCTCGATTTGATGCACAAATTCAGAGTAATGCAGAATCCATACAAAGAATAACAGATCAGATCAGACAATTAACAGCAAACCAGAACATCATACCTCAAGAACCAGTTTCAGATGACACTGATGAAGCCTTCGAGTACCCAGAAATCCATAATGACACTTTAACAAAAAAGAAGGCTGAACAGTATCAACAACCAGAGGTATCAGTTCAGGAACCCGAACCGACAAAGTCTCGATTTGATTTCTATTATTCAGATTCTGACGAGGATGAAACTGAGCTGTTTGTGCCAACTGCATCAAAAATTGAGGATGGAATTATGTATCCTCAAAATGAAGATCTTGGAGATTCCATTGCACAAATGTTTGATGAAGATCTACATGAGCCAATCATTTCAACCAGATCAGAGGATGAAGACCTAAAATCTGACATTTCTTTTCATCCTCAGGTTAACAATTTTGAAACATGTATTTCACAGATGACAGATGAAGAGCTGAATGCAGAAATTTTAAAATACATCTGTGAAGAAAAGGTGGAACAAGAAGCAAAGCAAATGGAGGAGCAAATGTCTGACCTTAATAAAGATCCAGAACATTCAGGAAAAACATCGCTGTTTTGGGGAGTACAATTTAAAGATATCACACAGAAGTTTGACAGAATGGAACTTCCATTCCAAGTCAAGCACCATACGAGACCTCCTGACTTTCTTTCTTTCTTTTCAGGAACCAATGGAGCAACAAAGATCAAAAAGGTGGCACGAGCACTGAATGAGACAAAATTCTTTTTGCCACTTTACCGTTGGAAGAGACCCTTCAAAAGCAACGCTCACGGGATTGTCTTTGATCGGACATCCAAAACGACAGTGAAATCTCCTTAACAGATGAATTTCAGTCACGTCTGGCTGAAGACGAAAAATTTAGCGCTAGCAGGGAGGCAACCCATGCAATTTATTGTAATTTCTGTTTTCATATTTTGTGTGAACTTTTTAATATTGTGTGTTATTTTTGCAGGGAAAGCACAACCGGAGCATTTTAAGACAGATGGAATTGTGTTTGGCAATTAAAGAAGAGAAACAATTCATTAACGATGGCTGAATAAAGAATGAAATCTTAAGACACATCCTAATGGATTTATATACCAAACGAGTGGCGTATTGCATACACAATTCTGTTGTCTTAATTATTGCTTTGATTCGCTTTTCTGTTGTAATTATCTTTATTTTCATAGACAGGATCCAGACTTTTTGACCTTTCACGATTTCTTTTGTTGTTTAGCTAACAATCGTCCTCTGGAAGATACTTGTGCTATTATTGTATTCACCCTTTTCAGGTACTATAAATTCAGCCCGTCATTGCACTTTTGAAGGCATCCTGATTTGTGAAAGAAATATAAAAAAATGGAAGCCACTTCAAGAAGACGAGTTGAGAATATTTGTGTGTTTTGCGGTAGTACTGTTGGTACTAAACCACAATACATAGAAGCAGCACAGGAATTGGGTCGAGTTTTAGCCGCAAGGAATATGCACTTGATATATGGCGGAGGAAATCTTGGACTTATGGGGATCGTTTCAAAGGCTGTACAGGAAGGAGGCAGTCACGTTTTGGGAATCATCCCAAAACCCTTGGCAGAGGCTAATCTTATTGGATCATCAAACGGAGAGGAACTGATCGTGCCAGGTATGTCTGAACGACTAGTAGAAATGATTAACCGTTCTGATGCTTTTATTGCTTTGCCAGGTGGCTTGGGTACATTAGAGGAAATTTTTATAGTTCTATCTTGGGCGAACCTGAACATACACCAGAAACCGCTTGGATTGCTCAACGTTGATGGATTTTATGATTTTCTTTGTGTGTTTCTTGATGATGCTCGGAGAAATGGGTTCGTGTCAAAACCTATGAAAGAACTCCTTTTTACTGCTAGGTCTGCTCCAGATCTACTTGACCAACTCATAGCCTATGTACCACAAGTTGACCCTATCATTTCAAAGATAAAATGGTCTGATGATGATCGTGGTAAAGCGTCGAATTAATCTGGATCTTAACCTTTAAATTTTTTGTAGAGTTTCAGCTAACCAGGTATTATCTTCTTAATTCTCCTTTTATCTTATTTGTATTGTGTTTTTATTTTTAGTCCAAAATTTTTCGAAAAATACAAAAAAATTAAAAAATTAATAAAAACAAAGGGCATATTTAAAGCTAGGTGATGGTTTGGTGTCTTCCTTCACTCACTACCTTTTTATAAGGAAAAGCTGTGAAGGCACCTAGATAATCATTCACTTGTAGCGTGTTGTGACAGACTAGTTTGGAGGACTCGTTGTTTATTCCTGACAACAAGCGATAAGAGCCTAAGGGGCTTGGGTATTTAAGTGAGCCTCGCTCCACCTTCCCTCTGGGGAATCTACAACGGGAAGTCCATTCGACAGTTAGTCACACACCATAAACTGAGCTTTTGATTAAACTTTTAAAACCACATGTAAATTATAGTTATATGACCAGTAGAAATGTTTTGTTGTTATGTTGACTAAAAAGATGAAATTGGTAAGAAATAGCTGTGTAAGGAATTTCCACTCCTGAGACGTATTTCAAACCTAATTCAAAACAAGTTAATTTTTGTTTATTCACTTTTGAATTATTAAATCTGTAATTCTCCATAAAACTGACTAAAATGAATCTTCATATACTTAGTTAGCAGATATTATCAACATACATGGTAACATACGGACATGAGCTAAAATTGAAAAGTTTGTAATATCCAGTACTCTAGTTTAATTGGAGAAGCATCTAAAAAAATAGTGATGGAATAAAAAAAAAAAATCTGAGATCCGAGTTATTAAGTCTGTAAGGGTATTATAATACCTAATGCCCTAAAACCAACTGGTTTGAGAGTCATTGGCCCAAGCTCGCTACATGGATCAAAAATGATGAAAAATTTATATATATGTATATTTATCTGAAGTCTGAGTAATTAAGTCCGTAGGGGTGTCTTAACACCTGATGCCCTAAAGCCAACTGGTTTGGGAGCCATCGACCCAACACTCGCTACATAGACGGAAGGTATTGTATATAAATAAAAAGTCAAAATTCAGAAAAATCAAAGAAAAAATCAGAAAAATCAGAAAAATTATTCCATTGCTACAAAAAGGTGTGAAATCTGATAGAATTTTAGGACAAAAATATTACTTTCTTATCAACTGCACTTGTGACTGTTGTGGGCAAAAATGAGTTGTTTAAATACTTTGTTAGCTGTGTATACGAAGAATGGTAAAAATAATCGAAGAATTTACTTATTTAGTAATTTAGAATGAAACAAAACAACTAATAACTTGGAGTAGAAGTTTCACATGATTAGTCACTAACTTCTTTATTTCTCTTGTCTTTTTGCTTTTGTGTGCATTAGTTTCACTACCTTTTTACTTTTGTAAAATGTTTGTGGGTATCATTGCTGTAAACCTTCACGAGACTACAACTCGTCCACTAGGGACACCTAGGGGTTTAAAGGCTTGTTGCATACGCTAAATGCAACCGTGATCCCTACGAAAATGGCTTAGTTAAATGTTATTTTTATGATATTTTATTTTATATTTTGCTCGAGGACTAGCAAAATGTTAGGTTTGGGGGTGTGATGAGTGGTATTTCTATCACTATTTCCCACTCATTTAAACTAATATTTTGTATAGTTTCTTGAGTTTTGTGAACGTTTTGATGTATTTTGTGTTATTTTGCAGATAAATAAAGTTTTGAAAGCATTGGAGACAATTTGGGGGCAAAATGGACAAAATTGGACAAAAAGGGCAAAATCGTCATTTCAGCGTCGCGACGCTGAAGCCTTGCCCGTCGCGACGCGCCAGCGTGCACCGAATCTGCTAAAATGCACCGGGTCCACAAATCAGAATCTGAGAAAAGTTTGACTTTGCTAACGTGCGCCGTGCCACATGTCACCATCACAACGGAGATGCTAAAATGCGCCGTGCCACGTGTCAACATCCTACGGTGCCGACAGTCATCATCGCCACGTGTGCCACGTGTCATCCTACGTGTAGCCACGTCATCCGGTCAACCGAGTCAACGATGCATGTGTCATGCCACATCAGCCGCCACGTCAGCAAGTCAACCGAGTCAACATGCCACGTCATCATCAGCCAATCACAGCGCGACACGTGTCGAAATCTTATTCGTCTGACGGCCGCCGCCCCACGTGTCGCCACGTCGCCTTCCACATCATCAGCGTGACGCAAGTAGTGACGTCATGAACAGTTGACACATCAGCATGACGTAAGCAATGACGTCATGAACAGTGCCACGTCATCGGATAAGATTCTGAGCCGACCAACCAGCGCGTGACACGTGTCGAACTGTACCCAGCGTCGCGACGCTAGTGCAATTGGGCGTCGCGACGCTGGACCCTTACTCGAGCCTATAAATAGAGATCGAATTTTCATTTTTCATTACACCTTTCTCTCTCTTTTCTTAGTTCTAAATTGAGAGCTTCTCTCTCTAGAATATTTTAGTTTAAGTTTTGTAAATATTTTTAATTATTTTTTTAATAGTAATAGTAATTTTACTTTCTTACTTCTTATAATTTTTACTATTTACTATGTGTAGGTAACTTTTCACCGCTAAGGTAAAAAGGTAATTCTTTTACTATTGCTATTTAGATTAATCTCCCTAAAATATAATATATAAACTATTTATAACCGGACTTAATAAGGATACCGCCAGATTGGTCGGTTGGTTATTAAATAATTATTCTGCCTTTATGGCTGGTTTATTTTTGTTCCGCCTTTATGGCTGGTATATTTCTGTTCCGCCTTTATGGCTGGTTTAATAACAAATATTACCGCCTTTATGGCTGGTTGATAAAATTATCACAAGTATATATTATATTTTATGGGAGATTTCTAATTAGTATTTAGTAGAAGTTAATTCTTTTTTCCTTAGCATTTTATTTATTTTTCTGCATTTACTTTTTAGTAATTTTTATCTTTGTTTTACTAGTCCTAACTATGTGTTGTAACTAAGTTAGTATTCTAGGGTGTGATGATTTCTAATATCACCGGATTTAAAAAGGGTTAGATTATAGTTTGGGTAATTAAAGAGTTATTTGTTGAGTCATAATCTTAATGCTTTTTATTAACTGATCACTAATAAAATTGATTAGGTAAACTTAAAATGAACTAGACATAGGGATTTTAAGTTTAAGACTTTAGTCTCAACACCCACGATCTTCCTTAAGGATAGATAAACCTTTAATAGATTTCCTTACAGGATAGGAATATACATGTTGGGCGGGGGTAGTCATAATTGGAACTCAATCTTAATGAATCTAGGTAATTTAATTGACATAGACATATGGTTCAATTGGATTATACTAGGTATTTGTAAATGATCATTCGAAGAGGCTTTTACATAATTTAGTGTTCCAGATTAATAATTCAATAATTTACCCAACTATGATTTAACTACTTCATCTTTTAATTGATATTAGAAAGATTCACAACCCTAGATCTTTGAATCTTTTTATTTTCCTTAGTATTTTCTTTTATCTTTTGTCTTTTTATTTATTTAGTAAATCTACAAATCAAATCATTTCAAGCAATCAATTCCCTTCTCCCTATAATTAGATATTTGTAAATAAATAGTATCAACAATTAATAACAACAGTAGGAATTAAGTCCTCGTGGGATCGATATTTTTATACTACTTGAACGATACGTGCGCTTGCGTTATACGTGTGTGTTTACGCCGGTCACCTCTTAATTTCATCATCATCATCCATGACATCCCACAAACTATAGGTAAACACCTAACTGTATGACATGGCTCTGGCCCCTCCGGGAATGAAATGGGAAAACACATGAATCTGAAAAATACATTTCAAACATGTCATCTCATTCCTTCCGATTTTATATTCCTTATCAAACATGGACCATAAATAGGTCAAGTCCGTAATGTTTGATATTACTTTAAAATTTATATATATGGAATTGAAATCTCTTAGATATCATGCTTTAACTAAAGACTTCTCCATATATATAGTTTCCTTGGAACATCTTTCATTATCGAAACCATCGTATCTCATCTAGATTCACATTTGACTTCGTATGCTAGTCATTCAAAACCATCCAATACTATTCATAAGACGTGGCTAGTCGAATGATATTTTATTAGTGAATCATGATAACCTTCATACAAGTTAGAATCATATCATATGTCAACGAACATGATGACACTGTTAGGGTTGGTTCTCGGAGCGCCAATCCGAATCGTATTTATGTATGATTCATGGATACGAGCAATACATTTTTTCATAATATTACTAATTTTATGGTAGCACCTCTTGTCTTTTATATATGTATTCGATCTAATTTCGATTAGATTGAAACTAAATCCGATTTAGTGATATGTATATATATTAGACAAAGACCTCAGAATTTACAACGTAGTTTGTAATTGACATTGCGAAGTTTCACTATAAGTTGTATATTCTCAAATAAAATTCATGGTCAAGATTTACTAACACGGGTCGGTTAGTAAAATCCACTGAGACCAGTACATGTTGTATATCAGACTTGGTCCGATGGTTTATCCCAATGAACCATGAGTCTCGGGAGACTCATATAGACATATAGGTGTTTATATCGGATAAACACTGAATGACTCACCGAAGATTTCTTAATAGATGGTACACCAACGTCAATAAGAATCTTCTCGGGTTGAGTAGCATAGTGATTCTTTGACTTGAGATACCACTGTAGATATATGAGTCATCCTCCACACTTTGATGTCAGTCATGTCACCGATCTATTTAGATCAAACCTCCACCTGTTCGTTGGGTGTGGACTCACACTCATGATATCCTGTGAGTTTCAAGATAGGATTCGTCAGTTCTGTGTACAAAGTATATGTATTCATTATGGATTAACAATTCATTAAATCCATAGATCTGTGGTACATTGTAGAAGAGAGTTCTAAGTGTTCTTATGAGATTGCTAATAGAAACGTCGGCAGGATTATACCTATAGAGATTTGACGTTATATCCATATCTCTAGAATAATCTGAATACTTATGACAAAGAGATTATACGTATGCGATGACCTCGACCTGTATAGTTCAGCGAGTTTATCTGTGGTCGTCATAATTTATGGGTGGGTAAATTATAGACACGAAATTGGATTGTGACGGATATGCCTGAACCTAGAGAGTCTCACTAATGAAATATACTCGTAGAGTTTATAAATTGTTTAACGGTTAAACGAAAGATACTTGCATAAGGGCCTTTTGGTCATTTTTTAATTAATGTTATTTGTATTTAATACTTGATTTTATTAAATACACATTAATTAGTTGTCAAATTATGATATTTGACATATATCATTAATATATGTATTTGGATTATTTAAAGTAAATATAATACGTATATTTGGATATTTGTATTTAAATAATTATTTAATTGTTAAATAATTAAAGTAATTAAAAATATAAAATATCTAAGTTGATATTTATTTTTTGGAATGATTAAAGTGTTTAATGTTGACTTTTGCATTTAAAGAAAAAGTTATCAATTTGATATTTGCTACTTTAATTGTTAAAAATGTAAAATATCTTCTACATTTTTTGTTGCAATTCTCGGCCATATACCCTAAGTATATAAGTTTTTTTTTTTTTTCGTTTTG